>CM047811.1:96452585-96985682 GCA_026214975.1 Gentiana macrophylla
TTGGTTCATCATTCATGGTTCAAGAGAAAGTCAGACAACTCCAACAATAACACCACATCAAGAAGACAAGCAGCAAGAACAAAGATCAAACACTTATGGCCCGTTTGGATTGCTAGAATGAAATTGAGTTAATGTAATGGATGGGATGGATGCGATTCAATTCATGTGATTGACACATGATAAAATGAGAAGGATGAGACGCCACGTAAGGTGACAGCACGGTCGGTGATGATGGGCGACAGGTTGTGGCGGGCATTGGCGGATGTGGGAGGTACCAGAGAAGACTTATGGGTCATTAATGAGATTCTTTGTCCTCCACACTAACAGCAATATCACAAAAATTGAAAACATAGAAATTGACACGTTCACACGAACACTAAAAGAAGACAAATTCATCATACAGATGAACATCCCTCAATCCAAGATTACAGTTCATGTATACTAAAACTCTGAATTTTGGCAAACAGAGCAAGAAGAATAAAAGTGCAAGACAAGTAAAAGTTTCACACACCTGTAACCTGTGATCTCCACCTACAATGCGCATACTTAAGATCCGCTCCTCATCGTCTAAATATTCCAATCTTTCCTTGCTAGTGGTAGCCGGAAGTCCCGACTTGACATTTACTTCTCTAACACTTCCTATCTCAAGATTACCTTGCACAATACACCTGCTGATAAACGGTTTGTACCTTTGAGGTTGATCAAACCTCCTCACTAGAGACCAAACCTGTACAGAGTAGAAATTGGTAGGACCATTGTTAAAAATCATAAAACACAGCAGACAAGAATCTATACAATAAATCCTATTCAAGAACTTGTTCGTTTTCTCAAAAGAGAGAGCTTAAAGAGTTTTTGCAGGCCCCGGAAATGACATTACATACTTGTTCATTCCCCCCCCCCCCCCCCCCCCACACACACACACCCGTTTCTCTTTCTTCAATCAAATGAAGAAAAGCTCACACCTGATCTTGGGGTAGGACACAACTGTTTAGGTTGGTCACATCGGCAACCAAGAATTTGGATAAGCCAAAATCAAGAAAACGGATATTCCTTCGCATTATGCCTCAAGTCAAAAGAATAGATAAATAATAACTAAAATAAAATAATCGCAAAACTTATGTTAGCTATGCTCCTATGGCTTTGATAACACAAAATCCAGTAAAAAAAAAAAAAATGATACCACATCAAAATCCAAGAACCAATCCGCCAAGAAACTAGCAACTCTAGATCGAACCCCAAAAGTAAAAAAGAGAAATCATATCACCTTAGAGATCTAATCTACTTACAAGATGCACCGGCGCTTTGATGTGCTTAACAAGAGAAGAAGAACACTGATTTCCCTTGACTTCATGCTTGTGGTGCCTTCTGATGTACTCATCCTCCATGCTGCGAAGCTTTTCACCACTCATCATGCTAACCATAATAAATTCCAAGATACAGAGGTGTTCCTTGGCAAAAGGAAATCAACACTGATTGAGATAGGAATGGGGGGATTCTGTGAACAGTTATGGAAAGAGAGAGAAAGTGAGCTGCAAGTGGGAAGGATAAAGTGAAGAAGGCTCATAAAAAAGGTCCGGAATGCACCGCCATTGAAAGCTCCTATTGGCTTATTTTAATGGTGTGTATGACCCCTCTCCCCTCCCATCCACATCTCTTTTCCATTTCCTACGACTAAAAAATTGGGCAGAGAATATTCTTCAATAGGCCCTGAGGTTGAGGACTACTCTCACTGGTGGGTGCAGACTTGACATAGGTCAATAAGGCTACCGCTTAGAACTATTGAAAAATGATAAAAAATTTAGAGCCTGATATTACTTTTGGTTCAATATGTTTATTAATCTAAACATGTGATATTTCTTTTAAAAACTTTTTGTTTATTTCAGAGGGTGTCGTTGATTATTTTGTCTAAGACCTATAAAAATTCAGGAACGGCCCTGGATAGGTGGTTGTACATGTGGGTGCGGTTACATTGTTCACGTATAAATAGCTCTTCTACTTTAGGAATTCTTTTTTGATAATGTAGTAGTACTACTTTTGTTATGCTCCCTATACATATTTTGCACCCCAAACATCCAGCTATGTGTGACGTAATATCAAAATAATTAAAAAATACGGAGAAGAAAAGAAATATATTGAGACTTGGAAGACAATATTTCAACTTTATAATCATTATTTCACTTTATTTTATTTTACTCTCTCTTTCCTGAATCCATTCAACCCCAATCCATCCCGAAACCAAACAGGGCCATAGATACAACATCCCATAATATCAATCTTTACATAATTAGATTCATATATAGCTGAAACCACTACTAAATCCAATACATCTCGACATAGGTGAAAAAGGAAACAACCATAACTAATTTGGGATACATGCTTTGTTCAAATGAAGCAAACTAAAACCCTTTAGTTAGCCTTAGATAAACTCAATGAACTTCAACCTAAGTTTGCTCCTAAACTCATCATCATATTATTCAGGTACATGCATATCTTTCTTATTCCAAAAGAAAGAAGCGAGCATTCCAGACTGCCAAGTAAGGAGTAGAATATCAAAAGGAGAGAATTATGTTTATCAAATTCTGGGAGACATGACATGAATTTACTTCACCCAAATTACAATAGTTTTAAAGACATAAGCTTGAAGCACAACAAAACTACTTTAAAAGCATACTAGAAGCAATGCATAAAAACATGTCATATTAACTACTTTAGTTAATATTGCATGTATTTGTTTGGTTTCTTCAACTACTTACTTACCATGTTTATCCCACTTGTATAAAGGGGAAACAAACAAGAACTTCATTCAAATCTAAGAATTTGTTCTCAACTTCAATACCGACTGAAAGGTTTCATATTGATTTGTTTGGTCCTTCATGATAAAAGAGTTTAGATGGTAAGTCTTATGTCTTTCTTATAGTAGAAAATTATTCCAAATACACATGGACATTGTTTTTGGCAAACAAGAGTGATAGTGTGTTTAGGTTTAAAGTTCTGTTCAAGCGAATTCATAATGAGTTTAGCTAGGTGATCGCGTGCAAATTACGATACTAGCAAGAGAGGATTTAGTCCAATCTCAAGTATAGCCATGCGGCGAATCAAGGTCGATCCCACAAAGACTCGTACAACCAAGTATAAAATACAAGATTCAAGATTGAGAACCAAATAGGGTGGTCATTGACCAAATAAAGTTCAGGTAAAGTAAATAGTTGACACGCAAGATTTACCCAAGTATGCTTCCTATGAATTCTTAATATATTAGTCCTAACTATGAGTGATAAAATCCTACCCCCAGTTATAAATCAATTTTCCTCGTTGGTGAATTTTAATTCATTGACAGCTACACCTTAATTTTATTCATTCTTCCATTGTATGGACAATAGGCGTCTATGTGCAGTTAACGTATCTAAGGCCGTATAAATATCACATGCAATAAGAACTATGGATGGCCGGCTCAAGACCGAAAACCTCCATAGGCAGTGATCAACTATGACTGGCTGCCCTAGAGATCGATAATCTATGTCCTAACTAACACTTCAACAATATTCCTTCATGCTAATTTACGAAGACATGCAATCAGATGCTCAGGCTAACTACATGTAAGTTAAAACAAAAAATCAGACGTAGCTGGCGCTGAACTCATGAAATACGGATTAACTAGGTGGACAGCTTCGGCGGTAAAGACCGCCGCCCAGGTGGACGCGTTGCAACCCTATATTTCATGATTTCTCACCAAACGATTCAGATATATTCGTAACTAGGGCAAATAATTTAACAAACTACATAGCGAGAACTAATCTGAGATCAAAACAAATTCATCACAACACAACGAATCTACATTTAGAAACAAAATAGTCATTACCTCGGAAACGAAAGCGTAGATCCTCGTCGAATCTCTCCTTACGCAACGAATCCGTTGGATCCGTAAAGAACACTCATAGAAAATAATAAAAGAAAATAGAAAACTTTTATTGCATAACAAATGTATAAAGTCTTGGTGTACAAAAACCGGGGGCTGTTGCACTCTTATATAGTGTTTCTGCTGACCCAGTTGCCTCCTAAAACCCTAAACCCTACTTCTCCTCCAAGAAAACGTGTTAACTCTGTGTCCTCAAATTCCGCCGCGTCGAACCCGGCCGCCGCCTAAGTGAGGGTGATTTCGTCTTTCCTCTGCCGACTTAGTCTTGGAATCTTCCGGATTGCCCTAAGCCCTATTCATCAACAGATCCGCTCCATATCTTTTTTCTTAACACTCGACCCACTTTGTTTCCTGAAAGTAATCCTCAAATACACAACATAATACCAATTCCGGGAATAATTATTATAAATACCAATTTCTCGGCTTATGAACTCCATAGATAGCAATGAACACAAATGGCTTATATTTTATGACCGGAATGACTAATTTTAGCTCATAATAGGTGTAATGTTGATGCCTATGTGATACCTCGTATCTCCGTAAAGGGTTTAAAAGTCTATTAACAATTTTGTGTGACCTGATATTTTTAATGGGTTATGTTTCAGTTAAATAAATATAGTCACGATAGATATTAAAAGGTATTTAAGGTATTTTAAATGTGTAATTTTTAATAAGGGCAAAACGGTAAATGTACCACCCTTTATATATACCCCTTTTAATCCCCAAAACCTATTCATTCATCCCCAAAGTTTCAGCCGCTGCAAATGAGGGAAAAGAGGAACAAAGAAAAGAAAAAGAGAGAAGAAGAACAGAGAAGAGAGGAAGAGATTTCTACCTTCGGGCAATCCGACCGTCGAAATCAAGGCGGCCCATGCTATAAGTTTGGCGAAGCGGCTTAGGCCTAATTATTTAAGGCCCGAAGTTACATGTTCATAATTATAAAAAAAAAAAAAAAAAAAAACCGTACAGATCCAATCCAATCTAACATAATAGAATGTGTTAATAAAGGCCTAAAAAAATTTTATTGGCCTAAATTTTTTTTTACTTCAGTTGATAAATGCCTAAAAGAAATTACAATGTCTAAATTTTAGACATCACATCACATATGTATACATTTTTGTTTATTGGAGTGATTTAACACAAATGTCTGCAAAGCGATCTTGAATTAGTAATATGTAAGTATGTTTTGTGTATACATGCATATGAATTTCGTTTTTGTTTCTAAATATCTTCAGAAAGCAGATGTTGAATTTTCACCTTTGTAGTTGTTTTAAGGCCATCAATTAATTGAATTGTGTATCTACTTATGTTAAAAGCGCGATATTCAAGTAATATTTTGTAATTATGTTTTGGGAAAAAAACTACTTGAAATAAAAGGCCTAATTCGGCGACATAGTCGAAGCTGCTAACATTTTTCCAGTGGCCATGCAGTCGAAATGACAAACCAATTACACCAAAATGCTTCTCTTGATGAGAGCTTAATTTTGATACAAGTTTCACTCCGATCGGGTAAGAGTTTCGAAAACCCATTTTCTAGATCTATAAGTATTCTTGGGTGTTTTTCTTAGCTTTGTGATGTTTTAAATGTTGTAGTAATCGTAGAACTTTGTTTTGGTGGTAGAATCAAAGTGAGTTGTTTAGATTCTTGGAACTTTGCTTGTGGATTTAGGATTCAAGTGAATGTTCTTGAAGTGTTCTTGGAGTTCTTGAAGATTCTAGTTTGAATATCATCTTTTCTCAAAAGATTTGAGGTAAAGGGGTGTTCAACCGAATCTTTATTTGTTAGTAGCCATTAAATGTTGCCCATGACTTGTAGAAATGTTAGATTTGATTTTTATAAAGTGTTAGAAGTGTTTTGAATTCAAAATTTGTAGCTTTTCATTTCAAACATGTTTTAGAGTAATTTCTTATTACTTTGACTTGAATTTCTTTGTTGAGCCCAACCTTTTTTTAGTTCCTTTGTTTGTTTTGGGTTTTGGGATTGGCCTACTTAAAAGTGCATAGCCTAAAATTGCAATTTTGGATATGAAGTTTTAGGATAAAAAAAGGGCTCAATGTAAGTAGTACTCAATTTGGTTTGGGTCCTTTTAATTTTCAATTTGAACAAGGCATCCTTTTAATTTATTTTTCCTATGGCCCTTTCCGGTTAGGTCATTTTTATTTAATAATTGATCCATATAAGGTATTACGGTAAGATCTGAGCAGATTAAATAACCCAATTTTGATATTAAAAAATGAGAAAATTATTGTCATTACGGTATATTCAAATATTCATATTCATATTATATATATATATTCTTATGTGGATTAACAACAGCACAATTATATCAAAGTGACCTCTTATCAAATTATGTATATCTTTTGACTTATGTATTATATATTTTCCCAATAATGGCCTATAACTTCAAGAGTTAGAAAAGATGAGTTAAAGTCGCCATTGCCATTATGGATCTAAACTTGACATTTATGTATATATAATCCTTTTAAACCTCTCAGTTAGGAAAGTACAAGTAACAAAGTTGTACTTTGAGCAGTGGGAGTGATAAAACATGTTGAGTCATGTGATAATGAGGGCAGCCAATCCAGATCCTCTTAGAAGTGGCATAAAGACTATGGTAACCATTGAGAAAATTTTGTATTTAATAAAGTTGCACCATGCCCAGGAGGAGAAAGGCAAGACATGCTTTGTCTTGTCTAAGCTAGTCCCTATAAGGTACAAGGGTTAATGCAACATAAGGGCATATTCTAAAATTGGCTCATCTGATTTCCAAACTTCGGATATTTGATTTCGATATCTGTGATGGTGTTCTTGTGCATTTTGTCTTTCTTTCCCTTCCTATACGATATGGTAAATTAATGTCGGTTAATATGACATAAGGAATGTTAGGAGTTAAAGAAATTGATTTCTCACTTTGTGCAAGAAAATCGATTGATTGAAATCTGGGCAACCAAAAGGTTTTAAATATGGTCATCACTCAAAGTAAGGGCACGATAAATTTTAAGGTTATTGAAGCTGCTGGTATTCAACAATAGGTGCAAAAGTGACAAAATAAGGATATTGATTGTTTCTTATGGCAATAGGTAGGAACACAATGAAAGATTGCTTGCAGTATCATGCTTAGTGAGCACATAAAGTTAAGTTTTTCTTCTTTTTTTTGGCTTGTTAAAGGGTTGAGTTGATTTATGTGCATCTACACTATTGGTGGATACATTATGGTGTTGCTATTTACTTAAGTGCATTTATACGAAGTCATTACATCACCAATTGTTGTTGGAAATATATATCTTTGTGGGTGATGCTTATGCAGTAAAGTTTAAGGCTATTCAGACACTAGATTGTTACTAAAGATTGAACATCTTCCGGATATGGAAGAGACAATCAAGCCGTCTTTATGGCGGAATTCGGTTTTTTCATTTCTTTGTTGGACAAATCAGGATATTCTTGTTCAGTTAAGAATGATACTTTTAGTATTTTCCATTATTCAAAACAAATATGTTTCTAATCATTTGGCTTTCGGTGATAATCTACATTTGGTGGATACCATTGTATCCTTATGAAACTTTGCATTTAGTTTTCATGGCACAAATCAAAGTTAACTAATAATGGTTCATATATGGTTTGGCATTAGCATTTGAGGCAAATTTCTCGAAAGAGGATGTAAAGGCTTGTGTCAGATGGAACTTGTGTCCTCTTGATATGTCAGTTGGTTTTGTCTGTGTAGGTTGTATTAAAGGGTAACAAACCAACATAAAGAGATTGGGTGTTGATTGCTCTAAGTATGTCTTACAATTGATCCACAATATAATATCACATTCATAGACTATTATTTGCTTTTAATTTCTTGTATCTAATAAAAGTCACTGTGGAATTTAAAATTAGCAGTTTACACACTAAATCGTATACCCACTATAACAATAACCAATATCCCATATAAAATATTTGGTCTAGGTGCAAACCCAACATCCAGTGTCTTCAGATTGGAGGATTTCCAACTAAGGTTAGGCTATATATGACAACGGAAATAAAATTGGATTGAATTTGAGTCGGTCAGCCGTTATTTTATAGGGTATTTTAAATGATTAGGGGCTTAAGTTCAATGATCCTATTTCCAAATCATTTTCTTGAGATGGAAACTGTGAGTTTATTTGAGGATATTGAGCTTGGGGGAAAGATAATACATGAAATATTATTGTCTTTGAAGAATAGCCTACCATGACTCTTCATATATTGGCAATGGGTTTAATTTCCCAATAGGATGTATACCACAGCCAGATACAGTTTATGGCAATATTTTTGAACCTTCTATAAGGCAACCTCAACATCCTCAAGGACCTATACAAGAGCAACATGAGCACATGAGGTACCATATGAGAAATCAATGGCACCACAACTTATACACTCCACTAGATAGCTGAGATCAACAACTCAGGATGATTATATTGTTTATCTTTTTGAGCATGAGGATCATGGCATTATGGAGGTAAATATGGTTATCGTTCCCAAAGCCATATATATCTTCAACTATCATAAGTGGATTGTTAGATATATATTCAAAAATTAAATATTTTATAATCGTTTGCAAAGACTAACTAAGGTCAGGCAGGACTTGCACGGTTGTAACGTTATGCTATAGACGGGGCTTAACGAAAGGATAAAAGGGATATCAAAAGAAAAAAACAAATGAGTCTAATAAAAACATTTTGTACTTAGCTCATAGATCACCTTCTTAGCTTGATTCAAACAAGCATTCTCTTCCTTCAATCTCATATCCCAACATACTTCAATAAGAACTCGTCCTACCAATGCCACTTTGGAAGAATTTTTACATGTCCTTCAACAAATATTATTTGACTCTAGTTTATTCAACACTTTATTCAATTTTTGCTTTTTTGGTTGATTTTTGATTTTTTATTTTGCACAAACCAAACACCAACATACTTTGCTACCCCTTCTCATTCAGAATATCAACGATCCACCTACGCCATATCCGGGTACACATATTCACCACCCCACACTTGTGCCAGCAAGTGTGCTCAAAATAAGATTAAAACTCACTCATAGGGTGCCAAAGAAACGTAGACCACAAATAAAGGCTAAGGGTCGGTAATTATAGGCTAATCAACGAATGACTAAGTTCGGGTGGGTCAACACCTACAAAGGCTTAGAGGGTTTCGTGGAAATTATGTACATGGTTGGCTATTTGACTCTGGTCGGGTCAAAGAAATTCCAGGACCGTCATCCCTTAATCTACCAAGATTGACCTTTCTATTTTGCCTCGAAGTTAATGGTATAAGTTCTAGGTAACAAATTAACGTCTATGACACCTATAAGCATTCACTAATCACCCACAACTCATGAAAGCAAAGCTATTACGTGCATAAAGATTCCATTTCCACAACAAGATAAAGGTTTGCCTCACATGCATTCAACTCTTGACTAATAATTAACCAAAAAATACAATGATTCAACATAGGATACGCAACATCAAAGCTGTGAATTTTTTTAAAAATAGCTCAATTTTTACTCAATACGGACCAAACATTAAGCTTAAAACTTATTCGATGCATATAAAAATAAAGCACATAGTCAAGTGAAGCTAAGTCTACCACCCCTCACTTAAAACGGAACACCGTCCTCGGTGTGTGAGTGATAAAGTAAATAAATACGTAGCTGAACCGGCAACAGGGCGCAACGATGTCAAATGATAACCGCCAATGCATCTCCTAGGGTACCTATGCAATCACCACAAAGACAACCAAGAATCCATTACGACGAAAGGCCAAAACCTTAAGTGTAGGTAAGCACAAGTATGGAGATGTATAACATAGAAAATATGGGTTATCATAAGGCATGCAACAAGAATCAAGGGGCGAGAAGAATATTGCGCCATGGGTTGTGTGGGTGGAAGTAGATGTCGAAGTCGGGTTGAGAAGTGAAAATTTCGGGTGATAAAGGCATTTATTTATTTATTATTATTATTTATTTATTTAAATTATTTTTTTGATAAAGTCCCTCCTGATTACCTTAGGATCCCGACTTCATGGAAAAGTGAAAACCATCTTACTTGGAATTCATAATGTGTATCACTTGCACGTCGGGATCCCGACTTCCAGGAAAAGTGAAAACCATTTTACTTGGAACTCATAATGTGTATCATTTGCACGTCGGGATCCCGACTTAACCAAAAAGTGAAATTTCGCATTCTTGATATTGATATACCAAAATCAACATTGGCCAAGGCAACGGAATAGAGCAGCTAACAACTAGCTTGATACTAAGCACTGGGGGCCTGACCAGATCGCCCCTCCGGCTCGCCATCCTTCAGCATAGCTTGGCAACAAAGTTCCTCTAAGTCCGACCTCAGTCGGCACTCTGAGTCCGCCTGGACTTTTTGCCCGCCAGGGGCCGCTCCGAGTCCGCCTGGGCTCTCTGGCCGCTAGGAGTCTCTGCCCGTCGTGGTCTCTCTCTGTCCTCTAGGACTCTCTGTCTGCTAGATTTCTCCGAGTCTACCGGGACTCTCTGCCCGTCGCGGTCTCCCCGAGTCCGCCGCGACTCTCTGTCCGCCAAGGACTTTCAGCCCCTCAGGCTCGCAGATCTACCAATTTGCCTGCTCTCTGCCGGTATCTGCCCCGCCCTCGCCATTTGTCGACCCATGCCTCTACAAGTATCACCTTCACCTCCATTACAACTCTCTGACTTTTTTCTCCTAAGAACTACGCATTGGCTTGATCCCTTACGGAGAGGTACGTAGGCGACCTTTCAGCACTGACTAATAATCAAAACACCATCCTCCTCCTCTTACTCCACAAAGCTCCATCTTTTCTTGAGCTCCGCCGCCTCTCACGGAGAAATCACACGCAATCGGCTAGATATCCACCTCAAAATCCATATACCGCAAACCTGATATTTCTGACAACATCAGTTGGCTCCATTGCCGGGACCATCATCAAGAAAAGCCTACTCCGGTAGTCCGCACCACCGTGAAATCTGTTTTCACGGCGTCTCCGGCGAGGTCTTTCCTCCATCTTCAACTTCAAAATCAATAAAAGCTTTGATTTTCTGGGTTTTAAAGCCTAGAAATCTTTGTTTTCAGCCTCTTAGCAGCAATCTCGGTGCAAGGATCACTGGTTTTACGGATCATTACTCTTTTTTCCGTCAAAATCATCTCAACATGAAAAACACCTTCAACGTAATTTTCAAAACTCGCACACGAGTCCTTCATAATTTCCAGGTTGGCATACGTGTTTTATCACCTCAGCTTTTTACGTATCAAGGGGATTGACTCTACTTGTGTTGTTTAAGACCATTTGGGGTTACATCTCCTGAGCTCGCCGGATTCTGTTTGAGGCTTCACCGCCGGCACCGCTTATGTTGAGTATTTACGCCGGCAAGCTCTATGTCCGATTTCTGACAGCAAGCTCTAAGTCTGACATCTCTCGGCCAGCTCTAAGTCCGATTTCTGTCGGCAAGCTCTAAGTCCGACCTCTGTCGGCGAGCTCTAAGTCCGACCTCTGTCGGCAAGCTCTAAGTCCGACCTCTATCGGCGAGCTCTAAGTCCGACATCTCTCGACGAGCTCTAAGTCCGACATCTGTCGGCAAGCTCTAAGTCCGACTTCTCGCGGCTAGCTCTAAGTCCGATTTCTGTCGGCAAGATCTAAGTCCGATTTCTATCGGAAAGCTCTAAATCCGACCTCTCTCGGCGAGCTCTAAGTCCGACCTCTTTCAGCGAGCTCTAAGTCCGATTTCTGTCGGCAAGCTCTAAGTCCGATTTCTGTCGGCAAGCTCTAAGTCCGACTTCTCTCGGCCAGCTCTAAGTCCGACCTCTCTCGGCGAGCTCTAAGTCCGATTTCTGTAGGCGAGCTCTTAGTCCGATTTCTGTCGGCAAGCTCTAAGTCCGACTTCTCTCGGCCAGCTCTAAGTCCGATTTCTGTTGGCAAGCTCTAAGTCCGACCTCTCTCGGCGAGCTCTAAGTCCGACTTCTCTCGGCCAGCTCTAAGTCCGATTTCTGTCGGCAAGCTCTAAGTCCGACTTCTCTCGGCGAGCTCTAAGTCTGATTTTTGTCGGCAAGCTCTAAGTCCGACTTCTCTCGGCCAGCTCTAAGTCTGATTTCTATCGGCATGCTCTAAGTCCGACCTCTCTCGGCCATCTCTAAGTCTGATTTCTGTCGGCAAGCTCTAAGTCCGACCTCTCTCGGCCATCTCTAAGTCCGATTTACCATTTATTTAGCTCTAAGTCCGACCTCTCTCGCCACTCTAAGTCGATTTACGCCGGCCAAGCGTTAAGCCTGTTCGCTGCAATGCACAACATATAATCGGTAATTCGCTACGCGATACAAACACTGATTCAAGCCCGATAGAACGTTATCGGCGATTAAGCCTGTCCGTTCCAATGCGCAGCACATAGCTGGTGGTTTTCACCAACACCACTCTAAGCCCGATAAACAGTATCGGCACTCTAAGCCCGACCTCAGCTCGGCATCTATTTGGAGTTCGCCCTCGAGCGAATCTTTTATAAGCCCGACCTGAGCTCGGCATCATATTTGGAATTCACCCTCGAGTGAATCTTTTATAAGCCCAACTTCAGCTCGGCATCATATTTGGAGCTCGCCCTCGAGCATCTTCTGTAAGCCCGACCTCAGCTCAGCATCATATTTGAAGCTCGCCCTCGAGCGTCTTCTATAAGCCCGACTCCAGCTCGTCATTATATTTCTGCTCGCACTTAGTAGAATCTTCTATCGCTTTACAAACAGCCGTCTCGGCAAAACGACACAACAGGTCACCTACAACTTTACTCCATGATTCTCACATGTACAGTGACATTCAATTCGAGCTGAGGCTGTTCATTTCCATCAGTTTTTCCATGTCCACTGCTATATAAACGAGCTACATGAATGGGAAGAAAAACACAACTGATTCACAACACCAGAAAATAGCATACATATCACTCTTTTGCATAAGTCTGTTCTAGCATCAAGTAAACACACTGATATTTATGACATTCAATTCGAGCTGAGGCTGTTCATTTCCATCAGTTTTTCCATGTCCTCTGCTATATAAACGAGCTACATGAATGGGAAGAAAAACACACTGATTCACAACCCTAAACCCTAAACCCTAAACCCTAAACCCTAAACCCTAAACCCTAAACCCTAAACCCTACTCAAGGAGTAGGGGGCCATTGATATACCAAAATCAACATTGGCCAAGGGAACGGAATAGAGCAGCTAACAACTAGCTCGATACTAAGCACTGGGAGCCTGACCTGCTCGCCCCTCCGGCTCGCCATCCTTCAACATAGCTTGGCAATAAAGTTCCTCTAAGTCCGACCTCAGTAGGCGTTCCGAGTTCGCCTGGACTCTCTGCCCGCCAGGGGCCGCTCCGAGTCCGCCAGGGCTCTCTGGCCGCTAGGACTCTCTGCCCGTCGTGGTCTCTCTCTGCCCGTCGTGGTCTCTCTCATCCCTCAGGAATCTCATCTGCTAGGACTCTCCGAGTCTGCCGGGACTCTCTGCCCGTTGCGGTCTCCCCTAGTCCGCCGCGACTCTCTGTCCGCCAAGGACTTTGACCCTCTGAGCTCACAGATGCCATGGTGCCGCTCTCTGCCAAATTGTACCTGCCTCGCCGGTATCGACTCCATGCCTCTATAAGTATCACCTTCACCTCCATTACAACTCTCTGACTTTTTTCTCCTAAGAACTACACATTGGCTTGATCCCTTACAGAGGGTACGTAGGCAGCCTTTCAGGCATAGCTAATAATCAAAAACACCATCCTCCTCCTCTTACTCCATAAAAGCTCCATCTTTTCTTGAGCTCCGCCGCCTCTCACCGGAGAAATCACACGCAATCAGCTAGATATCCACCTCAAAATCCATATACCGCAAACCTGATATTTCTGACAACATCAGATATAAGTCTCCAAGTCCCTAGGATCCCGACTTGATGGAAAAGTGGAATTCGCCTTTCTTGAACTAGTTCCCCTGCTTGTTCATACACACATGAACTTCAAATTATCCCCTCCTATTTCCTTACATAATTCAATTTTTAACCTGCAAAATAGACAAAAACCTCCACAAAAAAATGCAAATCTCTCTTTTCCCACTTATTCATAAAAAAAAGAAAACAAAATAAAATTACCAAATTTATTTTAATTGGGTTGCCTCCCATAAGCATTTTTGTTTATTGTCGTTGGCTCTGTTAGGTGTAGTGCCCGAAAGACAATTTGTGTAATTGTTTTTAATGGATGACAGAATTTATCTCACCTTATTACTTGCTTTGTGCTTGTAAGTAATACACTGCTGCAAACTCTAAGTATATCTGTATGTAACCACTTAACTCAGTGTATGGATTACACGTGAGGATTGAGTTAGTGGTGATATACTTAAACTGTTAGTCCGTGGTGAACTTAATCAGAGTTTAGGGTCTCTTCATTAAAACACCAATAATGTGCCCAGAACACCTTAGGGTGTGATAGTCTTATCCGGATTTGTCGGTAGAGGAGGTACCTACGTGGGGCATTTATATATGATGGCATTCATATAGATTTGGACCGATTTAATCTGAATTTCTCGATATAATTCCGTAATCGAGGAATCTTATTAAATCATTAGATGATCATATATGGATCAACCTTAATCTGAGGTGATCACGAGTGCCGCTTGTCCCGGGGTAGTGTTTGATGTGTTAGTTACGGTTCACTTAAATAATGTGTTCCAAGCCACTTCTCATTGGCACTATCTCCGGATGAGTGAGTAGTTCGATTTTCACAGACATGGAATCCATTCCTTCCTCGCGGGAAGTAGAGAGACGATCCTCTTATTTGTTAGCCCTAAGAAAGTGATCGATCGGCCGAGTTCACATTTGACTAATTAGCTACTAGTCAGATATGTGCACTAATTGATCATTAGGGGGTTGATGGTAAATAAGGATAAGATATTCTGAGTCGGGTTCACGGAGACTTCCCACTCAGAATGGACAGTCTATGGAGGGTTAATCTGTATGTAGTGATTATTATATCAATGGACGCTTATTCACTCTATGGGTTGAGTATAAGTATACATCTATAATCGGTAGAGTTCAGTTTCGGGTTTATGGTGGCGTAATCCGGAATTAATAATTAATGTACTTATTCGGTTCGATGAATAATTAATTATTGGAGCTCTTTAGTTATAGGTCCATGGTAAATTGTGTGGCTTCGTAATTCGGACTAATAATCTTGTTATTTGGGCCTCATTGATAATTAATTGGTAAATTTAATTAATTGATATGCATGGATATTATTTAGTTGAATTTAAATAATATAATACACATAAAAGACATTTTATGTGGCTTTTTTGACCCAATATGTGGCGCCATTAATGTCCTAATAATTAGAGAGAAATTAGTTTTCTTGGATAATTATTTAACATGTGATTTATCTTTTATTTGTTAAATGATAATTCATGGAATAATAGATAATAATATGATTTATCTTAATTTGTTTGGGATAATCATTTTATTTATCTTTTATTTGGAAAAGGATTAATGTGATAATTATCACTTAATTATTTAATCCTTGAGTACATTGATTACTCTCCTATATAAAGAGAGTTCTAAAGTCTAATGGGAAGGTACTATTCACGTCACTATTCACGAGAGAAATTGGCCGAAAAATGTCGGCCTCTATTCTTAGGGTTGAGTTGGAAAAATCTTGGGATTTTACAGTTTGCATATCAAGGAGGCTCAGTATCAAGAAGGGTGTCCACCAACCGCCGTTTGGAGAACACATCGGAAGATCAAGGCTCTCTTCCCTATATTGGTAACATGATCTTAACCCCTTGTAGTTGTTAAATCCTTTGATTATGTTTTATGATATGTAAATCGTGATCCATCCGCTGCGTATGGATCTAACTCGGTTAGATCTAAGAACCTGCATCCTTCATGTGGTATCAAAGCCAGGTTCCACGATTTATATAGTCATAATCGTAGTTAAACGATTTAAAGGAGTGGAATTGCATGTAGGTATTTTTTACTTATTTTATGCATTGATGTGTTTAAAATTGTTATGGTTGAAGAGATGGATTGGGGTGGGCATCGTTTACCCGTTAGATCTATTGTAAACTCATATGAACAATGAAAATTCGTTCATATGAGTATAGGAAATTATGTAATTTATTTTTTATTGCAATTTTAATTTCCAGAAAATAGATCTGTTTAGTAGCTGTTTAGATTTTTCGTTTTTCCCGTTGATAGAGCCGTTAAAAAGGAGATCCCTCCGGTCAGAATCAATATTGGAAGTTGGTGAACAATCCCACAAATTTTGGTGTCGATCAGAGTCCGTTTGGGTTTCCGTTCGTTGCTGCGAAGTGGCTGCTGTAACAGAAAAACGCAGGATTCACAGAAACCCTAACTGTGACTTCTTCGATTTTCTGGGAACAATTGGACCGTTCAAATTAAAATCCGACCGGTCAAATCGATAATCATGGAGTTTTGGACGTGAGATAAAATTTTCAGGACGATCGGGATTCATCTTCATCCCCGATCGATCTCGGGAAGTATATGATGCGCTGCTGTGAGAGTCTGTTTCAGCAGCAAGTTGGACGGCTCACTGAGGAAGATTGACAAGTCAAAGCTCCGATCCGACCGTCCATCTTGAAGTCCGAAGAATGAAGATCAGATCTGGAAATTTTCATCCCGATCCAAGTTCTTTTGATATGCCGATCGTCGAAGATTCCTAACAGCTGCAGATTAGGGTTTTAATTTATTTTCGAATAGATTAATTCTGAAGTGCCAATCATCCATCTCGGTGTTTATTTTCCGCACTAGTATACATGTGTAGATTGTATGAATAGAACCGGAAAATTGCCATGACATGCATCATATCATGAATTCCACTCCATATGCATACATGTAGATATTAATTCGAGGAATTAGTTAGGCATGTATAATACACGCATAATTAGTTTTAATTAATTGTTTGATATTGATTAGAAACTAATTAGGGTAAAAACCGAGGAACACGGGTTTTTCAATCGTCGAGGTTGGGTGATGGATTCTCGGTGAATCCCACTCTGCGAAAGCATAAGGAGTAAAATCCGAAACCTCGTGGTTAAGGTGTTGGATTCTTGGTGAATTCCACCTTACCTAAGACGAGATTACGTTTTTGTTCCGTAGTGTCTACGTGAAAGTTTGATGTTTAAGGATTGGATAATCACGAGGCAAACAGGTTCGAAAGTGGTTTAACCACGGTTGGGTGGTCAACGGTAGCTACGGCTCGATCGACTTCACTCCACGTGTGGCGTTTGCAGGGGATCTCGCAAGGTGAGTCATCCGAAGAGCCACTACGGCTTAACGGAGCTCCCTAACCTTGATCCGTCCGACGGCCACATATGTTCTAACGAATAGGTCGGGTGGGTTAGCCCACATAACCGACAACATTCAAGCTGTGAATTATTGTTCCTTAATGTAACATCAAGTCCAAAAGCGTGATCGATAAACCCACCACTTTTTCAAAATATTGAGTGGGAGAGCGGAGAGGCGACGGCCGACCCCACGGCCTCTACTGTTGACACAAGCAACGTGAGAGAATGGTGACGCCTCGTGCCGGCTGGGACCGGCCTCCTAAGGAAGGCCTTCACCGCTATCAAAATTCAAGGCTTGGTCTCCGAAAGGATAGGATTTTGGGTACTCGTCGGGTCACCGACCGACCCTAAGGCGACACACTCGGGGTCTACCTAAAAACTGAGGACAGATGGGTCACACTCATAAAAAGGTATTTTTGGTAGTACCTCATTTGAAAAAAGGAAAGGTGATTGACGATCACAAATGAGATGTTCGATTCTCAATCGATCTTCAATATTAATCGAAACCTCTTTGACCTACCCTAAGGTGCACCTTTGAGGCATTAGATTAAATCCTTGGAAGCGGTAGGATAGACTATAAGTACTTAGTTTATGTTCCTAAAATTTTAGTAGTATATGATTTGGATTTATTTTACATCAATTTTATTTACAATTGTTATATATATCTCTCTGCAAGTACTAGGATTGCTAGTGTATGTAAAATTGACTAATGTGACTTCGTTAAAAAGTGGCAAGTAACTAGAGCGTTGTATTTATTAATCTCACATGCGATTAATTTTTGGAAGAGATATTTCTCTTGAAGCCTTCAAAACTTAAGTGGCGTAAATAGGCATGTCATCGTTGTCACTCGTGCGAGCGAGAGACAAACCGTAGTTAGTTTGAAAGATGATTGGGACGATAAAATTCTTCTAGTGAATTGTGTAGTGTCTACACGAGAATTGTGTAGTGTCGCTAGTTAGACGGTATTTGGAACCGATAAACTAGTGGGAGCTTTTATATTATGTTTTTCTAATTTATTAGAAAATCAAGTACCATCGGGTAACACTTTCATTAGACATCCCACGAGTTCACGAGTAGTAGTGTCTACTCAAACGAGCTGCTAGTTCAAGACTATTTCCTTTTAAGGAAAGTTAAGAATGGGAAAGAATGTCTATAAGTGTTAATCATCTTAACTAAAGTTTTGAGGCTAAAACCGAACATTAATTAAAGAAAGTATAGGATAAGGAAAGTGATTTGGATCACTAACCAATGAATCTTAGCGACTTTCTTAACCGAGTAACTTGACTCAAGTGGCTTAGTTCTATGGAAGAACAATGAAGTTGTGCATTAATGATTAATAAAGTAACAACGGGCAGTAATTTCAGCTAGAATAGTGGGAGTGATATAAGGAAATGAATTTTGGATTCTATCCTTGAATATCACAGAATTTTTTTTTTTTGTTTTCAGATTCGTTGTAACAAATGGATTCTCTTTCAACTCGATATATTGTTGCCTCAAAGAAAGTGAATTTGACATTTGTAGTACGAATCCGAGACTCGGACTTTTGTTTGATAAAGTCAGAACCACTAAGAAAAGCTGAATAAGTATGTGTACCACATCTAAAACTATTAAAGGTAAAAGGTTTCCGTATTAAGATAAACGACCTTTCAATATCTATTAATTAGTGCATATATCCTAGAGACAAGACCTTTGGTGGCTAAGGGTGATTCCTATCTCGAGTCTTGGAACACTATCTCAAAGGAACAATGACTAAGTTTCCTTTCAATCGGGAAAGGGTAATAGTTTTGAAGGGGTAACATAGCTTGTTCACCATGACCTTCGGGGTCTAGTGAGAGATACAAGCTAGTGGGAGATTTTGAGTGGTGACATTCGTCTCATAACTACTCAAAACTTTGGTTGGTTTATCGAAAGAATACGAGGTGTCTCGATTTTAGCGAGAGAATAGAGTATTCTATGCTCAGGAAATAGGCTATCGCATAGTCTTGGGGTGATGCTCACCGCTGCCTCCTAGTGGAATATTTCTCACTCGAGGAAGAAACCATAGACTTGCCCTATATAGTTATTGATATGCTACAATACATCGCTAAACTCGATTAAGATAATTCGTTGCAAAATAACGGTTAACATTATTATGTAAACCGAGAAGTCTACCTAGAAGATGCTAGTGAGTTTATGGATAAGGAATGAATTCGGTTCACACCACATCCGTAAATGTAGGCATTTAGCATTTAATGCTTGAAGGTAGGGTAGGGATTTGCGATACGTTGATTGTGACCGTTCATGAAATATCTTAATGAGACGAGTGAAGGTTGATTATAAGATTCTTGAGATCGTAAAGTGGACGGTTGAAGCTGTCACAAGCCTTACGATAGAATCTATAAGAAACAACCTTAAACCTTGGAGTACGGTTACCCAAAGGTAGTTACTATCTGATTTAATCAGACCACGTCCAACATTAGTTGTTGGTGATTACACTGATAAATACTACTAGATCAGAATGTCAATCCACCCAAGACACAGTGGGAGTATGGTTTAACCGTTGACCCATTGTGATTTTGTGGACTTTATAATCTCTTTGGGGTGATTGATAACCTATGGCTCTTGGTATTTGTATAGGATTACGATTATAGAGGTTGGTTTGAAATCCTTAACCCTGTGAATGGAGTTTTGGTACTCGGAGTTCTGTTCAACCTCTTGTAGAACCACCGAGTGTCTCGGGCCAGTGGGAGCAATTGGATCTACACGGAAAAGAGTCGAATGAATAGGAAAGTTTAAACTTTCGGCAAGCAAAGTTGAGTGGTATAGGGTGATTCACGACAAGTAGAGAGTTAACCGGACCTTGAACTCTCTCACCACTCGATCTTGCTAGATTTCGTTAAAGCGAGAAAATAGGGATGATTCCACGAGACTTTCTTGCCAAACAACGGAATCAATTCATTCGAAACGAAGGGTTTTAGCTAAGAATGAATAACGGATTCATTACAAAGCAGAAGATAGGGGTGATTCCCTAAGACCTTTTTTGCGAGACTAACGATATCTTAATTCATTGAAAGAACTTTTGGTAGGAGGCTCTGCCATGGCTTATATCCTTTGTGGATTTAAGAGAACCTCTCGGTCATTTAAAAGTCACATGTTTTAAAATATATGGACTTGACCAAAATATTGATAAGTTTTTCGTAGATGGATATCAATATTGGTAATGTAGTAGTAGTATTAGTGTTCATAAATGATAACACTAAAGCGGTTGGAAACAACATGGGTGTGCTATCGAAGTCGGAAGCCCGACACGCCAAGATTCTCTGGATGAGAGAATTGGACTACATTCTAAGAACTTGATTCGGTCAAATTTACGAGAATGAGTCTTTGGCTATCCCACCTATCTTAGTGAATAAGATGATCATGCATATATATATGCAACATTCATCGAGAGTGGTCCTACCCAAACTCTCAGGAATGATTCTCAAAATCTTTGGATAAGGAGAAAATGGGATGAAGTCTCTCTGGGATAACGGCAAGTCAGGTTATCACAAGTCAATAGTAGTCGAATCTCAGATTCGAGCATGAATAGCGGTTTTAGTACGTCCTCAAGTATCTTTAGAGAACGAGGAATCATATGCTTGTATATTCAGGTGCAAACTTGAATATGGTTGACTACACTGATTCTGACTTGTAGTCAGATTGAGGATGATCATTAAGTTGATCTCGGGCTCAGTGTTTACTCATAGTACCTAGAATTTTCTTTTTGGTCTGGGAATAATTCCAGGTCTGATAAGCCGATATCACTTCATTGTGAAAACAGTGAAGATATAGCTTAGAAGGATCTTCTCAGTTACAAGAAGTCAAAAGCATATTGAGAGAGAAGTACCGCTGATTGGAAGGACCGACAACGTTTCAATCCTAAAGATCGTCTCGAGTCGACAACCTAGATAATCGAGTGTACCAAGTCGAGTGCTTGGAGAAGTACGGCATTGATGGATATGTCTCACCTTTGCTTTTAGAGCAAGTGGGAGAGTGTTGTGAATAAGATGAGAAAGGTGTGCTCTAAAAACAATCGTTGCTTGTCATTTCGTGCAAGTGGGAGATTGTTAGGTGTAGTGCCGAAAGACAATTTGTGTAATTGTTTTTAATGGATGACAGAATTTATCTCACCTTATTACTTGCTTTGTGCTTGTAAGTAATACATCTCTTTGCAAACCACTAGTATATATCGTATGTAACCACTTAACTCGGTGTATGGATTACACGTGAGGATTGAGTTAGTGGTGATATACTTAAAGCTGTTAGTCCGTGGTGAACTTAATCGAGTTTAGGGTCTCTTCATTAAAACACCAATAATGTGCCCGAACACCTTAGGGTGTGATAGTCTTATCCGGATTTGTCGGTAGAGGGTTTTCGTGGGGCATTTATATATGATGGCATTCATATATAGGATGGACCGATTTAATCTGAATTTCTCGATATAATTCCGTAATCGAGGAATCTTATTAAATCATTAGATGATCATATATGGATCAACCTTAATCGAGGTGATCACGAGTGCCGCTTGTCCCGGGGTAGTGTTTGATGTGTTAGTTACGGTTCACTTAAATAATGTGTTCCAAGCCACTTCTCATTGGCACTATCTCCGGATGAGTGAGTAGTTACGATTTTCACAGACATGGAATCCATTCCTTCCTCGGGAAGTAGAGAGGCGATCCCCTTATTTGTTAGCCCTAAGAAAGTGATCGATCGCCGAGTTCACATTTGACTAATTAGCTACTAGTCGGATATGTGCACTAATTGATCATTAGGGGTTGATGGTAAATAAGGATAAGATATTCGAAAGTCGGGTTCACGGAGACTTCCCACTCGAATGGACGATCTATGGAGGGTTAATCTGTATGTAGTGATTATTATATCAATGGACGCTTATTCACTCATGGGTTGAGTATAAGTATACATCTATAATCGGTAGAGTTCGGGCCGGGTTTATGGTGGCGTAATCCCGGAATTAATAATTAATGTACTTATTCGGTTCGATGAATAATTAATTATTGGAGAGCTACTTGGTTATAGGTCCATGGTCCCCGGTGTGGCTTCTGTAATTCGGACTAATAATCTTGTTATTTGGGCCTCAGTGATAATTAATTGGCTGGGCTAATTAATTGATATGCATGGATATTATTTAGTTGGGCTAAATAATATAATACACATAAAAGACATTTTACGTGGGCTTTTTTGACCCAATATGTGGCGCCATTAATGTCCTAATAATTAGAGAGAAATTAGTTTTCTTGGATAATTATTTAACATGTGATTTATCTTTTATTTGTTAAATGATAATTCATGGAATAATAGATAATAATATGATTTATCTTAATTTGTTTGGGATAATCATTTTATTTATCTTTTATTTGGAAAAGGATTAATGTGATAATTATCACTTAATTATTTAATCCTTGGAGGACATTGATTACTCTCTATATAAAGAGAGTTCTCCCAAGTCTAATGGGAAGGTACTATTCACGTCCACTATTCACCGAGAGAAATTGGCCGAAAAATGTCGGCCTCTATTCTTAGGGTTCGAGTTGGAAAAATCTTGGGATTTTTAGTTTGCATATCAAGGAGGCTCGTGTATCAAGAAGGGTGTCCACCAACCGCCGTTTGGAGAACACATCGGAAGATCAAGGCTTCTCTTCCCTATATTGGTAACATGATCTTAACCCCCTTGTAGTTGTTAAATCCTTTGATTATGTTTTATGATATGTAAATCGTGATCCATCCGCTGCGTATGGATCTAACTCGGTTAGATCTAAGAACCTGCATCCTTCAGGCTCGACTTATTAAGAAACTAGAAGAAAACAGTGAAGCACGAGTGAAAAGAAAAAAAACAAACTACCTAAAACATTCTAAGTTTAAAGTCCTTAGTTCGACTTTCTACCCCCAATTATGCTAAGGATAGTTATACCAAAGGAGATCAAACCATTGCTTCTCCCTACACAAATCATAGGAATTTAGCACCCCCTCAAAATGGCACTAGAAATACAAAAGGCTCAATCCTTTCCACCAAGATTGGTTCAAGGAATTCATCATGAAACACAATGAATTCACTTTCCCCGAAACAGAGCACATTCTGATTAAAAGTGATTCACGCATCACATAGTAACAAGCTGGCTCAACAAAAGCATCAAAAGATTTAAAAAGGACTCACCTCTACCAGTGTCTCAATAGGGCTCACTGAAGAAGGAGTTGATAATTCAATGGGGATAGTATTTGATATACAAAAATCAACATTGGCCAAGGCAACGGAATATATCAGCTAACAACTAGCTCGATACAAAGCACTGGGGGCTTGACCTGCTCGCCCCTCCGGCTCGCCATCCTTCAACATAGCTTGGCAACAAAGTTCCTCTAAGTCCGACCTCAATCGACGCTCTGAGTCCGCCTGGACTCTCTGCCCGCCAGGGGCCGCTCCGAGTCCGCCTGGACTCTCTGCCGGTCGTGGTCTCTCTCTGCCCGTCGTGGTCTCTCTCTGTCCTCTAGGTCTCTCCGTCCGCTAGGACTCTGCGAGTCTGCCGGGACTCTCTGCCCGTCGCGGTCTCCCCTAGTCCGCCGCGACTCTCTGTCCCCCAAGGACTTTCAGCCCTCTAGGCTCATGATCTGCCAATTTGCTCTGCTCTCTGCCAATTTGTCCCCGCCTCGCCACGGTAACTGACTCCATGCCTCTATAAGTATCACCTTCACCTCCATTACAACTCTCTGAATTTTTTCTCCTAAGAACTACGCATTGTCTTGATCCCTTACGGAGGGTACGTAGGCAGCCTTTCAGGCACAGCTAATAATCAAAAACATCATCCTCCTCCTCTTACTCCACAAAAGCTCCATCTTTTTCTTGAGCTCCGCCGCCTCTCACCGGAGAAATCACACGCAATCAGCTAGATATCCACCTCAAAATTCATATACCGCAAACCTGATATTTCTGACGACATCAGTTGGCTCCGTTACCGGGAACATCATCAAGAAAAGCCTACTCCAGTAGTCCGCACCACCGCGAAATCAGTTTTCACGGCGTCTCCGGTGAGGTCTTTCCTCCATCTTCAACTTCAAAATCAATAAAAGCTTTGATTTTCCGGGTTTTAAAGCCTAGAAATCTTTGTTTTGACCTCTTAGCGACAATCTCGGTGCAAGGATCACCGGTTTTACGGATCATTACTCTTTTTCCGTCAAAATCATCTCAACTTGAAAAACACCTTCAACGTAATCTTCAAAACTCGCACACGAGTCCTTCATAATTTCTAGGTTGGCATACGTGTTTTATCAACTCAGCTTTTTACGTATCAAGGGGATTGACTCTACTTGTGTTGTTTAAGACCATTTGGGGTTACATCGCCTGAGCTCCGTCGGATTCTGTTTGAGGCTTCACCGGCCGGCACCGCCTTGTTGGAATAGTGTCCTAAACCCAATCGGGTTGGACCGGATCCGACCGGGTCGGATCATTTCTACTATTTCTTTATGTTTATACATATATAAAATGGCTTTTCTGTTGTCATATATATATGTTCTTTTAGAGAACCAATTGTGAATTGTTATATGATAACGTCCTTAGTATTAAACTGTGATAGAGAAACCATGATAGGCGATTATGGTTGATGAGATCTCTAATCACTTTAATAAGTTTGATACTTAAATGTCTCTAGGTTGATGTACTATTAAACGGGGCATTGATAGTATGAACAAAGCTAGCACGTATTAGATGTCTTACATCTTTAAGAGCGGGGATAGATCTCGTCTATCGAAGTGTAGAGACACTTGGACCGTATGCGTGGGCGTGTATTAGAGAATGCGACGTTAGGATCGACCCACTTACACGCAGATAAGTGTCACACTATGTGGCGGTTGTGTAATTATCCTTAAGACCGAGTCTTCATGGCATCACGGTGTGGATTGTCATGCTTTGACACTATTGAGGTTTCCCAGCCACGGGGCGATCATGCGGTAGTTATTGGGTATGATATTGAAGCACGCGAGAGTATACATGATTGGTCGTCCGGGAATCGCGTATCCTATGATTGGGATCGAATATCCGAAATGGCCTTCTTATAAGGAATGTCTTACTCGTGAATCTTTGCAAAGTGGGAGTAAATGTGTTACTTGAGAGAGCATGATATCCAGATTATAAGATACGGTCGTTGATGTTTTGACACTTTCGACTAACGACCGTATGAATATTATTACAAATGATAGGATTGTAAGTTACACGGTAATCTGTTTCACATGAAAGGTAGTAGTCATTGCATTTGACTCTTCCGATGATTGGGGGGTCACGGTGTGTTGCTAGACGCTATCCCGTGATCGTTAGGCATGAAGGGCATTTTCGTAATTTGCACTTTGTGTCTACGGCCAACATATTCGGAAGCCTATCGGGTCACACACATAAGAACATCTAGCCGGATTAAAATGTGGTTATAGATGATAACCAAATAAGGAAAGTTTATCTCGAGACTATAAAGGTTATAGTGGTAAATTAATATGGTGGTATTTATTTATTATGAATAAATTAAATACAAGATATTAATAATATTAAATTAATTAAAGAATATTCCGGATGCCAATTTATTGGCTAAAGGTGGCGCAATTTTGGAGTGTATAAGATACACTTGGATTGTGTAATTTAATTAATGATATTACCTATTATTAATATTAGATATTAATAAAATAAATTAATATATATATGTTATGAGTGCATGCGTGTGTGTACATTACATGCAAATTAGATTTGCATGCATGCGCACCGTGTGTGTGTGTATATATATATATATATATATAGATTTATTTGTGTAATGTATATGATATATATACATATGTAAATTGATTTATAGTAATAAAATAAAGATAGTCAATATTAGATATTGACAATATCTTGGAAATAATCAATATAAGATATTGACAATATCCTAGATTTATTTAATATGAGATATTATAATAAATGAGATAAATCAATCAATTATATTTTTCCTTATTTTATTGGAGAAAGGTTTTCTTCCTTTCTACTCTACTTGGGGCGCCACTTCTACTATAAGTAGGAGGTGGGTGTCAAGCTCATTTGTACAACACAATTGCAAGAGCTCATAGTTCTTGTGTAAAATTGGAGAGCATCCTATAGAGAGTTGGAGAGAGGGGAAAAAGGCCGGTCTAGCAACCGGAGTTTTCCAATAGCAATCCATGATGGGATTCCGGCGAGCTGTTCGTGTGGACTAGCGGTAGAGGCCGAACACTTGGGCGGCTCTATGCAGAACTACTCTCCTTAGACGGTCAAAGCGTCGATCTTATAGATCAACCAAGGTAACCACCGTCTACTACTTGTTTGTTTATTGCTTAAACGAAGTCGATCTTGGGTCGATAGGAAATAAATTTTGAATTCAGCTGCGTTCGCGTAGATTTCTAACAAGTGGTATCGAGAGAGAGCTTGAGCTTAAGCAATAAGCATGTTATTTTGCGTAGTTAATTTTATCGTTTAAATCACGTAATTAAAAGATGAAAGATTTTTATTCGCAAATCGATACACGAAACGAAAAAAAAAAAAAAAAGGGGCGGCTTTTGGGGTGCTCGGCCGATCGGCGGCGGCACCCCATCGAAATTGCGCTTGGGCGGCACCACTTGGGGCGGTCGGCGTCGGCTGGTGCATTTTGGTGGATCCCAAATTTTGTTTTGTGTATTTTGTGTTTCATTATTGTTCATAGTTGTGATTGGTAATTCGTCTTTTGTTTAGTTGTGTCGTGTGGCTAACCAATTGGTACAAATAGTTGGGGCCATTGGGATGCCACGTGGCATTAAAATAATATTAGCCTTTCCAAACTTTGTTTGGAATAGCTAAGCCTTTCAAATATTTGATTTGGAATACAGCTGAAGCTCAGCCACTTTCAAAATTTTGATTTTGGAAGGTGTGTAGCTTAAACTAAAATTATTTGGCCTTTCCAAATATTTGATTTGGAATAGCGCAGCCTTTCAAATATTTGATTTGTAAAGGCTGGCGCAAGCCACTTCCAAAATTTGGATTTTGAAAGTGGTGAAGCGCTAAGCCAAATTTGGTTTAGAAACCAAAGCATCCCTTTTGATTACGAATCAAAAGGAAAAAACAAAAGAGAAATAATTTTAATTTTGATTTATTTTGGAATAGTTCTAATTAATTAAAATTAAAATTAAAATCGTTTAAAATTAATCGTTAATTTTATTTCGATTAAAATCATTTAATTAATTAAATGTTAATTAGTTAATTGATTGGATAAAATTATTTAATAGATTAAATGTTAATTGATTAATTAAGACCTAAGTAGTTAAACTTTAATTTTATCTTTTTCATAAGATTTTATTGTATGGATTAGATATATTAGATATAATATGATTATATGACCCCGATTGATCGTGATTTCGGCCGATAGGATAGATGTGAATGATTTAATTTTTCTGTTGGTTTAAAAATTGTCTAGGCCGTTATGAAGAGCGTGACCTAGTTTATTTTTCGCATTCATCCCATTCCCATTAGCTCCCCCCGTGTGCGGCGGGCGTATTTATTTTATTAGATAGAATTAAATGTAACAAGAATGGAGCAGAAGATGGAGACCAAAGAAAGAAGAATAAATATCCCATTGAAGAATGACGCATTAAAGATCCTATTGGCGGTTGCATTACCTTAGATTGTGACCAGCGGTTTCGTCGATTTGTATTGAAACCGCACCTAGGAAAAAAGTCCATGATCATACCGGTTACTTTACGCATTTATTTATTTTGTGCTTGTATTTATTTTATATGATACGATAGATGCATGACTAGCACGATCTAGATAAATGTGTAGATATATATCTATAGAGATAGATATAATTGATGAGACCGAAATTAAAATTAATTAAGTGAATTAATTTACGAAAAAATACTTCCACAACAAAAATCAAGTCGAAATATTGTCTCCCAATATTATAACGACGGTGAAGAGCTGTGTTCGGATCAAGCGATCGACCACCGCCGGGAGTTGACTCTACCACGGGTATATCGTCGTTATTGAGATATGATCGTATGAGATCTCGTGAATATTGGGTTATGACTTGACTAAGTCTTTCGGTGATTGGCCACCGTCGGGCCGCCTCGATTTTAGAGACAAGGGTTGACTAACACATAGTGATGTGTATCGCCAAAGAGTTGACTAGTCAACCACCGAGAATCACATGGAGATGTGAATGGTAAAAGAGTTACCTACCTATCGAAATTATCTTGGTTGATCGACCACCGCCGGAATCGAGGTAACTAGATGGGATCTCAAACCACTAAAGAATTTTGAAAAATTCTTGAAAGTCAATTGGAAGTAGTTGACTAGTGGGAGCAAAATCATAAACCAAAAGACCATTTTTGATTTTGCGT
The DNA here is from genome assembly GCA_026214975.1 of Gentiana macrophylla. Lineage (NCBI taxonomy): Eukaryota > Viridiplantae > Streptophyta > Magnoliopsida > Gentianales > Gentianaceae > Gentiana > Gentiana macrophylla. The sequence continues at coordinate 96,481,229 of CM047811.1, forward strand.
GTATAAACAACAACACTCTTTTATTTTCATTTTTATGTTGTAGTTTTAGCAAACTTTATATTTATGTTTTATTCTCGATTAGTAAAACCGAATTATGATATTATACTTTTGAGAAACGTTCTCAAATATGGTTAAGTAATATTAATCCTTTTAAAATAAGCAATGACATGAGCAATCCCGTTATAGTAGTTAGAGACAAAGGAGACCACATATCTCGATGCATTAATCCAAGACTTTAATTATTAAAGAAAAGCGGAAGCTCGTGATAGTGGATACGATCCAATATAATCATTCGGTCATACGATGACGAATTATTCAAACGTTGGATAAGAATGACTAGACCGAATTTTGGAAATGATGTTTTCAAATTGTAAGATTTAAGTATCGACTTAATTCTACCATTGCTTAAAGGTTAATTAAATAGTCAATGTTTTGAATACGATCAAAAGGTTAAATAAACTATTTGATAAGCGTTAGATTTCTTTACTGAAGGAAATAGAAGACATGACTCTTGTAATCTTTCTTAAGTCTTATGAAGACTATACTAAGAAACATTTACAAGTACTTGAAGGATTAAATTGAAAGTTAGGGCATGTGCTTAAATTGAGGACTTATTGAAGTTTCTATTATAGGCAAGTGAGTTGAGATAAATCTATCTAAGTTCAGGTCGACTCTTAGATATATGATATCTTATGAGTGTGATTAAATTAGAAAGATTAAATCTGAGATATGAAAGGTGAAGCAAGCGTTGTAACACTTACCATATGCGGATCTAGTAAAAGCGATAAAGGGAACTAAATAAATGTTATTATGTTCGGTTCTTATGAAGGACACAAGTTCGATTATTTGTTAGGATTTAGCGTGACATATTCAATTGTAAAGAATAAATGTTATTCTGATAAAATTGGATGGTCACTGAATCTAACATACTAGATTGTTGTCACTAAATAGTTGATATATGTGATGAGATCTCAACTAAATATTTGTATGGCTGTTATCCTTGATATTTGTGGTTGTTCTAGACACAGTCTCTCTGGAAGAGAAGCGTGTAATTAAACGTCATTCTGATGATGTTGAACCATATGATTATGAATCATGTGGGTTAAACGCATCTTATCCAAAGAGGACTAAAATACCCTTTTATGAAAAGGTTATAAATTCTAGAAAAATTGTCTAAAGCCTAAACATACCGATGTTTGTTGGCTTATGACAATTAATGCCAAAAATAATTGTTTGTTAATCTCTATGACTATTTTTAGAAATAGTCAAGTGTACTCAGTGAAGTGCATAATTCGGAAAGCCGAAAAGTTCGAGCGATTTAATATGAGATTGATGAGCTACTTAGGAATTAATCTTCAATTGGATTGAAGTAATTAATACCTAAAGGGTGTTTCAGAAGTCGTCTGAAAGGGAATAAGATTCTTCCCTTGAAGGATACCATATTTGGGATACGCAATTGGATTGTGTTCCCAAAATGGAAACAACACTTTATATGATAAAGGTGTGACGCAAGCCATGCGAAGTATCCCTTACCCGTTTCGGGATAGTGCCCTTATACTTAACCGAGTTCCAAAGAATAAAGGTTGAATAAATTCCATATTGGATATGGAAGATGATAAATGTCGAATCTATCTTAACCGATGATTTGAAGTTGTCATAGGCAAAGTCAGAAAGGCTTGGAGCCTAGTACGACTTATGCAACTTTGTGGAATGTCTTAGCTAGCATGCTAGATATTATTTACTTGTCCATGAGCAAAAATGTTTGTCTCCAAACATCTTTGTCTTCTTGAGGAAGTGTTTCTTCCGAAAGAAGCGATGGGAGTGAATCGAGATCTCAAAAGAGTTTGAGAACCACAAAGATATATTCGACCAATGGAACATGAGCAGGCGCCACATAGCGATGAGGTGTAGATCCTTTGCTTTCGTGCATACAAAAGTTCTGTAAGTCTGTGGATAACCTCAAGCTCGAAAAGGTTGTTGGTATGTTCATCTTGAAGAATGAATATCTCACGACTTGTGAAAGAATGTTTGAAAGGCAAGATTGAGATATTTGGCCAGGAGCCATAAAATCTGAATTAGATTCCATTAGTGACAACCAGGTTGTGAACCTAGTCTGTCTTACCTAAGGGAATGTCCACGAAAGGTCGACATGGATTGTAATATGATTACTATCAAGCTATAGTGACGGTGAGGATACGGGGTGTAAACCTTGTAATTACCTTTATCTTTGCCGAGTGAGCCGATTCTAATCGGATGATGCTTGTTATAACCCGTATCATGGCTATATGATAGTGTTGAAGACGTTGGGCAGACAGCTCGATGTTCATAGACAATAACATGATATGTAAGCCCACGAGATCCATTTATGGACTCAAACAAGTTCCTCTAGACAATTTCTTTGTTTGATAATCAAAGGAGTTTGATTTAGTCAAAAGAAGGATATGCCCAATGTGCAAGATGGATAGTGGGAGTGTGTTACGATTTTTGAGTAAGGTATTGGATATCTCTCTCATGAATCATCTCCCCATGTCACAGTCAATTAATGTTTGGTAATTCAAGGTCTTTACGAAAACACTTGGATTAGCAGTTCTTATTTTGGAAATAAGAATCTATAGCGATAGATTTAACTGCTGTTAGATTATAGTTTACCTATATAGATGTGATGCTAAAAGAGTTTTAGCATAGGTCACCACAGGGGATTCTGCTTGTCAGTGTTCTCGAGATCTATCTATGCTAGGACATTAGTCCTAAAGATGAGGTGAAGGATGATGCTTATGAAAGGATTCCTTTGCTACGGCAATTGGAACCATCATAAAAGTTATGCTAGAGGTTCACACTCCATGAATAGTCATGAGCAAGTATGAAAGTAATTCTAGAAAATGTCGAGAATATCCTTAAACAAGTTAAGGAATGTTCCTAGTTTATTGAAACTTGGAGTCAGATAAACGTAGATATACAGACATATATGCCGATTCTTATGAAGGCGAGTGGGAGCTACAGTCTGGGTTTGCAGTCACTTCGTTTAAGTGGTACAGTGTTCTAGAAATGTTCTAGCCTATGGGCCACTGTAAATTCTACAACTAGGCCAAAACACAGTAGTGCCTTGGAGGCGCAGTGGGAGCAGTGCATGGATCTAGAAGGTTCATTCATGAACCTTATACGGTTCTTCCACCTCTTCTATATAGCTGATATAGTAAGTGGATTCATTGCTTGAAGCAAGGGCCAGGGTCTCGTCAGAGATTCGTGTGTGTGTTGAGGCGGTTCCTTTGACTTGATCATATGGAACATGATATGAAGATAGTCGAGTCCCCATGGATAGCGATCCGTTTTGGCTAGAAAGGCTGGTTGCGAGTATTGCATGAGATTCTTGTGTTTCAACTTGGTCTTGTGTGTGCGAGTGATTGGTTTTAGGCCAAGTGGGAGATTGTTGGAATAGTGTCCTAAACCCAATCGGGTTGGACCGGATCCGACCGGTCGGATCATTTCTACTATTTCTTTATGTTTATACATATATAAAATGGCTTTTACATTTGTCATATATATATGTTCTTTTAGAGAACCAATTGTGAATTGTTATATGATAACGTCCTTAGTATTAAAGCGTGATAGAGAAACCATGATAGGCGATTATGGTTGATGAGATCTCTAATCACTTTAATAAGTTTGATACTTAAATGTCTACAGGTTGATGTACTATTAAGCAGGGCATTGATAGTATGAGCAAAGCTAGCACGTATTAGATGTCTTCGTCTTTAAGGGCGAGGATAGATCTCGTCTATCGAAGTGTAGAGACACTTGGGTATGCGTGGGCGTGTATTAGAGAATGCGTGACGTTAGGATCGACCCACTTACACGATAAGTGTCACACTATGTGGCGGTTGTGTAATTATCCTTAAGACCGAGTCTTCATGGCATCACGGTGTGGATTGTCATGCTTTGACACTATTGAGGTTTCCACAGCCACGGGCGATCATGCGGTAGTTATTGGGTATGATATTGAAGCATCGCGGAGTATACATGATTGGTCGTCCGGGAATCGCGTATCCTATGATTGGGATCGAATATCCGAAATGGCCTTCTTATAAGGAATGTCTTACTCTCGTGAATCTTTGCAAAGTGGGAGTAAATGTGTTACTTGAGAGAGCATGATATCCAGATTATAAGATACGGTCGTTGATGTTTTGACACTCGACTAACGACCGTATGAATATTATTACAGCGATAGGATTGTAAGTTACACGGTAACTGTTTCACATGAAAGGTAGTAGTCATTGCATTTGACTCTTCCGATGATTGGGGGAAGTCACGGTGTGTTGCTGTGACGCTATCCGTGATCGTTAGGCATGAAGGGCATTTTAAGTAATTTGCACTTTGTGTCTACGGCCAACATATTCGGAAGCCTATCGGGTCACACACATAAGAACATCTAGCCGGATTAAAATGTGGTTATAGATGATAACCAAATAAGGAAAGTTTATCTCGAGACTATAAAGGTTATAGTGGTAAATTAATATGGTGGTATTTATTTATTATGAATAAATTAAATACAAGATATTAATAATATTAAATTAATTAAAGAATATTCGGATGCCAATTTATTGGCTAAAGGTGGCGCAATTTTGGAGTGTATAAGATACACTTGGATTGTGTAATTTAATTAATGATATTACCTATTATTAATATTAGATATTAATAAAATAAATTAATATATATATGTTATGAGTGCATGCGTGTGTGTACATTACATGCAAATTAGATTTGCATGCATGCGCACCGTGTGTGTGTATGTATATATATATATAATATATAGATTTATTTGTGTAATGTATATGTGATATATACATATATAAATTGATTTATAGTAATAAAATAAAGATAGTCAATATTAGATATTGACAATATCTTGAAATAATCAATATAAGATATTGACAATATCCTAGATTTATTTAATATGAGATATTATAATAAATGAGATAAATCAATCAATTATATTTTTCCTTATTTTATTGGAGAAAGGTTTTCTTCCTTTCTACTCTACTGCCAGGCGCCACTTCTACTATAAGTAGGAGGTGGGTGTCAAGCTCATTTGTACAACACAATTGCAAAGAGCTCATAGTTCTTGTGTAAAATTGGAGAGCATCATATAGAGAGTTGGAGAGAGGGGAAAAGACCGGTCTAGCAACCGGAGTTTTCCAATAGCAATCCATGATGGGATTCCGCGTAGTTGTTCGTGTGGACTAGCGGTAGAGGCCGAACACTTGGGCGGCTCTATGCTGAACTACTCTCCCAGGCGGTCAAAGCGTCGATCTTATAGATCAACCAAGGTAACCACCGTCTACTACTTGTTTGTTTATTGCTTAAACGAAGTCGATCTTGGGTCGATAGGAAATAAATTTTTGAATTCCGCTGCGTTCCCGCGTAGATTTCCTAACACGCCTATGTTGAGTATTTCTGTCGGCAAGCTCTAAGTCCGATTTCTGTCGGCAAGCTCTAAGTCCGATTTCTGTCGGCAAGCTCTAAGTCCGACCTCTCTCGGTGAGCTCTAAGTCCGATTTCTGTCGGTCCGATTTCTGTCGGCGAGCTTTAAGTCCGATTTCTGTCGGCAAGCTCTAAGTACGATTTCTGTCGGCCAGCTCTAAGTCCGATTTCTCTCGGCAAGCTCTAAGTCCGACTTCTCTCGGCCAGCTCTAAGTCCGATTTCTGTCGGCGAGCTCTAAGTCCGATTTCTGTCGGCAAGCTCTAAGTCCGATTTATGTCGGCAAGCTCTAAGTCCGACCTCTCTCGGCGAGCTCTAAGTCCGATTTACGCCGGCAAGCTCACAAGTCCGATTTTACGCCGGCAAGCTCTAAGTCGACCTCTCTCGCGAGCTCTAAGTCCGATTTACGTGGCGGCGAGCTCTAAGTCCGATTTACGGCGAGCTCTAAGTGCGATTTACGCCGGCAAGCTCAAAGTCCGACTTCTCTCGGCCAGCTCTAAGTCCGATTTCTATCGGCTCTGTCGGCAAGCTCAAAGTCCGACTTCTCTCGGCCAGCTCTAAGTCCGATTTCTATCGGCAAGCTCTAAGTCCGATTTTTGTCGGCAAGCTCTAAAGTCCGACTTCTCTCGGCCAGCTCTAAGTCCGATTTCTGTCGGCAAGCTCTAAGTCCGACCTCTCTCGGCGAGCTCTAAGTCCGATTTCTGTCTGCAAGCGCTAAGTCCGACTTGTCTCGGCCAGCTCCAAGTCCGATTTCAGTCCGATTTCTGTCGGCAAGCTCTAAGTCCGGCTTCTCTCGGCCATCTCTAAGTCCGATTTCTGTCGGCAAGCTCTAAGTCTGACCTCTCTCGGCCATCTCTAAGTCCGATTTCTGTCAGCTAGCTCTAATTCCGACCTCTCTCGGCCAGCTCTAAGTCCAATTTCTGTCGGCAAGCGTTAAGCCTATTCGCTGCAATGCACATCATATAATCGGTAATTCTCTACGCGATACAAACACTGATTCAAGCCCGATGTAACGTTATCGGCGATTAAGCCTGTCCGTTCCAATGCGCAGCTCATAGATGGTGGTTTTCACCAACACCAGTTCAAGCCCGATAAACAGTATCGGCAACTCTAAGCTCGACCTCAGCTCGGCATCATATTTGGAATTCGCCCTCGAGCGAATCTTTTATAAGCCCGACCTCAGCTCGTCATCATATTTGGAATTCGCCTTCGAGCGAATCTTTTATAAGCCCGACCTCAGCTCGGCATCATATTTGGAGTTCACCCTCGAGCGAATCTTTTATAAGCCCGACCTCAGCTCGGCATCATATTTGGAATTCGCCCTCGAGCGAATCTTCTATAAGCCCGACTTCCGCTCGGGATCATATTTGAAGCTCGCCCTCGAGCATCTTTTGTAAGCCTGACCTCAGCCCGGCATCATATTTGGAGCTCGCCCACGAGCGACTTCTATAAGCCCAACTCTGTTAACGGTGATTTTTACGATATATATGATATTATTTCGTAGCAATTTCCTTCGTGTTTTATTACTTTTTATAGAAAAGTAAGTGTTTAAAGGATTTATTGAGAGAATGCATATGAAATTGGTTTAATTGCAAAATCGAGCTTATTACGTGTTTTTATCGATGGTTTTTCCATCAATATATATGGTTCTACATTTCATACGCTTTGATTATCTTGTAAGCACGCTTGCATGGCAATGGATGAGCTTAAAGGATGTCCAACTGAAGATTAAGTGGAGAGAAAGATGCATATTGAACTTGGAGTGAAGATAAGGAAGCTTTGAAGAACTAAACGCGTGTTTATCTCCGTTCAGCTTGGACTGGCGTCCAACTACATGGACTGGCGTCCAGGAAGAGCCAATGGATTCAGGATTGACAGATATTTGGTGAACGAGCGTCCAAAAAGTAATAGGACGGGCGTCTGATCCAGCTCGGCCCGACTCGAAGAAATCTAGCACAGTGGACGGGCGTCCGACAATCCAGACGGGCGTTCACCCCTTTAAACGGGCGTCCAGTCCGCCGACTTCAGCGTAGCCGACTTAAAAACCTATTTATAGTCGCATTTTTCAACCCTAGAAACAACACAATTCGATCCCTGGCCGCCCCAGGCCCCTTGGGGGCGCCCTAGCTGCGTTTTCCCACCATCATAAACATCTTTTTATCTTCTTTTTATTTATATGATTTGTATTCCAACGATGAGCTAAGGCTAAACCTAGAACGAGCTTTGTGAAGCCAATTCTCAGCAGCGTTTTGATTTCGAATCTTGGATTGTTTTGTGAGTTTTTATTTAGAGTTGTTTCTTTATTAAGATGGTTGCTTTGTGATGTTTAACGTTTGATGAAAATCGTTGTTAGACCTAGATCACCGTAGTAAAGATAGGATTTTTAACCTAGAAATAACGAGAGTTGCTAGGTTGCTAGATTGAGAAATCTTACACCTTTGTTATGGAAGCGTTAATCTTTAAGATCGAGAGATGAAAGATTAATAGGCGAATTATCTACGAGAGTAGGAATTCATACCTTTGATAAGTGAACCACATCTTTATTGAATCTTCACTAAACGATCTAGGGTAGAAATTGAGAGTTGCGAGATAGGTGGATAAATGCTTGTTCTTCGTTAAAATTAATTGAAATTATCTTTGTGTCTTGTTCTTCGTTGTTATCTTAGAAGTTTATTTTCTTTCCTAGCTTATAGTATAAATTTAGGTTTCGCAACTATATTTCCTGGCTTTGGATTGACAACCCTCTGTCCAGTTTATTGTATTCGTTTTAGTTTTGTTTTGTGTTTTTCGTGACAAATCTTTAGGAAGATTAATAAACTAGATAAACAACCTCGATTCCCTGTGAGATCGACCCGGTATTAACCTCTATACTACGATCCCTGCACTTGGGGTAAACCGGATTATTTTTATTACTTGTTTGTTTTCCGTTGATAAAATCTGAGACAAACTCCAGCTCGTCATCATATTTCTGCTCGCACCTAGTAGAATCTTCTATCTCTCTACAAACAGCCGTCTCGGAAAAACGACACAACAGGTCACCTACAACTTTACTCCATGATTCTCACATGTACAGTGAAGAGCTCAAGGAGTAGGGGGCCATTGATATACCAAAATGAACATTGGCCAAGGCAACGGAATATAGCAGCTAACAACTAGCTCGATACTAAGCACTGGGGGCCTGACCTGCTCGCCCCTCCGGCTCGCCATCCTTCAACATAGCTTGGCAACAAATTTCCTCTAAGTCCGACCTCAGTCGGTGCTCCGAGTCCTCCTGGACTCTTTGCCCGCCAGGGGCCGCTCCGAGTCCGCCTGGGCTCTCTGGCCGCTAGGACTCTCTGCCCGTCGTGGTCTCTCTTTGCCCGTCGTGGTCTCTCTCTGTCCTTTAGGACTCTCTGTCTGCTAGGACTCTCCGAGTCTGCCGGGACTCTCTGCCCGTCGCGGTCTCCCCGAGTCCGCCGCGACTCTCTGTCCGCCAAGGACTTTACGCCTCTAGGCTCAGAGTCGCCATTTGCCTGCGCTCTCCGCGGTGTCCCGCCTCGCCCGGTGTCGGCTCCATGCCTCTGTAAGTATCACTTTCACCTCCATTACAACTCTCTGACTTTTTTCTCCTAAGAACTACGCATTGGCTTGATCCCTTACGGAGGGTGCGTAGGCAAAGCCTTTCGAGCACACTGACTAATAATCAAAAACACCATCCTCCTCCTCTTACTCCACAAAAGATCCATCTTTTTCTTGAGCTCCGCCGCCTCTCACCGGAGAAATCACACGCAATCAGCTAGATTTCCACCTCAAAATCCATATACCGCAAACCTGATATTTCTGACAACATCAGTATTCATACCTTCTTAATGGACTTCCTCAGGTATGATTACCTAGGAAGAGATAGTGGAGGATGCAAACCCTCATCATCTTTATTGCTCCTCTCAAGCCTCATCTTCTCAACCAACTGCCCTGCCCGGCTCGCCAGATCAACCACCATAGATTCCAAGCGGTGCTGGGAATCCTTCAATTCTTTTAGTTCCCGGCTAAACCCTTGGTTAAACTCCTTTAGCTATTGGTTAGACTCTTTAAGGTCCCGACTAAGTTGCTCCATCAAAACCTCAGTAGTGCTCTTTGGCGGTAGAGTAACTTGTGGCAGCTGTGAAAATGGGAGCTTGGAGGACTCTCCCACTCATTGTTGTAGGGTGTTGTGTATTGGTTGAACTGATAATATGGTTGTGCTCTAAAACCCATACCACCAAAATTAAAGCCTTCTAATGAGTAAAGGAAAAAGCCTCCTTGGCCATATGGATCCATACTCTACGATTGAGGGGAAAAACAAAAACACAATCAAGGTATCAAGCCACTACCACCACCGAAGTAGGTGGTGTGACTTTTCAACAAAACATCAAACTAAAAAAAATGACCTAATCCTAAATACTCCAGTGATTTTTTGATATCAACTGATTCCCCGGCAACGGTGCCAGAAACTTGATAATCCAAAACAGTGACGTCCAACTTTAACCGGCAGAGTACCGGGTTGGAAGCACTACAGTGGCGAGCAAGGTCATATCCCACGAGAAATCAATCAAGTATCACAATCACGCTCGTATTCAATTAAGGCTCGTCCCTTGTGATTCGGTAGATGTATTGATAGTATTGTTCCTGACCATAATTTGGCTATTCCTTCATTAATATATTTCAAAGTCATTATTTTTATTTTCTTAGTTATAGTTAATACTTGCATCCCTATTGTGAGCCTAAACTGAATACGAGCGTGATTGTGATACTTGATTGATTCCTCGTGGGATACGACCTTGCTCGGCACTATAGTGCTTCCGACCTGGTACTCTGCCGGTTAAAGTTGGACGTCACTGTTTTGGCCAAATTATAGCGAATCAACTTTAACCGTTAGAGTACCGGGTCAGTTATACTACAACAGTGTGCAATGTTGTATCCTACGAGGAATCCGTCAAGTACCACAACAACGTTCGTATTTAGTTTAGGATCACAATCGGGGTGAAAACAATAATTATAGCTAAAGAAATAAAAATGCTAACTTTAACATGTATGATAAAAGACATAGCTAAACTATGGTCAGAAACACAACTCTTAACACCTTTATCGAATCACTAGGGACGAGCTTAACCTACCAACCAACCAATGGTTTCTAATGAACGTGTTGTTGGTGCAATCTCCTAAACTGATCCATATGCGTTAATACCACGACCTAGTTACCCTATACTCAGTTCAACAGTCCCCTCGATGAGATATAATTGACCTAGTATGAAGAAAAACTATGAGACACTCCGCATCCACCGAGTTCACGGCTTAGATAGAAAAACTTTACCAATGAATAGGCTGCGAAAAACTCGACTAGTTCGTGCATGGCACTCCTAAAACTCTACTTCGCACACTCCCTCGCAAAATGAATTTATAAAGGTTATATGCGGGATCAATTAATGGGTCGCGACTCCACTAATAGCATTAAGTTCATGTTTTAAGGCACAACAATCCAAAAGATTCAATTTTTAAACCCTACCCATCCATAGATTATCGTTTAGGCATTAATTTCGTAGTTTTATCGCATAGTTTAGCTATAATCAATTTAGCTACTCATCATAACAAGAACGATACAAGAAATCATAAAATAAACGGGAGAAAACAAGATAAAAGAAAGAAAAATTAAATTACTAATAGTGTAGAAGGAAATCCCCAATTGGTTTGTCAATCCAAAGTGATGAAATCGCAAAAAGAAACTAATAATCGTAGCAATTTGATGCAAGAAATTTAACCTAAATCTATAGTTTTGGGGAAGAAAATAATCTAAGAACTGAAAAGAAAATTAATGCTATGAAGTTATGGTAAAAATTTGACCTAATTTGTCTTTTATAGAGACCAAATTCGACCCAAAATATTGAAAAACTCGGAAATTCGCGACTGCTGGCGTCATCCCACGCCTTGCTGACGTCATCAGCTCATGCCAAACATGCACCCGGAACACCTCCAGTAATTCGGAGATATCTTTGAGTGTAGGACTCCGATTTGCGTGATTCAAGTTGTTTTGGAAAGCTTATTCAATTATCTATATTTTTATGAAGACAACGTTCCTAGAAAATGCCTATAAGAGGTCTAAAAATTCAGATTAAGTGACAGCAGCATGAAAATAGCAACGATTCTGAATCCGTCTCAACTCTTTAGTTTCGGATGCATGCTTTCACCTCTCAAAATCATCTCTCCATCATCCATGCCAAGGATGGAGGTACTCACATGGCTTGGGGGGGGGGGGGGGGCTAACCCCACCCCAGTTTTTATTTTTATTTTTTATAAGTAGCCTATGAACCAAGCCCACCAGACCTTCAGCCCATCATAAAAAAAATTAGAAAAGCCCACCCTAGCTAGCCATTTAAACCCAATTGTTTTCTAAAATCTTTTTCTTTCATCTGAAACTTCCTATATTCATAATGAAAGGTTTAACATAATCTTTAAAATAAAATAAACAGTCGTTCACCTTAAAATTAAAAAAAAATTAAAAAAAAAGGATACCGTAAACATGTGTCTAGCGACTCATTCAAGTTATGTTTTGTTGTTATTGGTTTATTGTTGATTCTTTTTAAGGCTTTGAGAGGTTTTTTTTGCTGAATTCTATACTTCATTTTTTCGCTTCATAAAATAGCATTCGAAATTTTTACTCTTACCCTGGGAAAAAAAATTATTCTAGCCCACCCAGAAAGAAATTCCTGGCTCTGTCCTTGATCGGTGCCTCCTCTCTCGGGATCAAAATGAACCTATATCCTGTAAATAGCGACAACAATACCGCGCATAACTCCCGCAAGATAAAATAGGTATGAAATATGCAATAATTCACTAAAAATGATGAGATTTCCGGAAAGATTGTCATTGACCTCAAAGTGAATGCAATGGTGAAAATGCATCATAAATCACTCGAACTACCCCCAAAAGTGTACCAAATAAGTCATAAATAGAGGTGAACTCATGTATAAAATGATAGCTAAGTTGACTCTCATCATCCACGTCATGATCAGAGGCGGCTGTAGGAATTTTCAGACACGGGTCAGGTATCAAGAACGATACATCATATTACAAGTTTATAGGCATTATTTTTAAAAATCCAAGTATAATTGCGGTTCAAGGGTCAATATTTCAAAAAATTTGACGGTCAGTTTGTAAATATTAGGGTATACATATTAGTACAAAAGCGGAGTATCGATCCATCCGGGCACCATACTTTAGAAAAAAAATTAAATATACAGAGGTCGAAATTTGCTAATTTGAGATATAATATTAATTATCTACCTCCACATCAACTCAAGTTTTTTGGGAGAGATGATAATTCAACATGGTATCAGAGCGAAATGTCCTAGTTCAAGCCCCGCCCAAGCACAATTTTCTCAAAAAAAGAAGAAAGAAACTATACTTACAAGTGTTTGGTCTATTTACTTTCTTATAGGCTCACACGGGTCGTACTCCCATCTTACCATCTACTTTCTTATAGGCTCACATGAGTCTCTCTTCATCTTATTAATGTTTATCTACTTTCTTATAGCCTCAAATAGGGGTGACCAAATGAATCAACCGGACCGAACTGACCTTTTTCTTTTTTTTTTTTTTTTTTTTTACTTCCGGTTCCACACGGTTCCGGAACCGACGGTTCACCGAACCGGCGGTTCTACGGTTCACACGGTTCCTTCTCGGTTCAGATCACGGTTCTAAAAATTCATAATTTTTTTTACATTTTCAAAATTACTTATTCTTATCAATTATAATAACAAATTACTATTAATTAAATTCGACTGTAATATATAAAATAAAAAAAGCGAACGAACTATAGTTTTTTATTCAGTTTTAAGTATAAGTTGATTATATATGTCGTATATATTGTATACAAGTAAGATATAAATTTTATGTTATTTTTTTAACACTTGTACCGAAAAATCGGTTGTCTACGTATCTTTTATATGTAATCGTGTCGGATACACGACAAATATAAAAAAGCAAAGCGAACGTAGTTCTATAGTTCTTTTATAGGTTTTTTTTTTATAGTTTTTTTATTAAGTTTTAAGATAAGTTGGCTATATATGTTGTATAATAAGTTTGTTTTATAACAAGTTCGTAGAATTGAGAGTAGAGTATGTGTAAGTGAAATTGTGAAAATGATGGTTATTTATAGGATGAATTTGAAATGGTCGGGAAAAAAAAAGCCGTTACTCTTGTAGCCGGTTCGGGTTCCGGCCGGGCCGGTTGAACCGCCGGTTTCCGGTCTGGTTCCGGTTCACTGCAAGACCGAATCGCCCAATAACCGGTGAACCGCCGGTTACGGTCTGGTCCGGTTCGCCGGTTCCAGCCGGCCAGTTCCCGGTTCAAAGTGGCCACCCCTAGCATCACACGGGCCTCTCTCCCCTCTTATTAATGCTTCCCTCTTATAGGTTCACACGGGTTTTTCCCCATCTAATTAATGTTAATTATCTTATTTACCTTCCCCGCTTATAGGCTTACACGGGTCTCTCTCCTCTCATTCAAGTTAATCATCTTAATTATATATTTTTTCTTCTTATAGACTCACACGAGTCTTTCTCCCCTCTTATTAATGTTAATTATCTACCTGGACATATTGAGATATAATGTTAATTATCTAACTCATATCAGCATAATCTTTGTAATTGTGATGTGTCACGTGTGGTCATTCGAAAAGAAAATAAAGAAAATGGTGATGTGTAATCAAGAAATTATACTATCAAACGAAGAAGCACTTAATATCATCCAGCTCATGTCCACCTGTCCTCAGATCTCCCCTTGACATTATTAGCAATTCATCATTGTAGCTACAAATTAACTCATACGGTTGCCTTATACATTATTGACAACCCCAACCCCGTGTATTATAGAGAAACTTCGTTGGAATTTTCATGTCGCCTTCCCCATCTCACATGCAATTTCTTCTTACATGCATTTTGGAGTGGTAAATGTTTCTTATTCAACAAAATTGTTACAACAAAATATCATAACATGTACAGTTTTACATCATTGATATTTATAGGACGGTAAATATATATAAATTAATAAGTCTTACATCATAATAATAAATATTGTAAAAGTGTGTTATGTATCTTGTTGTGGTTATTGTATTGCGGCACTAGTACCCCTCTTTCGGAGGCTGGAGGGGCAAAATTGGAATCTTAGTCATATCATTGTAACACTATTCAAGAACAATTGTCTTATTTTTTATTAGACATCATTAATGGCATTATAGTCTATTTATTCGGCCATCGCACTTTAAACAAATTTCGATTTTACATAGGTTGAAATCTGATTTCGATCTCTTCAAATTCGAGCTTCGTGTATAACTTCAAATCTGAAATTTGAAGTCGAATTTTACTGTAATGCCCCAACGGTATATTGGGTGAAGTGCAATTAACCGTCATCATCTTATTTCATTTATGAATATACGTGGGAACAACAAACAAATGAATCTAATCACTAAAAACATTTCAAGCTACCCTCCACTTCCTTGATCTAGGAACAATTTGCGAAAATAACACTAAAGCTGGCGGGCAAACAATTTGAGGATAATAATGCATCACTTTATTTTTCAGTTAACTGGTGTTAATGGTTTCTAAATTTCTGTATAATCAGCAACGAAATGATACACATGCAATCAAGACAAGACCAGAGATTCAGAGCATTATAAAACATTTCGGAATTAAAGTCTTAATCATCATAGGATTTTTCATAGAACTAATTAAATAATAATAATAAACCATTTCTACTTGTCTAACATAATTAATAAATAACTTGAGGGCTAAAATAATTATCATTATTACAAAGCAGGGGCAGACCCACATTAGCAAAAATTTCCGTGTAAATTACTAATATACCTTTCTAATAATAATCTCCTTTAAAAATGGATTAAGGTAGAAAATGACCAATTTACTACTTAACGTGGTAAAAAGGACATAGGAAAAAGACAAGGGTTTATAAGAACAAAATTAACTTGATTATCCAATAATACCCTTATCATAAAAATAAAAATAATAAAGAGGAAAGAAACTGAAAATTGGGACGCATGCATTAAATAGGGACGCGTTATCAGGCCAATGTTATTACTTTCCAATTGTATACTACAATTGTTTCAAATAAAATTCTTTTGTTTTATTGTTCCAATTGTGACATTTAACTTACCATATGTGCATGAAGTGAAAGAATGATAAATTGCCCCAGAAGGCCATCACAGATAACAACATAATGACCTTAGGCCACATATATATGATCAGAAGAATATCCAGAAATCAAACAAATTTATGATATATTTTCCCATCACAAATGCCGAGATAACATTAATATCTCATCTTTGGATGATAATACTAACTCGTAATTGACATCTTGGCGTAGTGATCAAACATCGATGATAAGTTCTGTCAAATAATAGACCAATCTTTGGACCGTATCTATTACCGACATGGACACCGAATAATTGTCGCGTATTTATCACCACGGATGTATTTATAGTTCGCCAAATAATATCCTTCTTTGGTAGAATACTATCCGCGTGAATTTATAAAAACACAAACCATTTTACATCCCATCGTGAATCTATTTCCACGTAGAGCCACTTTGGCGACATATCGCTCAACAAATCCACTAGAGGCGTAATAATAAATACAAATCCGCAATATATCGGTGTTTGATTTTACCGTAATGACCCTTACAAAAAAAAAGGCCTATCCAAATTGGTTTGCTTATTTCTTCAGATTTTACCGTATTGCCTCATATGATCAATTATTAAATAAAAGATCCAACTGAACAATATTCCATAACAAAATTATGTATTACCTGAACCGTCGCTATCACGACCCAGCTAACTTCTTACTTTTTTTTTTTAATTTTTTTATTTATTTATTTATAATAAATAACTTAGCAAGCCTTAAAAAGGAAAATTGAAAACCAAACATAAGAGCCCTAATACAATATACTCCATGATATTAGCCAATCATCTGCCGCCGATATTGTCCTATTACCCAAAAAAAACTAAAAGGGAGCCGTCGATACATCATCTGCTTCTTATTCGGCCAAAAAGATACTTAGCAAAAAAAAGAACGATTTACCAGAAAGATGCAAACCAAAAATATTCCGTAGAATGCCTCTCTATTATTTAATAACCTGAAGTCGCCGCTAGAAAAGAATCACGTGAAGCCATGGCTTCTTACCAATCAAACAGAATCGCTCAAAACAGATTTATATACATACGAACATTCAATTTAACATCACGGCGACACCATAACTGAATCCAAAAGGCAGCAACAATCTTAACATAAATCAAACGACAACGATTCTCGATAATTCAACATGCTTGCCGCTCTGCTACCACTTATGGATCTAACCAGTATGTGATTAACCACTTTGATCCAGGATCGTTATGCTAAACTAACGAGAATCAAAACAAGAACTAAAGCGTAAACGCATCGAATCCATTGCAATGAAGTCTCCTTTTGGTGTTGTAGGATCGGTCTTACAGATCTACACACCGTCAGTAATTTTCGGATTTAACCCTTTAGAATTCTCTGTAGTTCTCTTTACGGTAATGGGAGGCGAGAGGAGAATAGATCGGTGTGTGACAGGACCATAACCCTCCTTATATAGTAAAATATATTTTAGGTATTTCCATTTCTACCCATCAACGAAATAGAAATTACCACTTAATCTCTCTACACATAAAAGCGCACACCCTAATGATACATCATAACCCAATAAACCGAATACCGTATTAGATCACTTTTACATCGGGCTAATATTTATTGACAGCCCATAATAAATAATTATTTCACATATAAACCCAACGTTGGATTACTGATCCAACATAATGCCCCAACGGTATATTGGGTGAAGTGCAATTAACCGTCATCATCTTATTTCAATTATGAATATACGTGGGAACAACAAACAAATGAATCTAATCACTAAAAACATTTCAAGCTACCCTCCACTTCCTTGATCTAGGAACAATTTGCGAAAATAACACTAAAGCTGGCGGGCAAACAATTTGAGGATAATAATGCATCACTTTATTTTTCAGTTAACTGGTGTTAATGGTTTCTAAATTTCTGTATAATCAGCAACGAAATGATACACATGCAATCAAGACAAGACCAGAGATTCAGAGCATTATAGAACATTTCGGAATTAAAGTCTTAATCATCATAGGATTTTTCATAGAACTAATTAAATAATAATAATAAACCATTTCTACTTGTCTAACATAATTAATAAATAACTTGAGGGCTAAAATAATTATCATTATTACAAAGCAGGGGCAGACCCACATTAGCAAAAATTTCCGTGTGAATTACTAATATACCTTTCTAATAATAATCTCCTTTAAAAATGGATTAAGGTAGAAAATGACCAATTTACTACTTAACGTGGTAAAAAGGACATAGGAAAAAGACAAGGGTTTATAAGAACAAAATTAACTTGATTATCCAATAATACCCTTATCATAAAAATAAAAATAATAAAGAGGAAAGAAACTGAAAATTGGGACGCATGCATTAAATAGGGACGCGTTATCAGGCCAATGTTATTACTTTCCAATTGTATACTACAATTGTTTCAAATAAAATTCTTTTGTTTTATTGTTTCAAATAAAAATTGCATACTACAACTTAAATAACCTGTTAAAAAAAACAAATCCAGCAAAATAAAATTAAAGAGAAAAGTCGTTTTGTTAAGTAAAATTAGGTTTCAGAAAAATTGAATGTCTGCTAAATCGTTTTGTTAAGTAAAGCACTTACCATATTGTTAAAGGTCACCGGTGGAAACGATAATTATTTGGTTTCAAATTTGATGTGTGAGATTCTAATAATATAGTGACATTGGTGCGTTGTGACCATGTTTCTTAATGTCACCGCAAGAAATTTTAATAACAATGACACTGTAATGATATAGTGACAATTTAGAAATTACAATGGATACGGTGACACTGAAATACATCATCTTTCATTTAGTGTATACTGCTTGCATTGACATCACTATACGACTCAATGTCACTACTTGAAATTTCATTTTTAGTTACTAGCAATAAACCCGTGCATACACAGACAATGTAAATTAAATAAAACATAAATATTAATAAAACCAAGCGTTTAAAATCATACATCAATCCCGATTCATAAGGTAATTGCTTTCTTGTTCTTTTCATTTTTTTGACACTATAAGAAATATAATTTTCTTCACGATATTGATTTCAACATTAAAATCCAAACAAAAAAATTCACCAAGTTACTGCAGATAAATAGCAATGACAGGTACCATGAATGCGATGAAGTCAAACAAATGTAACAAAGTGTCTGGCCAGGAATCAGGGACAAAAACATTATAGCTCGAAAGCAATTGTCCAACACCAAAGTAGCTGCACACTTCCAAGTTTTCGGGAAAAGCTTGTTACATGTTTATATGCAATGCGTAATTCTTCTTCTCCATTATCTTTCAATAACAAAGAATACCAAGGATGTACCGGAAATGAGCAACACAACCAGGAAGAAATTTAGGTAGGAAACAACCACATAACATCACCCATACTATACCAATCCGCAACAGAGTTGCAGAGGCCTAATTGAGAAACCATCAAAATACATAGCAGTAGCAAACAATCCCCCATCTCAAATAGATAGTCCATATCGCGAATCACTTGATCCCAAAATAGAAAAGTAGCAACCATCCCAGTTATCCTATTCATGCGCGCATTAAGCCAGATTGTCATTCAATAAAAAAAATTATAAAAAAAAATAGAGATCGGATATTCGATATCCTCTATAGATAATCATGTGTTATCCTATAATTTCCTTTGTATCAATAATTGACATATCCCCAACATGGATTGAAAAAAGAAGAATCAGTGCTACATCTATAGTCATTTCACTGTTCAATCACACTAAAACTTGGGGTCATGCCAAAGGAAACGACTCCGCCCTTTCCCGTGCATAGCTTCACAACAGTCTTACCACACATATAATAAGCATATTGGGGATATGTCAATTATTAAGTAATTTTGTGTGACGAATAAGCATCTTACAGCTTAATGCAAAAATTAATAAATAAATAAATAATTAATTAATTAAAAACAAATCTTACCACACATATGAAATCATGTGAATGAAAACCAACCAACGTAGAAAACAATTTGAAATAAAAGATACATAACATTTCCCTACGGCCATATGAAAGGAAAAAAAGGCATCAGTAAATCGAAAAGGATGACAATATATAAGTAACAAATAGATCAAATTAGTAAGGAAGTAATATATTAGACAAATACAACTTGTAATATTCCGATTTTCGGGAAAGGCAGACGTGTCATTTTGCGAAAACAAAATATTATTATTCTGACTTCTTTTATTGGAGTTAAGTTTTATTCGAGATATATGTATATATATTTTAAGGAAATCGATTTTAAGGAAAAATGGGTAATTAAGGAAAAGTAAGGGATTAGGTAATTATTGGGATTTTTCCTATTTAAGGAAAAATAAATCCATTCGATTTCCTAATATTTTGAATCAGATTTTCCACTTCCTAATTTTATTTCCTGCGTGTGAGAGCAAGAATTAGGGCTGAGAGATTTTATATCAGTTACTGTGGAAATATTATGGTTAATATTACATTATTATTACACTCATAACATGTTACAATGTAACGTGTTACTTTTTATCAAGAGACATATTAATTGCATTGAATAAACAATTAATATGTCCTAATAATCATAAAGTAACTATCCTTTGTCCTATTATGTAATATAGCATAGGCATAGCCGACTCTACAGCATTTATTGTAGCCGGCTCACAGTTACTTTTACTTTACTAGCTAGGATTCTCTCTTGTAAGGATCTCTCTTGTATCTATTTATACTCATTCTTTCAACATGAATAAATAAGTTGAAGTTTACTCTTGTGTTTATCACATTCTCAAACTCTCTTCATGGTAGCAGAGCCTTAAAATCTCGAATCTTGCAAATTCTCGTACCTCTTTGAATCAAGAATGTCTTCATTATCTCAAGCTTCCTCACCTCAGTTGAGTCCCAAGCTACCTCACAGACCAGGGTCACTGACTCTTCATCTTACACAAATCATAGACTTGATGGCGACAACTACTTGCTATGGTCAAGGTCTATGAAAATGTACATCTCTGGACAAGGTAAGATGGGATACTCGTCGGCTCTAGCTTGCCGCCCTCAAGAAGATGACCCAGGTTTTGAAGCATGGGATACTACTAATAATCAAGTCATGACCATTCTCACAAGATCAATGACAAAAGAGATTAGTGAGAACTTTATGATGTATGATGCGCGCAGGAGATGCAGGATAATGCCAGGATCTTTACTCCAAGAAAGACAATACATCGAAGTGTATAAACTTGAAGCTCAGATTCAAAATTGCGAGACAGAGAGATATGTCTCAGAACTCAATACTTCAACCAACTGCAGGGCATGGCAACACTAGACATGTTGGAAACTCACCTGGAATGATGTCAAGGATGTCGCCTTTATAAGGACATTATTGAGAAAAAGAGAGTATTCAAGTTTCTTATTGGATGAATCCTACTCTTGATGATGTTGGGGAAGAATCCTTGCAACAAAACCTCTCCCCAATCTCAAATCCATGTTTTTGAAGTCAAACATGAGGAAAGCAGGAGGAAAGTGATCTTTCTTGAACTCCCCGCCGACAACCCCACCGAGAGTGCTACCTGCCGACCATCGGGAAGCCTCTTGAGGTTACTTGAGGATCGTCGGGAAGCCTACCGATAGAATCGGAAAGTTGTTACGTGAGCACGCGCAAGCGCACAAATCACACCAAGGAAACTTCTTTGGAAGCTACATGGCATGCCTAAATCCTCAAACCTACCAGGGAAAGTCAGGTAGGGCATGTCCATGAAGAGGAGAATGACAACAAGTTGAATGCTCAGTTTCTTTGCATTCAAAGCTTTCCTCACTCAACAAAAAGAAGGTAGTACCTCTACCGACACGGCTACTCAAGGCTAGTGCGAGGTAAATTCTACTCTTCTATTAGTAATGAAACATGGATTGTTGATTAGGGGCCTCCTCCCATATGACTTTGGTAATAAAACCTCATAACTCACCTTATGCCATGTCAACAAATTCACAATGTTAAGGCTGGCTGATGGATCTATCTCTCGTGCAAAAGGTTTTGGAAATGTTAAACTCACTAACAAGATATGTCTAAAGGATGTCCTATTTGTTCCAAAATTAGATCGCAATCTCATATACATCACAAGAGACTTGCAAAAGATTTAAATTGGATCGTTGTTTTTAATAAGAATCGGTGCACTTTTCAGACCTTCTTCACAGGAAGTGATTGGGAGGGCTAAACCACGCTTAGGATTGTATGTGGTCGACCTGCTGTAAGATCGAAGACCGACCGCTGCCTCGGTGATGAGCGTTATTTTTCACCAAACAAATTTATTAAATACTCAAGACAACGGTGACTAAACAAGCTCTCTAACCGGCAGTGTACCGGGTCGATTGCGAGTAAAGCTACAGGAGTCCGAGGTCGATCCACAGAGAAGATGTGCTTGTAAGTACCAAAGTGAACTTCTAACTTAGTCAGGCAAACAAGCGGTTGGTTGTTGTTATTACACTATGCTAAAACATAAAAAGAGAGAGAAGATTAAACTACTAGATTCAACGAGGAGAAAGGGACATAGCCGAACCATGATCAATGTGACTAATCTCAACCCTAAGGTAGACAAAACCGGAAGTGTGCATTATACTAAAGCGAACTCTTGCATTCAATTTCACGGGTGCGAACTCCTAAACCCGGTGCTAAGCGTCTGAACAACTCTCTTCTAACACCTTATGCCATGTTAAGGTCTCGAACAACTCTCTCCTAACAAGTCATGTTTTGCACTCGAGAGCCGCTTAAACAAATAAATGAGTAACCTCACACGATGAGCTCGGCTTAACGACTAAACCGAGACTACACCGCGATCCTAGAACCCTTTTCCCACACCCTCTCTCGAACAACTCTCAAGAGTGATGTGTGTGATATTTGACCTAGGTAGCTAATCTAGCTCAAATCCGTTATAACAAGTTCTAAGGCGTGAAACATGCAAGAAACAACAATAAAACACACTACCCACTCCCGATTTCATCACCCAAAGTGGTGATTTCATCAAATTTCACATGACCCGGCTATGGGAGGAATTAACTACTCATTATACTAATTAAAACATGAAAGAAACAATGAATTAAAGACATAATAAGTAAAAGAGAGAAGAAATGTACCATTAAAGTGTAGAAATTCGAGTTTGAGAAGAAGAGCACAAAAGTTGAATACAAAAGATCAAATTTTGCCCAATGAAATGTTATAAATCGAAGCTAAGAGTTAGAGAATCAAAGAGAGGATTGAAAGAGCTTTCTAACGGTATATTACACTAATTCTAACTCCTAAAAACGAAGGAAATCGCCCAAATTGATCTTAAACTCCTTCCATTCGCGTCGCTATGTTCTCGCTTTTTTTTTCTAACATTCGATGTGTTTTTATAGCAGGAAACGACCCAAACGCACGTTTGGAAGGTTGGGAACGTGCGTTTGAGACAGCTGCAACTCTGTATTCGAAAAAACAGTCCCAAACGCACGTTTGAGAGGTCCAAACGTGCGTTTGAAATGCTGCTGTTTTCGCTGCAGTAAAACCTTCATAACTTCTTCGTCCGAGCTCCGATTGGGGTGATTCAAGATGCGTTGGAAAGATCTTTCAATTCTCTACAACTTTCATGAAGAAGTCATGACCAGAAAATGCCTCCATCATGGGTCAAAATGCTTCTGAATCAGAACAGTCACTCGGGCACCAACTCTTTCTCGTCCTTTTCCTATTCTTTCTTCTTTCTTGGCTCATTCTTGCACCTTGATCACACCTATCATCATAAATCTTCGCCTTCCGGGTTCTCGAGACACCAATACCCTACATCATCACAACAACCAAAAACAACCAAAACATTCCGGAGGGTAAAAGTGCTCGGAATAGGGTCAATATCACTAAAAAGAGGTAGTAAACTATCAAAGTGACGGATTTACTCCCCGTGCTAATAATTCACGATATTGCCCCTAAAACGGTCTAAATCACCAAGAAACGTGCTAAAAGTGGGATAAACGGGGGTAAAAGATGCACCGGAATCATGTAAAGTTGACTCCCATCAACCACCCCACACTTAGCCTTTGCTCGTCCTCGAGTAAAATAGGCGTTTTAAAACAAACCAAGGGATTCAACTTTATGATGTAGGTGCTACTACTCACACTCTCAAGGTAACCACAAAGTAAGAAACACGAACATATACACATTGGTGCAACATTATCAAGAAAATGGAGTGTGTGTGGTGCCAAGCTAAAACCAAGTGCTCAAAATGATTGTCGGGGCTTGAATCCCAACCAAACGCCTACCAACCGTCTCATAATCACTAGCCTCTCCACTAATCAAGGTCACTAAGTTTGGACACGATCGAGCAGGACTTGAAGGGTTATAATGTTAGGCTAGGGTGATTCCGGTTAATCGAATAGGATATTTTGGGAATTGGAGAAAAAGAAGTACGAGTGAACCTAATCAACAAGTGTACCACTTCATCTCTACTATACAAACCATCCAAACTCCTTTTGATTATTTTTAACGTTTTGGGAACTATAGAATGCTAACATACCCGAACTCATTGCCAAACTCAACTATGTTTCAAGCGTCATGAGGTGAGGCCGAGCACACTAGCACCTATCTCACTATCCCAACTCTAACATCATAAAAGTAAACCATTAGGCCCCTCATTTTTGACTCCAACCCTTTATTTCTATATACAACAAAGCTTTTTCTTTTTTTTTTTTTTTTTTTTTTTTTTTTTTTTTTTTTTTTTTTGAAAGAAGAAGAAATAAGTACATATTTTCTTTTCTTTTTGGGCCAAAACCGAGCACCAAGACCAAACGAGCTCCTCCTCTCCTTATAGCTCAAAACGAGAAACAACAACCCAACTAGAAACATCATCTCTCCCACCCCACACTTGTTTTAGCAAGTGTGATCCAACAAAGGACTAAGTCCACTCGTAGGGTTAGAATGAAAGGAATGTGACCAAAAATAAGGCTCAAGGGTAGGTTTCTGACTAAGTAACAAAACGGCTATAAAGCAAATGGTGGTCAGACCATTCTATCAAGGCTGAGAGGGGCTACGAAGGTCAATGTTCGGTTAAGGCTTATTTGGCTATGGTAGGGTCAAAAGAGAACGCCAAAACCGTCATCCCATGTCCTACTTAGGTAAACCTATGACATTTAGTCTCAAGGCTAGTGATATGAGAGGTGGTAGCAATCAAATTGTGCACAAAGTGTAGCTTTCGTGAAATTAATAAGACTCCATTCTCAAGATAATATCAAACCACAATGTACATGTTCGGGATCCCGACTAAGGTGATCACCACTCAAATGTGAAAATAACACATACAACACGGTGTTAAGACCCTTGAAATTTTTAAAATTACCCAAAAAAATCGACTGAGCCCGATCATAGGCTAAGCATACCACATTTATAGCACATTTAACAACTAAAACAAGAAAGCGGCTAAGTCTCCCACCCCACACTTAAACGAAACACTTGTCCTCGGTGTGTGAGAGATAAAAAGAGTAAAAGACTTATTTGTTTGACCAAAACCCGCGTAGAAAGGCGCACTTTAGCTCACGTGACATCTTCTAGTAAGCTCCATCTCGAGTACCGAACACCATGTAGAGCAGAAAACAAGGCAAACACATGCACGGAAAAAATCCACGTGCCAAAAGATGGTGATAGATACGAGATATCTAAAAATAGAAGCCATGCCACAATCAAGGTATCAAAGCATATCAACCATACTAGACGGGAAGTGCAATGGATGTAAAGATAATCAAAAGAAACACAGAGCATCCACGCATAAAATAAGGCCCAGAGGCGCACATAAAAACATCCCCGTCTATGTACAAAGGCCAGAACTAAAAGGAAATTCTCATCCCACACTCTCTTTTAAGCAAAACTCTCCTCTTACAACCAAAAACTACTTCAAAAACATAATTATTACTAAAAGGGTGGGTTGCCTCCCACAAAGCGCCTTTGTTTTATGTCTTTGGCTCGACAAAATGACTTATACGGTGCCAATTTTTCAAAGTTATACTATTGGCACAAAGAAGAAAAAGTAGAAGTGCTTTGTTTAACGTCGTTAGCATCGACGTAGTGGCGCTTATACGGACTCATACCACAAAAGACTCAAAACAACTCAAGACAACATTTTTAATTCAATCAAAAATCACCAAAAACCATCAACCGAAATCCGAACTCAAGAATATCAACAATTCAAGGAGAATGAGCATAGCAAGCATAGGGGAAAACGAGTTCATTAGGAACTTACCGCACATGGCTCTTGGGAATCCCCTTTCGTTGAAATCCGCCATCATCCTCTTCTTGAAATTACCATCCCATGGTAGTTTTCCTCTTTTAAAATTTTTTCGAACTCCATCTACCGGTGAGTACACAAAATCGATCTCGTAATACTCATCGACACAAGGTGGAAGAGTATAATAATCCGGGACCGGCATGCTAATAATCTCTACTCCCGGCAGCTCTACCATAGAAGGCTCTTCAGTCTCATAAGGTTTCTTCATACACTCCTTATGGAAGTCTCCATTCGGGAGTGATAAAGAAATGGGCGATCCCATATGCTCCTCCAACTCTGATTGTGTCTCATCAAACATTGTGCTCAAATCTATCATACACCCTTCGAGATCATCATTTTGAATTTCTTCGAGCAGTGGTGTAATAGATAAAAGGTGCACCTCTACCGTCTTCAAATCTTGCTCTTCTTCTTCATCCCAAAGCGTTTCGTTGCCAAAGAATTTTTGCTCAGTCAAAACAATGGGCGGCTCCACCACACGCTCCACCAAGGCTTCAGCAAGTTTTATCTCAAGGGGTGAGGGTGTAGTAGGTAGAACTTGAAACCGGCCATAATCAAACATCGCAATCGGAGGTGGAACTATGAGCAATCCCAACTCATTCTCTGGCTCAGAAATCTCTTCATGGAGAACTGAATCATCAACCTCACTCTCGACTTGAACTTCAACAGTAAAGTCCTCATCAACCCTAGCCGCCTCTATTGCAAATGCATCTTCTTCATGCTCCACTCTTCGTTTTTTCACGAATCGACTGAGATTATCACACAACGTCCGTAGAAGCTTGTGCACACTTACCCAACTTTCTTCACCCATAGGAGTCTCATTCTCATCTTTCTTACTCTGTTCTCGGATTCCATTAACCCGAATCGTAGATTCCATGAGCTCTCGCTTGGATCATCCATTCGCATCTCCCAATGAAATCTGATTTTCGAAATTTTTTCGGCTTTGGCTAGAGCAACTTTCTCATATAGCTCATCCACTCTGTCCATTTCCCTACTTGCTTCATCATAAGTATAGATATATGCTATATGCTCCATGCACTCCTCATGTGGATGAGGTGCAAACTGATCATGATGAAGTGGATGGTAGGGCTCTTGCCATGCCGAGTCGATTGGGTGATCGACTGCTGTGTGAAACTATCAACCTGGCCGAGTACGAGCACCATAATCTTGAAAATCATTAGGATTTGGACAACCCTCGAGTGAATACCATGGCTCGTGACTCGAATAACCAAAATTTTGATTCTGAGATGTATTAGGGCACTGATAAGCCCATGAACCGTGGCTATTCTCTTGTTGATACTGAGGCTGAGACACGAACTGTTGTTGATAACATGGTTCAGGTGTCTGAGGTGGGTAGAAGTATTGTTGTTCAGACGAATAGTATGGATTGAAAAATCCTTCCATTAAGGCTCAAGCTGCAAGACTCAGAAAACAACAAGAACACAATCAAAGTATCAAGCCACCACCACCACCGTAATTGATGGTGTGACTTCTCAACAAAAATCCATCAAATAAAAAGAAAACAATAAAACAAAACCTAGGCCCAAGCCTTCGGTTCACTTACAAGATATCACAAATAACACACACCGTTCCCCGGCAACGGCGCCATTTTGATGAGCGTTATTTTTCACCAAACAAATTTATTAAATACTCAAGACAACGGTGACTAAACAAGCTCTCTAACCGGCAGTGTACCGGGTCGATTAAGTAGTAAAGCTACAGGAGTCCGAGGTCGATCCCACAGAGAAGATGTGCTTGTAAGTACCAAAGTGAACTTCTAACTTAGTACAGGCAAACAAGCGGTTGGTTGGTTGTTATTACACTATGCTAAAACATAAAAAGAGAGAGAAGATTAAACTACTAGATTCAACGAGGGAGAAAGGGACATAGCCGAACCATGATCAATGTGACTAATCTCAACCCTAAGGTAGACAAAACCGGAAGTGTGCATTATACTAAACGAACTCTTGCATTCAATTTCACGGGTGCGAACTCCTAAACCCGGTGCTAGCGTCTGAACAACTCTCTTCTAACACCTTATGCCATGTTAAGGTCTGAACAACTCTCTCCTAACAAGTCATGTTTTGCACTCGAGCCGCTTAAACAAATAAATGAGTAACCTCACGATGAGCTCGGCTTAACGACTAAACCGAGACTACACCGCGATCCTAGAACCCTTTTCCCACACCCCTCTCTCTGAACAACTCTCAAGAGTGATGTGTGTGATATTTGACCTAGGTAGCTAATCTAGCTCAAATCCGTTATAACAAGTTCTAAGACGTGAAACATGCAAGAAACAACAATAAAACACACTACCCACTCCCAATTTCATCACCCAAAGGGTGATTTCATCAAATTTCACATGACCCGGCTATGGGGAGGAATTAACTACTCATTATACTAATTAAAACATGAAAGAAACAATGAATTAAAGACATAATAAGTAAAAGAGAGAAGAAATGTACCATTAAAGTGTAGAAATTCGAGTTTGGAGAAGAAGAGCACAAAAGTTGAATACAAAAGATCAAATTTTGCCCAATGAAATGTTATAAATCGAAGCTAAGAGTTAGAGAATCAAAGAGAGGATTGAAAGAGCTTTCTAACGGTATATTACACTAATTCTAACTCCTAAAAACGAAGGAAATCGCCCAAATTGATCTTAAACTCCTTCCATTCGCGTCTGCTATGTTCTCTGCTTTTTTTTTTCTGCTGTTCTGATGTGTTTTTATAGCAGGAAACGACCCAAACGCACGTTTGGAAGGTTGGGAACGTGCGTTTGAGACAGCTGCAACTCTGTATTCGAAAAAACAGTCCCAAACGCACGTTTGAGAGGTCCAAACGTGCGTTTGAAATGCTGCTGTTTTCTGCTGCAGTAAAACCTTCATAACTTCTTCGTCCGAGCTCCGATTGGGGTGATTCAAGATGCGTTGGAAAGATCTTTCAATTCTCTACAACTTTCATGAAGAAGTCATGACCAGAAAATGCCTCCATCATGGGTCAAAATGCTTCTGAATCAGAACAGTCACTCGGGCACCAACTCTTTCTCGTCCTTTTCCTATTCTTTCTTCTTTCTTGGCTCATTCTTGCACCTTGATCACACCTATCATCATAAATCTTCGCCTTCCGGGTTCTCGAGACACCAATACCCTACATCATCACAACAACCAAAAACAACCAAAACATTCCGGAGGGTAAAAGTGCTCGGAATAGGGTCAATATCACTAAAAAGAGGTAGTAAACTATCAAAGTGACGGATTTACTCCCCGTGCTAATAATTCACGATATTGCCCCTAAAACGGTCTAAATCACCAAGAAACGTGCTAAAAGTGGGATAAACGGGGGTAAAAGATGCACCGGAATCATGTAAAGTTGACTCCCATCAGCAGCCTGCACTCAAACCTTAGATAATATCATGTTATGGCATTATAGACTAGGACATCCAAGTTTTGGTTATTTGAAGTCTGTAATTCCTGAATTATTTAAAGGATGTAATGTCAATGATCTTCAATGTGATATTTGTCAATTTGCCAAACTTACCAAATCTGTGTATGCCAAACTACCTTATTTGCCTTCCACACCTTTCACTTTAATTCATAGTGATGTATGGGGACCTTCAAGGGTAAAAAGTATAACAGGAAAAAGGTGGTTTGTCACTTTCATTGATGATCATACCAGGAAACACATGGCTGTTTTTAATGAAGGATAAATCGAAGTTGGACCGAGTTTTTCAGAATTCTACAACATGATCTCTACTCAATTTGACACTAAGATCAAGATCTTAAAGATCGATAATGCTCTTGAATACTATGAGTCTAACCTCGTAATTTCTTGATGAATAGGGGATTGTCCATATCAGCAGTTGTGTGGAAACACCTCAACAAAATGGGGTTGCTGAGAGAAAGAACAGGCACCTACTGGAGATGGCTCGATCAATCATGTTCACTACCCATGTCCCAAAGTATATGTGGGGTGAAGCTATATTAACTGCCACATACTTAATCAACAGACTTCCCAGCAGAGTGTTAGGCTTCAAAACTCCTATCCAAACCCTCCTGACCACACACTCCTGCCCTCATCTTATTTCCCAATTACCACCAAAAATCTTTGGGTGTCTTGTATTTGTTTATATCCATGCCCAACATGAAGCAAACTTGATCCCAAAGCTCACAAGTGCATTTTCCTAGGATATGCAAAAGGACAGGAAAGGTTACAAGTGTTACTCTCTTACGAAAAGAGATTTTACAATTCTATGGATGTAAAATTCTTTGAAAGGACTCCCTACTACAAAGAAGTCCACTGAGGCGATCCATCGATGGAAACTCGATTGAACTTGACCTAAATCATTTCCTCAAGCAAACTCTTAAACCTCAAAGACTTAACGGTGACTCTCAAAGATCTCATCGATCCTCAAGAACCTCCCGAACCGAGTCTCATCGACCCAGAGCTCTTTGAACCGAGAGACTCATCGACACTCAAAGAACCCACTGAGTCACAAACAGATGAACCTCAAGACCCCATCGACTCTCAAAGACTGCCGGCGTTGATGATGCACTCTATTGCTATCGAGGAAGGAAAGAGATCTTGCACTACACGATCACTCTATTCATAATTATCTATCCTATGATCGATTTATCACTGCTTTTGCCATGTTTACACAGGACTTGGATTCTCACTCTATTCCTAAGAATATACAGAAGCTCTCCAACATGATAAGTGGAAGGCGGTATCAAAGCGAAATGATTGCTCTCCTTGACAACCATACTTGGGATCTCACCACTCTCCCACATGGAAAGAAGACAACATTTGCAAATGGTCATTCACTATCAAGTACAATGTCGATGGTACTATTGACAAATACAAAGCTAGGATCGGGTTGCAAGGGATTCACTCAAACATATAGCCTTGACTACAAGGAAACCTTTGCACTGTGGCAAAACTAAACAACTGTCGAGTCTTCGATCTCAATTGTTTGTCCAACTTGACTAGCCTCTACACCAATTGGATATCAAGAATGCTTTCCTAAATGGTGACCTTCTTGAGGAAGTCTATATGAATGTGCCTCTCCGGTTTTTCCAACACTCACACTCAAGGAAAGTTTGCAAATTGAGGAAATCTCTATATGGCCTAAAGCGGTCCCAGAGCCTGGTTTGGCAAACTCACCACTTGTGGTTAAAGCTGCTGGATACCATCAATGCAACTCGGATCACACAATGTTTATCAAAACAACAAACCGTAGAAAGGTCCATTCTTATTGTCTATGTGGATGATATCATCCCATGCGGTGATGACCTCTTTGAGATCCAACACTTGAAGACCCTTTGGCAAAAGTATTTCAAGTTAAAGATTTGGGCTACCTCAAGTACTTTCTTGGTATGGAAATAGCTAGAACAGCCAGGGTATATCATTTCACGAGAGGAAGTATGTCTTTGGACTCTTTGAAGGAAATCGGCATCTTTGGGATGCAAACTCTTTGTATCCCAGAGTAGACCCCAAGTAATACCTCTTTGCATGGTGACATTCTTTGTCGAGAAAGGATCAATATCAAAGACTTGTAGGAAACTCATTTATACATCCCATACAAGACTCGATATTGCATATGGCGTCACCGTTAGCTTGATTCATGCATTGCCCTCTTGAGCAACATTGGGATCGTGTGAGCAGGATATTGAGGTACTGAAGTCCACTCCTGGCCAGGGCTTACATTTCACCAAGTCTCCGATAGATCAATCAAGGTCTACACCGATGTCGATTGAATTTTGGATGTCACATTGATGAAGATCTACAACAAGGCTATTGCTCATATGTATGGGAAACCTAGTTACTTGGAGAAGCAAGAAAGCGACCCTCATGTGTCAAGAAGCGATCTTGAAGTCGAACTCAGGGCACTTGTACTTGGCATTTGTGAAGCTCTGTGGCTAAAAAGGTACTCTCATCGAACTTCAAAGAACCTCTTCATCAACCTATCACACTCTCTTTGTGACAATAATTCACCTTATGCATGGCGAGAGGATCGATCCATCATGATAAAACCAAACATGTGGACATTGTGGACACTTCCTAAAGGAGAAGATTGATGCCAAGATTATTCAACTCCAGTATGTTCCCTCAGCAGATCAGAATGCTGATATTCTCACCAAGGCCATACCACCACTTATGTTCAGCAGACTGAGTAGCAAACTTGGCTGTATAAACATATACAACCTTGATTTGAGGGGGTGTGGAAATATTATGGTTAATATTACATTATTATTACACTCATAACATGTTACAATGTAACGTGTTACTTTTTATCAAGAGACATATTAATTGCATTGAATAAACAATTAATATGTCCTAATAATCATAAAGTAACTATCCTTTGTCCTATTATGTAATAGCATAGACATAGCCGACTCTAGCATTTATTGTAGCCGGCTCTAGTTACTTTTACTTTACTAGCTAGGATCCTCTCTTGTAAGGATCCTCTCTTGTATCTATTTATACTCATTCTTTCAACATGAATAAATAAGTTGAAGTTTACTCTTGTGTTTATCACATTCTCAAACTCTCTTCAGTTACTAAGTCGGATCTTAACGGTTTTCAGATCAGAGTAGAGCAACGGAATCGTCGTGAAGAGAGCGTCGATTCAACACCAGAAATTTGCATTTTTCTTAAGGTTTCTACAGAAAATGATCAAATTTTGTTGCAGTTTTTCTGAGTTTTGGATTGGGATTAGCTTGCTAAAAGGTAAGAGGCTCTTCCTACAATCTAATTATGGTTTAGAGTAGTTAGATCATGTTTTGATGCGTTTTGTATCAAGGATTCTACTTAGATGATGTTTATGGATTAAGGATTCGAGTAGAGATCGTTAAGGGTCGAAAATCAGGTTTTAGGGTTTAACAGCGTTGAATGCACACGCATACCTGTTACATGATGTTGGCTTTAGTTTCTGTCTAAACAATGCGCACGCATTCAGAGCAATGCGCACGCATTCATGGTTCAGGTTGTAGGAGTCCTTTGGTTTAGGATCAATGCGCACGCATTGTTGGTTCAGAGTTGTGCAGGATACTCACAACATGAACAATGTGCACGCATTGCTCGAACAAAGAGTTTCAGCAGGTTTTTAGACAGGGAATGCACACGCATTCTATAGGGATGCGCACGCATTGCCCCCAGTTTTTAATAAAATGTTGTTTAAGCTATGTTTTGGGATTTTAAACGTTGTTTCGTGATCTAATAACATTAATTAAACATGAACAAGCCCCGATTGAGTTTCTGATGCGTTTGGTTCCGGCACCGGACGTACTCTGAAAGGGAGTTGAAGTTCGGGACCGTCGGAAGGGCATGAAAGGGCTTGTGCTTTGATGAACTAAAATTTATCGATGTCTGTGTACTTGATAGGATGTGATGTCTAGCAGTCTAAGTGAGAGAGTAGAGTGGATAAGGTGAGTATTGCTTTGAAAACACTTAGGTGGCTAGTTAATTCACAATAATAAATACATAAGTGTAGTAAAAGATAAAATGTCACTTATTCTCGGTTAGACACTAATCCATATCGGCGATGTGATACGTTCATAAAATGTGAACAACGCTACTGGCTCAAAAGGCTGAAGGGTAGTGGGGGAAATTCATTGAACGTATATGCATATCGGGGAGATCCCGGGACTATCGGTGCTAATCACCGCAGTTGGAAAGTATATCTCGTGATGGATATTCATAACGCATAAGTAATGATGTAACCAAGATAAGCTAAGGTAGAAACGTATAGTCATGACGTGTCGATGGGCATGAAATGAACCTTAGATCGAGTCGGTCTTATAAAGATAACTATTATAATAAAACTTGTTAAAGAGCCTTAGTTAAATTATAGCTTCTACTTCTTAATATGTACAATGTACTTACCTCAAATGCATGTTTATTTATGTGTTTGGGGGAGAGAAGACGAACATGTAAATCTGGAGTTCGAGGAGGACTTTGATGACGACGTTTGAGGACGCCGGAATTGTATTTATTCATGTTTTTATTTATTATTTTAGACTTGGAGCTTGGTTGGAATTTTGTAATTTCTTCTAGATTACGTTTGGAGGATTCGTACTTTTGGATTTCGTTCGGTTTTCCAATGTAATAATGTTACATTTCTTTCTTTAGATATTGAGTTTCTATTCTTGGTTATTTTGGAAAAATTTACCCGAGTCTTTTGCTTCCGTTTTGCTTAACTCGATACGACGTAGCAGAGGCTTATGTATAAAGTAGAATTTATTTTATTTTATACGTGTTTAACGTTCCTTTTCGGATAAGGACTCGGTGTCCGGGAGGCGGGCGTTACACAACTACAATAATCAAGCGGTTTACGGGGAGAACTCACCGTACGCAAAGTGAAAAAAAAAGAGTCTTGATTCAAAGAATTACGAATATTTTGTTATATAGATTTTGGGGGAAAAAGGAGTCTTGATTAATAAAAAAGTGATATGGGAAGATATTTTAGCGAGATTTTAGGAGGTTACCGTGATAATGAAGATTTTGTTTGAAAGATTTTTTTAAGGGTTTTGAAAGATTTTTTGGAAATGATATGTGGATTATGTTGAGTAATTTGTGGAAATTAGTTTTTAAAGGGTTACCGTGTTTTCTTCTCTCTCAAATTTTTTTTTTCTGTGTGTTTGTTGCCGGGTATAAGTTGGGTCCGAAGCGGGTTTTGTGGGTAAATCACGGGTAATTGGGTTAAATTACCCTTTCAAATATATATAGATATAGATATAGTTATGAATTAGTGTCTTTGCATGAATTATTATTCTAAGTCACTGTAACAATTAATGTCACTCTATGAATTTTTCTACGTCATTGTATGAATTATTGTCATTGATTGTTAAATTGATTGCAAACAGTGTCATTGCCATCAGTGACATTGATTGCAAACAGTGTCATTACATGAACTTTTTTGCTTCGTCACCGTACGAATTAAACGAATAAAGGCACTTAAGTGTACATGTCTAATCGATAAACATGTCACTGTACCTCTGTATGTCACTACATCAAATTTGATTCTTAGCCACTGTATAACTTAATATCAATGTATAAATCTTTTCCTGCCTCACTGTATGAGGATGTTCTCCAATGTCTCTGTATCCATCGACACTTCAGTCGGACCAGCAGAATGCTACATATTCGCACATGTATTTCACTTGAGCAAGACTTTTTTTTTGGTTGGGAAAGGCGCAAGATTTAAGGAGATATTCACACAGATATTTTTGGGATGGGATCATATTTTGATTTTGGTTGGTTTTCATTTTTAACAGCTTTTGGGATCGTTTATAGTAACAAGTGCATTAATTGGCGTAAAATTAGGTGATTTTTTTTTTCAACTTTAAAGGGTAATTCGGTACATTATTATGGAGTCGTGTCCTTATAAACATCGTAAAGTTAATGATGTCCTATTCTACTATTTCTACACTTATTTTGTCCTTTTGAACCCATCTCCCATCACTTATAGATGACAGTGTCCACAAAGTATTGTTTCTCCTCTCAACAAATTTTGTTGAAGTGTTCTGGGTACTTAACGATGGAAACAAATTTCATGTTCTTTCAGATAATCAGTGAAGTCGGTATCCATATATTCGCCTTCTCGATCACATCGAAGACACTTCATTAATTTACCCAATTACCTTTCGGATTCACCCTGGAATTCCTTAAACTTGCCAAAAGTTTCAGATCTTCGATATAAGATAAACATACCCATATCACATGTAGCCATTAATGAAAGTCACAAAATACTCGAACCCTCCTCTAGCTTGTATATTCACACACTAATCTGAATGCACCAATATTCTAAAGGTTCTTTGGCTCTATTTCCTTTTGATGAGAGGTTCTTAGTAAGTTTTTTCTCCAGGCAAATTCCCAAATTGGTAGTGAGTCAATAGTTAACTCACTTAAGGAACCACCATTCACCCGTCGTTTAATCGTATCCAAGGAAACATGTCCAAGTCTTGGATGCCAGAGGTATGTTTTATCATCATGAGAAACCTTTTTTATCTGATTTTTGATGTTCTACTCTAAACATATCAGTGTTTGGCGGTGGAGTTTTGATTGGTTTGATAAAATTCAATCCGTTTTCCAAATTTGCAAAACGAATATCACGTCTATTTGTGAAAATGACAATCTTATTACTATCAAAAGAAAGTGAATACAATTGTTCTTGCAACTTGAAACTGAAATCAAATTTCTACGGAAACGCGGAACATAGTAAACATGGTCTAAGACTAAACTTTATTCTCAAACTTTAAACGAACTACTCTCACTACTTTAGCTGAAACCACTACGTCGTTGCCATCTCCCATCGACGCATGCCTTCCTCTAGCTCTTCATAATCGTTAGTAGCTCCAGAATCCAGTATCCAAGTATATGGTTCCAAAACCAGTAAATCAGATTCACTTGTCTTTGCCCTTGTTCTCTAGGCCCTTTCCTTCCTTGGCCTCTTTGAGGTATGCTGGACAATAGTGCCTTCAATGTACTAGTTGATGGCAGTGGGAAAATTTTCCTTTGGGCTTTGAAGTTGCCATTTTCTCTTTCTTAATCATAGGTTTGGTCTCATCCATATTGGCTTCCTCTTCTCGGCTTCTCCCAGTAGAAATAGCTTCAAACACTTGCAGTTCATTGATAAATTGAGTTAACTAAATTTGAGCTTGTTCAACATAGTTGCACTTGAATTGGAATAAATCAGACGTGAGTGATTCCAGAATCATACTCACTTGAGTAGCATTATCAAATCTGGAGCCATAAGTCTCAGAATAGCACACTAATTAATCACGTTCATGACTGGTAACC
Organism: Gentiana macrophylla; assembly: GCA_026214975.1. NCBI lineage: Eukaryota > Viridiplantae > Streptophyta > Magnoliopsida > Gentianales > Gentianaceae > Gentiana > Gentiana macrophylla. The sequence goes on from CM047811.1 coordinate 96,517,955, forward strand.
GGCTGACCTTCCTCATTTTAGCGTTGATGCCCAACTACATGTTAGGAAATCTACGCGGGAACGCAGCGGAATTCAAAATTTTATTTCCTTTAACCAGGATCGACTCCGTTTAAGCAACAAACATAATAAGATAGTAGACGGTGGTTACCTTCTTTGATCTAAAAGATCGACGCTTTGACCGTCTAAGGAGAGTAGTGGTGCATGGAGCCGCCCAAGCGTTCGGCCTTTACCACTAGTCCGCACGAACAACCCGCTGGAATCCTACCTTGGATTGCTACTAGAAAAACTCGGCTGCTAAACCGACTTTTTCTCTCTCTAAGAAGCTCTCTATTTTTCTAGTAAATTAATTGTGATGTACAAAAGAGCTAGCCAACCACTTGCTTATATAGGGAGTGAGGCGCCACTTTTAGATCCCAATATGATTGGGAGATACTTCCTAGTAGATTGGGAAGAAAGAAAACATTTTCCTAATAAAATAAGGAAAATACATATTCTTGATTTATCTCATTTAATACTCAATATCTTATATTCAATATTTCCAAGATATATATTGTCAATGTCTAATATTGAATATATCTTTAATATATTACCATAAATCAATTTACACATGTGTGTATATATCACATATATATTTAGGGCTAATTATTTAAAAGGACTGATTTTTAACTTATTAGGGGTAATAGGACACTCCGAAATCTTATTTAGTTATAAGGACATTCTAATTTTAAAAGGAAACTTATTTAGTTATAAGGACATTCTAATTTCAAGTGGATAAAGAGGAAGAAGGAAAAAAAAAGTAAGAAAGGGAAAAAGAAAGAAGCTCTCAAAGGAAAAAAAAAAAAAAAAAAAAAGCACAACACGTTCAAAGCAGTTTTTTTTTTTTTTTTTTTTTTTTAATTCATCATATGTCTAAACGTCATATATTTTGATCTAAAACTCGGATCATCATAATTTTTTCACTAAAATTCATATTTTTTCGTCTTCTTTATTCTAAATCAAATTTTATATTTTTCCGAATACATTTCAAAAATCAATTTTTTTCTTCATAAAAATCGACGTGGCGTATTGATCACCGTCATACATTGACAACCGACATCCATTAACCATCCCGATGCAATGACCGCCGCGATTCATTGAATACCATGATGTATTGACACGCGCGATCCATTGACAACTTTGATCGCTGGCATCTCATTGTATAAGTCATCAATGTCACCGTGATCGACATCAATGTCATCCGCATAAGTCAACAATGTCATTGCGATCGACATCAATGCCATGCATAAGTCATCAATGTCACTGCGATAAGAAAAAAAGAAAAAGAAAAAAGAACGATAAAGCAGGTTTTTATTTTATTTTTATTTTTAAATTCATCATATTTATAAACGTCATATATTTTGATCTAAAACTCGGATCATCATAATTTTTTCACTAAAATTCATATTTTTCGTCTTCTTTATTCTAAAATCAAATTTGATATTTTTCCGAATAAATTTCATAAATCAATTTTTTTCTTCATAAAAATCTACGTGGCGTATTCATCACCATCATACATTGACCATCTACCCCGATGTATTGACCATCGGGATCCATTAACCACCCCGATGCAATGACCGCCGCGATTCATTGAATACAATGATGTATTGACCACCGCGATCCATTGACAACCTTGATCAGTGACATCTCATTGTAGTCATCAATGTCATTGCATCAGACATCAATGTCACTGCATCTGACATCAATGTCACTGCATAAATCATCAATGTCACTGCATCAGACATCAATGTCACTGCATAAGTCATCAATGTCACTGCATAATCAGCAATGTCACTGCATAAGCCCAGACCACCAAGATGATCATATAGGGCACTCTTGTCAATCTCTTGATGATGGTAACTCTTGCACACATAGTAAAACACACTCTACACTAATAGGCCAGCCAGATTAACTATCACCAGCAACCCAACCAAAAATCCACCAACCATAATTGTTGTAAGCACACCATGATTATCCCCACCATTAACCACAACTGATGAGAATATAGTGTGATCAGTCCACAAATAGCCATATACACAAAAACAAGGTCGAAAGCCATCATGGTCCTGCCCTTTAACAATTGATAGCTCTTTTTCATAGTTGCAAGCTCATAAACCGGCTCCAATATAGAAACCACGCTAGCCAAATGCCATAAAGCACTTATATCAACCTGCAACCCAAGAAACAGGACAAAGACAACCATAAGAGAAAAGAAAAACAACCCCAAACTATGAGTATCCACATCTATTATAAGCAGCACCAGAAACCCAAAAAAGACTTAATCGTAAGCCATGCACCATGGTGAGTGAAACCCATAAGAAGGTAATAAAAAGCCTCCTAGATCGTACTTGTGCTGCGAAAGCAAAAGGGACTATATCATCTATTATAAGCACCCAAATACACTGTCAACTAATTAGTAAAACAAAATCTATGAATGCTCTGAATGTTTCTCCTAGACGTGTTATTGTGTCACTGCTTCAGACATTAATGTCACTGCATAAGTGATCAATGTCACTGCTTCAGACATCAATGTCACTGCATAAGTCATCAATGTCACTGCATCAGACATCAATGTCACTGCATAAGTCAGCAATGTCCCTGCATCAGTCATCAATGTCACTCCATCAAGTAGCATGTAAATCAGAAAAATATTTCTTAATTCGGTAGTTCTTGTGCTTACACTTGTTTGTCAAAATGCATATAAACACAGGGGAGACCGTAAGTAAATGAGGATCGTCTTTTTTTTTTATTTAGAAATATCAGTTCCATTGAATGAACATATCAAACGCCATTTAACACCATAACGATTTCGTTAGAACCTTAATCAATCCTACTTAAGAGTCAAAATATCAACACGTACCGCTCAAGTCTGGCTGCCACGGCAATCATGGCATCAATGACCACATCAGCCATTGTAGATCCAAGGTTTTGTACAGCCAAAAGAATCATGAGCTCTACTCTTGAGTTCCTCAAGGAAGCACTGAAGCCTAGGATGAGCCATGTCAGGAGAGTGATAATGATTGAAAGAAATAAATACTTAAATACGGTATTCTCTTCCTTCCTCTGATTGGAATGCAGTCGGACAATATTCTGAAAGAAAGAAAAAACAAAAATTCAAAATAACCAGGAAAGAAATATCAAGACCATAATCTAATAAACATAGGGAAAGAGGCATACTATTAAAGCAGCAGTTCTAAAGTCACCACAGACTTGATTTCGGCTCTAAAGTCACCATAGTTAAGAGACAGTATCTTTTCATTTATAGCCTGTGAATTCAAACCACGAGAGTACATTTTCACCAACGCTGTGATTGCAGTGCAAATTTAAAAGTCTTTAGAAACCAATCTTGCAGAAAGTGGCTCAACCATATCTCCTAAAATCATTTCACTTTGCCTTCCAAGTTCATTTTTATGCCTTAAGTATATCATTATCCTTTCCTTATGAGATGTGTTCGGTTCCAATAGTCAACTACTTGCCTTCTTCACACCCAAAGTTGAAAAAATCATCATGGTAACTTTGAAAATAAAAAAAATAAAAACCACGTTTACACAAATTTAAGAACACAGAGAGCTAGAAAATCACACATGGTTTAATTTAATCAGATTCATAAAACAACCAGGAAACTAAACTTCAATCAATAATAAAGAAATTACCTGGTTAAGACAAAAAGAACCGCACCAACGGTGATCAAATCCGGAAAGGAATGAAGTGGTAGTCGCCTCTTACGAGGCTCTACAGCGGCGGCATATGAATTCAATCGGCCAAAGAACGACGACGAATTGGAAGCGGCCATTGGTAGCTGTTGTTGATCTGATGAAAACCACTTCTGCATCTTCACTAGTGCAGCTCTCGGTTAGTGTGAAGCAAAACCCGAGGTTAGGAAACAGACTTGTCGTAGTAATTAAACAGACAATCTTAAAGAAAAAATTAGAACGTCCTTATAACCGAATAAGTTTTTTGAGTGTCCTAAATGATCATTAAATCTCTAACGACGGCCTTATAACTAATATCCACATATATTTATTACACATATAAATACATATACATCTATTTAACACAAGTGTGCACATGCATATATGAAAGTCACGCATGCTACGATATATATATATATATATATATATATATGTATGTATGTATTAATATCTTATATTAATACTAGTATTATAATACCATGATTAATTAATTGTAAAATCCATGTGTATCATATACACATCATTTATGCGCCTCTTATATATTAAATATATATATTTAACTAATCAACATAATTAATATATTGTATTATATATATTCATAATAAATAAATATCACCTTATTAATTTATCACTATAACACTTTATAGTCGAGATTAAACTTTCCTTATTTGGTTATCGTTATAACCGCATTTTAATCCGACTAGATGTTCTTATGTGTGTGACCCGATAGGCAGAATATGTTGGCCGTAGGCATAAAGTGCAAATTACGAAAATGCCCCTCATACCTAACGATCACGGGATAGCGTCTAGCAACACACCGTGACCCCCAATCATCGGAAGAGTCAAATGCAATGAATACTACTTTTCATGTGAAACAGTTACCGTGTAAATAGAATCATATCGCTGTAATAATATCAATACGGTCGTACGTTGAGTGTCAATCATCAACGACCGTATCTTATAATCTGGATATCATGCTCTCTCGAAGTAGCTCATTTACTTCCACTTTGCAAAGATTCACGATAGTAAGATATTCCTTATAAGATGGCCCTTTCGGATATTCACCCCTACTAATATGGTACATGATTTACGGACGAACAACATGAATCATACTCATGCTTCAGTATCACACCTAATCACTACCGCATAATCGCCCCGTGGCTAGGGGAAACCTCAATAGTGTCAAAGCATGACAATCCACACCGTGATGCCATGAAGACTCCGGTCTTAGGATAATTACACAACTGCCATATAGTGCGACACTTAATAAAGTAAGTGGGTCACTCTAACATACGCATTCTCTAATACATGTCCACATACAGTCCAAGTGTGTCTACACTTCGATAGACGAGATCTATCCATACCTTCAATAAGATAGAAGACATCTAATACGTGCTAGTCTAATCGTACTATCAATGTCCCGTTTGATAGCACATAACTAGAGACATTTAAGTATCAAACCCTCTTAAAGTGAGTTGAGATCTCATCAACCATAATCACTATCATGGTTTCTCTTTCACAGTTCGACACTAAGGACGTTATCATATAACAATATCGTAATTGGTTCGTTAAACGAACAAATATATAATAACAGATAAGTAATTTATCATATGTATAAACATAAAGAAATAGTAGAGATGATCCGACCCGATCGAATCCGGTCCAACCCGATTGGCTTTAGGACACTATTTCAACACTTCACAGCCTCATGTCTTGCTTGATCAGATGAGGCACCAAACGTAGAAACAAGAGACCCCATAATTTCATTACCAGGCCGCTCGACAAGTGCTCACTCATGACCAATTGAACATGCATGTAAACCTCATGATGTTGTGATATCATACTAAAAGAGAATAAGAGACACAAAATAAAAAGCACAATAATAGACAACAATAAATAGCATGATTGATCAGACTCCAATGGAAAATGGAACAACATATGCTATTACAGGCAAATGACCACCGTAGAGCCGGCGGGCCATACCGCTGAGCAGTAGTACTTAATAATTCTGTCTCGCTCAGTCACTTGTTTATGTGTAATAACATATTATAGACTAAAAATAAATGAAATTTTAATTGAAAAGACCATGCACGTTTATTTATATCTGATTATTGCAGAACAAAATTGGGACCTTTGTTCGTCCTCCCAATTCCCATCCTCCATATATAGTAGTAGCTCTCCCCCTTCTCCTTCTTCTTCTTCTTCACTGCACAATCTGCACCTTTTTCCCCTTTTCTTTTTAGCTCCATGATCCACTAAGCTTTTCTTCATCATATGCTCATTGTATCCCGTGTGTGTGATCTCGTAAGAGATTTTGACCCAAAATACAAACATTCCCATTCCCAAATCACAAGTGAACCCGAGTTTTTATACTGCTATTCGATTTGCTTTAATGGAGAAATTGTTCAAATTCTCGGCTTTTGCAGGAGCATCTCTTCTTTTCCTGCTTTCTGTACTTGTACCTTTCACATTGGCTGGCCATGATTATGGTCAAGCTCTAAAGAAAGGCATTCTCTTCTATGAAGCCCAGAGATCTGGTTACTTGCCTAGTAACCAAAGAGTTCAATGGAGGAGCAATTCCGGCCTCAATGACGGCAAGCAAAATGGGGTCAGTAGAATCAGTACCCATTGTTTAAAATGATCTTAGCACTTTAAATTATATATCTTAAATATTGTAAGAAATTATGCTGATGCAGGTGAATCTTGTTGGAGGATACTATGATGCAGGGGCCGGACAATGTCAAGTTTGGTCTGCCCATGGCGTTCACTGTTACTATGTTGTCTTGGAGCATTATCGAGTATGGAAAACAAATGGCTGCTTCAGGGGAGTTGGATCATGCCATGGATGCTGTTAAGTGGGGAACTGATTACTTCATTAAAGCTCACCCTGAGCCTAATGTCCTCTATGGAGAGGTACAAATAAATTGTCATTTTTTTTTCGCTCGTAACAATACAAAATTATAGTGCAATGACATAAGATATGAGCGTTATATCATTTCGCTAGTAGCATGCATAATTCGGTTCATTCATTTATCAGATTGATCATGATGCATTTAAATTGATCATCATCATCAACGGTTGTGCAAGTACGCTTGCTTTTGTTTTCGTTGAAGTTTTTTTTTGAAGTTTTTATATATCACTTCATCAATTATTTCTTACAATTCTCTCAACAATCATTATTTCAACTACAAATAAAAAATATTAAATTATATTTCTCCATTTCACTTTATCTGCTTTATTATTTTTTTACCATTATTTTATTCATTATACTACTTTATTTTAATTTCTATCACCAATCATTTCTTTATCTACACAAATTTTAAAAAAACATTTTAACTTTCTAATTATTACTTCAATTATTTTTATGGGAAATTAGGGATAATGACACAATCTAAAATATTTTTAAGTAACATGACAACTACGTATTTTTATAGGGAGAATGAATAAATCGATAATTTTATAAGCGAGAAGAAAACAAAGTGAATCCAGAAAATCGGTGAATCTAAGGTGAATCCCGAAATCAGTGAATTTCGACAGTGAATCCCGAAAATCAGTGAATTTCGATAATGAATTTTGAAAATTAGTGAATTTCGGCAGTGAATTTCAAACACAAATGAATTTCGACAGTGAATAAATAGTTTTATCCTTAATACAAAAGTTTCAAAAGACCGTCCTTCTACTCAATTGATGAAATATTTCTGTCTTTCTCCATCATTCCCCATTATTTTTATTATATATTATTATCCACTAACATAAAAAAATAAAAAATAAAAAATAAAAAACATATATCTTAAGGGTCTTTAGAAGTCAAAAAGTATGGGTGTATCTGTCAGGCTGTCACTGTTGTTTGTCGGTGCTCCATTAATCATTAATCATGAATTGTTTATTAAAAAACATTGAATGGATTGTGTATTTGTTTTTGAATTTAATGCCGGTGATATATTAACGGATTCGATGTGATTTGATGAAAAGGTTGGCGACGGGAACACGGACCATTACTGTTGGCAAAGACCCGAAGATATGACCACTTCACGGGCTGCGTACAGAATAGATCCAAGCCGACCCGGATCTGATCTCGCCGGAGAAACCGCCGCTGCAATGGCGGCTGCCTCCATCGTCTTCCGCCGCTCTGATCCTGCTTATTCTACTCAACTCCTCAAGCATGCTGTCCAGGTAATATTCTCATTTCTAATTTTATGTCATAATCATTCATTCATTCTACTGGTATAACAAATGTGCACAATCTAATACAACAATAACATTTCTTATAATGTTGTATCTATTCATTGTCGTATGGCGATCTTTGGATTTAAATCTATTAATAAAAATCCGTTCTTCTATATGATAATGAGGTGGAGCCTTAAGAACCTTAAATCTTCGTGCGATAGGTGTATTTGTTTTTGTATATTTTGGGTGAGCAGAGTCTCTCTCGAGTTCTTTCAAATATCCTGTTGATTATTCGAGAATCAAGCCCCTTCGTAGTAGTTCATGCTAACTAGTATTTATAGGGGCTATTTGTGCCCTAACCCTAATTATGGGTGGTGAGGTTATTGTCACATTTACCCTTAGTGGGCCTTGTTTCTTCTCCAAGTTAAACTAACTTGAGATAATGGGCCTTCTGACACAGACCGCTTCTAGCCGTGTCGTCGATATTCGACTCGAGAAGTCGAGCTTATATGCTTCTCGCGGACTTTACTCGTATCGATGTGGATCGTCGATATGGGATTGTCGCATTGGCCTCACGAGCATGTCGAGTCGACCCCTTAGCCACTACTCGCTCTAACACAAGAGGCTTATCTCGTGATGCCACGTGGAGGTGTTCGATACGGTATCGTCATAAGCCCCCCGAGATCAAACCTGAGCTCTCGAGGTCGAAGTCCGATCTGTTAGAGGTACACCCGCCACTATCATCCCCAGAAGCTTCGATGTCGTTGATTTTTGTCCCGTTGGGACTTATGAATGTTATTTGTTGGCATCGGAGGCGTTCGACTCGTCAACCTATTAGATACGATGCTCGAGTTAACTTGTTTTCCATCGGAGCCGTGTCGATCATATCGACTTTCGGGTACTATTTTTTGTCGAGTGCGTGGGGCCGATTTTATCGACTTCCCGGATTTTGTTGAGCGAGCTGGGCCGATCGTATCGACTTCCCGCATTTTGTGCCGAGCTGGGCCGATTTTATCGACTTCCCGGACTTGTTGAGCTAGCTGGGCCGATGTTATCGACTTCCAGCGTTTTGTGCGGTGGGCGATTTTATCGACTTCCGGACTTGTTGAGCGGTGGGCCGATGTTATCGACTTCCAGCGTTTTGTGCCGGTGGGCGATTTTATCGACTTCCGGACTTTGTTGAGCGAAATGGGCGATCGTGATCGACTTCCGCATTTTGTGCCGGTGGGGCGATTTTATCGACTTCCGGATTTTGTTGAAATTTGGGCGATCGATCGACTTCCCGCATTTTGTGCGGTGGGCGATTTTATCGACTTCGGACTTTGTTGAGCGAAGTGGGGCGATGTTATCGACTTCCAGCGTTTTGTGCGGTGGGCGATTTTATCGACTTCCGGACTTTGTTGAGCGAATTTGGGCGATCGTATCGACTTCCGCATTTGTGCGGTGGGCCGATTTTATCGACTTCCCGGACTTTGTTGAGCGAGCTGGGCCGATCGTATCGACTTCCCGCATTTTGTGCCGAGCTGGGCCGATTTTATCGACTTCCCGGACTTTGTTGAGTTTGTCTTTCGCAAACTTCGTTAAGATAATCTGCAACTCATTAGTGCGCATACATAATAACAATGTGATGAAAACATTTATTTAATAATAATAATAATAAAAACTCATGAGAGCATAAATAGTTCGAGGCTTCGTCGTAAGTACAATTTTCTCGAGCGAGGTTTCCATTTGAAGCTATTCGACCTCACCGAGATCATGGGATCGTATTCATCGGGCGGTTGTTTGGTAATCCGGTGAGTCTCGGGAATGATTTCTTCCACGATAGTTATCTTTCTGTTCTCTATCGCTATAATCGTGGCGCTTGAACTCGTGTCCTCCTCGGATCGACTGCCGTGATCGATCTATGACCTCAAATCAAGCTTCCTCGATTATAGCCTTGTCGATGTCTGGATCGATCTCGACAATATTCGATTCATGTCCCACATCTTGGTGATATTTGCAAAATTTGTTGGGATTTGCGTTCTCGAGGTCCCCCGAGAGGTGGTGGAGTCTGGCTAAACCTTTTTCTCGCATGATTGCTAAGACACGCTCACGAGGCTGTTCAATGGAATGAAGTCTCTATCTCGCGAGGCTCCTTCTCCCCAAATCGATCCGAGACGGATCCCGTAGTCCGATCCCACGTTGATTTTCTCTTCCTATCTCGAACCGTCTTGAGTTTGCTTCTCTTGTTTTCGCTTTTCCATCTCTCTCTTGATCCGATTGGCTTTTTCCACGGCGGTGTTTGTAGGCGATATCCAAACACTCTTCCATCGTATGAGGAGCTTCTTTGTTAAGTTTGGCGTGTAGTCTTCTTCCGCAGAGACACCCACGAAGGTCGCAACTAGCAACCGATCATCGGTGTCGCGTACTTGTCACGGACTCTTCATTGAAACGCCTTACAAAATGTAGCATCGACTCATCATGCTACGCTTTAATGTCAAAAAAAGATGGGTGCGGTTTCTCTCGAAATGGTCGATGCGGCGATAAAAGCATGAACAAACTTCTTGGTCAAGGTCCCAAAATCGGGTATCGACACGGGAGGGATTTTGCTAAACCACTCCCTAGCCCTTTACGTTAGAAGCGCGGGAAAGGCCTTGCACTTCATCTCGTCCGAGCGTTGTACAAGTTCATGTGTGAGATGTTGGTGCATATGATCGTAAGAGATCCTTGGACCCATCATGCATGACCGATCTTTGGAATCTTAAACCCCCAGTCGAGGATAGTTGTCGATGTGAGCATTAAAAGGTGATGATGCGCATATCGACTCGGCGGATCGCTTTCGAGAAGCGGTATCGAGTTCACCTTGGCGGCGTCCTTGTGATGTGTATGTTCCAGTATGGACACTTGATTCCACCGATTACGCTGTTTTGGAACTTCCAGGTTGAATATTCGTCTCTCGGGATTTACGGGGGTCTCTCCTCGCGAGGGTTTCCTCCAAAATCGCTTTAATGGTAGCATTATCAAGATTTCTCAAAGAGTCCACTAATGCACGATTAGATGGATCTTGAAGGGCAGGATTGGATACTCCCTCTGCTCCAGGATTTGCTATTCCTTCTTGAACGACAGACGTCGCTCCAGCCTGCTGGGACGTATTCTTTGGATCGGCCGTCTTCTTTCCAGTATTTCTCGGTGGAACCATAATTCTTTTTAGGGTTCTTGACGGATTCAACCAATTATCAGTAGAAGGCCCTCCTTCTAGCGCCAAATGACGATGCTGGATTTCGTCTATTAATAAAATCGGGCCGTTCTTCTATATGATAATGAGGTGGAGCCTTAAGAACCTTAAATCTTCGTGCGATAGGTGTATTTGTTTTTGTATATTTTGGACTGAGCTTGAGAGTCTCTCTCAAGTTGCCTACGTATCCTGTTGATTATTCAGGAATCAAGCCCCCTTCGTAGTTCATGCTAACTAGTATTTATAGGGGCTATTTGTGCCCTAACCCTAATTATGGGTCAGCTGAGGTTATTGTCACATTTACCCTTAGTGGGCCTTGTTTCTTCTCCAAGTTAAACTAACTTCGAGATAATGGGCCTTACACCGCGCACCGCTTTTCTAGCTTCGTGTCGTCGATATTCGACTAGAAGTCGAGCTTATATGCTTCTTCTGCGGACTTTACTCATGTCGATGTGGATCGTCGATATGGGATTCTTTGCATTGGCCTCACGAGCATGTCGAGTCGACCCTTAGCCACTACTCGCTCTAACCTAAGAGAACTTATCTCGTGATCTTGGCGTGGAGGTGTTCGATACGGTATCGTCATCATAATAATAATAATAATAATAATTAATTATTATTATTATTATTATTATTATTATTATTATAAGTAAATACTTTGGAGAATATTACATCACAATCTTATTGCTTCCAATACATCACAATCTTATTATCGTAAAAAAAAGGTTTAATTAGGGAATGGAGGGTATTTTGTTATCGATACCATTTCATGTTTGGAGGGGGTAGGTAAAGGGTAAAAAAACGCTATCTTCATTAGTGCAATTGGGAGCATTTTTTTCGCAAATCACACATTATTCTGACCCAAAATAAGTTAATATATATATGATCGATTATTTTAACTTAATTTCGGTCAGAATTTAAATGTGTTCTAGACCCAATCCCGATTAGAAAGCCTATTTGATACATTCTGATCTAAATTCAAGTGGGAAAAATGTAATATTCGGTTTAAATTTGAGTCAGAATAAATATGCACGAAAAATTAAAGGATAAAGTTAGAATAAAAATTGTGTTTTAAGATATTTTGTTGTGTGAAAACATATTCCCGTAAAATACTTGTGGGGACCTATCCTCTTTGGTCCATCCTTCAAATATTTTGGGTAACTTCCGAAAATGAAGATTTTGTTTTAGTGTCCATGGAAAGAAGGATGAAATTTAACAGAATCCGTTGAATGAAAAACGAACGTTTTATGGATGTACTACCTTCGTCCCATAAAAAATATCCATTTTTTAAAAATTAGTTGTCCCATAAAAAGTGTTCATTTACAAAATCAATACATCATTTAATGCATTTTTTCCACACATACCCTTATGTTTGTATTTAATGTTTGTATGTTCATTTCACATTCCAATAGAAGCATTTATTATGTGATAGAGGTATATACGCCCATTAAGACTTAAATTACTACACATTAATTGATTTCTTAATCATGTACAAGCAAAATTTAAGTAAGACTTTTATGGGACGGAGGTAGTACTTTAATGCCTATTGGAAATAACGAAATGCAACTTATGCAATTAAACAATGGGAAATTAGGGATAAGAGACATGACGCGGAATATTTTAAGAATATGACAAATTTACATATATTTTTATAAAAGGAAGGATAAGCTGCATAATTTTATAAGCGAGAAGACAAACAGTGAATCCGAAAATCAATGAATCTCCCGGTGAATCCCGAAATCGGTGAATTTTGATGATTGAATTTTGACAGTGAATCCGGAAAATCAGTGAATTTCGACAATGAATTTTGAAAATTAGTGAATTTCGACAGTAAATTCCGGCAGTGAAATTAAACAGTGAATAAATAGTTTTGTCCTTTATGCAAAAGTTTCAAAAGACTGTCCTTCTACTCAATTGATGAAATATTTCCCTCATTCTCCCTCATTCTCCCATTAAACAATTCAATATACTACTAATAAGGATTCTATTTTAACTCTTTTTAACGTGAAATCGTGGTTGGATTATTCTCACAGCTGTTTGAGTTTGCTGACAAATACCGAGGCAAATACGACAGCAGCATCACCGTAGCTCAAAAATATTATCGATCTGTCAGTGGCTACGCCGTAAGTGTATCTAACTCTTTCTGAATGTAAAATCGAGCGTTATACCTCAGTCGGTGTGATAGAGTTTTATACCTTCTTTAATATGTTAACCAAAAAACAGTTATGAAATTGAATTGCAGGATGAATTGTTATGGGGTGCTGCATGGTTATATAAGGCAACCAAGAATGAATACTATTTGAATTATCTTGGTGCTAATGGCGATTCACTAGGTGGGACCGGTTGGGCTATGACCGAGTTCAGCTGGGATGTCAAATATCCTGGTGTTCAAACCCTTGTTGCCCAGGTACCCAAATGCTAGCTTTTTATGCATATATAGGATCGGAATACGGTCATTACATTGTGTCGGTATGATCAATCACTTCTCATTTATAAACCGTCGATCAATGAGTGAAACATGAACAGATCTCACCATAATCACTGGTTGACACGTGTATAGTGGTACAATGTAGTGTCCCGATCATTCTATATACATGTATATGGGGTGCATACTTGTATGTACAGAGACATATATATATATATATATATGGCAGCTGGTATGAACAGGGCGATTTTTTTGTAAATACAGGGCAAATGTGTCGCTAAAAATCTTTTTAGCGACACATTTGCCCTGTATTTACCAAAAATCGCCCTGTCCATACCGTGAGCCTATATATATATATATATATATATATATATATATATACTCATTCACATGGTATGGTTTTGTTGTACAGCTGCTGATGCAAGGAAAAGGTGGTGAATATACATCAGAATTCCATCAGTACCAACAAAAAGCAGAGTATTTTATGTGTGCTTGCCTTGGAAAAGGCAGTCAGAATATACAGAAGACGCCCGGCGGCCTTCTTTTCCGACAAAGTTGGAACAATATGCAGTTTGTTACAACTTCTTCCTTCCTTCTCACTGTCTACGCCGATTATTTGTCGTCTGTCGGGAAATCCCTCAAGTGTTCTTCAGGCTATGCTTCTCCTTCTCAACTCCTTTCCTTTGCCAAGTCTCAGGTACATTTGAAACACCACACCCGACCCCCCCGTGTCCACGGTCTATTGATACACATCACATTGAGCTCGTGTTGTTGATGGATCTTTTAGGTGGATTACATTTTAGGAGATAACCCAAGGGGCACAAGTTACATGGTGGGATATGGGAATAACTTTCCTCAGCAAGTTCATCACAGAGCTTCTTCCATAGTTTCATACAAAGTTGATCCGTCTTTCGTTACATGCCGAGGAGGCTATGCAACTTGGTTTGGGAGAAAGGGCAGTGATCCCAACGTGCTTACTGGTGCTCTTGTTGGTGGCCCTGGACCATATGACAACTTCGCAGATGAAAGATATAATTACGAGCAAACCGAGCCTGCTACCTACAACAATGCTGGCCTTATTGGTGTTTTAGCCAGGCTAAATAGTGGTTTGAGTACACACAATCATCTTCTTACAGGTCTGTGGCAGAAAATTAATTGGTTTCTAATTCTAATGCTTATAATGTACTTCTTCTTCTTATTGTTATATTGTTTATGGTGTTATGTACAGAGGATGTTCCTCTTCTTAACCCTACTGCTCAAACAAAGCTAAATCAACCACCAAGAGTAATTGCCCTTGAACAAAAGGCGACGGCATCATGGGTTGGTGCTAATGGAAAAACTTACTACAGATACTCTGCAATTGTGATTAACAAATCTTCTAAGACGTTAAGGAAGTTAAACGTTTCGATTCACAATCTTTACGGGCCTTTATGGGGTCTTACAAAGACCGGTGGATCATACACATTTCCACCATGGATCACTTCTTTGGCAGCTGGTAAAAGCATCGAGTTTGTCTATATCCACACTGCTCCTCCAGTAGATCTGTCGATATCAACCTACACGTTGAATTAAGAAGCAAGAAGTTCAGAAATTTCTCTTGAGGGTGATGCAACCTTGTGTGAAGTTTTGTCTAATATTGTTTTCTTGGTTCTTGATTTGCAATCTTGATTTGAGTGCTCATCCTCTTTCTTCTCCACACTTTTGAATCTTGGTAGAAGGAAGGTGCGAGGGGACAATTCAAACCAAGTGTTCATCCTCTTTCTTCTCCATTACTTTTGGGTTGAAGAAGTTTTTTAAAAAGAAAAATGGCCAAAATGTTTTAGCAATCTTGATTGCTCAAAGTATGAGCATCTATTAAAGCATTTCTTACTCGTGTAATTCGCTTTCTTACGTTAAAATTAATGTAATTTGATCAAGTTCATGGCAAGAAGTTGCTTTTGTACCTTGGTGTTGGTCTAGTATAGGACATTCTTGCTATATGTCCTATATGATAGATTGTGTTGGATCGATAATCATGCAAAACACACTCTCTGCAGGGGGTGAATAGTGTGTGAGGTAATTTTAAAACTCTTTTCGAAAACAACACAAGTACTAGTAATTAAATGCGGAAGCTCACTTAATAAACTATTTGCTTGTGTTATAAAACCTACGTGATCAAAAATAATTAACTTATTGTGATCCAAAACAATATGTCACGCTGCAAAAGTATTAAGTGATTGATACAAAATATTAAACAAAAGACTCGATCAACAAATACAGAAAAAATGATAATTAGATAATCACAAGTTGCAGACTGAACTAAAAGATCGAACTCACTAAGTATTAGCAAGGTGTTATAATTGAATAAAAGGTTTAATCAAAAATAGGTTTGCAAGAAGCAGCCTTGATAAGTTTAATTACAACCTTATAGAGACGTTGGAAAGCGTCGCTAAAGAATCAATCCAGGTTATATGCAATAAGGAAACTTGCAGAGATTATCAAGTTTGATTGCAACAATTATATATAACACAGATCACTTGATAATTAAGTGAGTTATTTAAGTACAGCAAAATATCAATAGTAGAATTAAAAGGAAATGAACTATCAGTCAGGTTTCAAGACTGATAATCAAAAGATGAAACATCAAGATTATCAAACCTGCACCTTGTAAAGACTGAATACAGGTTCAGTTCACTACTACAAGCTACTGCCTATTCTATTACAGATTATTCCAAGAAGGATCAGCAAGGACACAGCAGGCAATGTAGCAATTTCAGAAGATGCAATGATCAGGATTATGCAATATGAAAAACAGACTTGCAGAATCAATATGATAACACAAAAGGGGTGTTCACAATTTGATCAACAGTATCAATGAAGACTACTGATGATCAAGAACAGAACCAGCAGTTTATGGGGGGGATCAATCAAAACAACAGAATCAATGAGGACCTGATAATCTGTAGGTCAAACCGCTTACAGTAAGTGCCGCCTCAGTTTACGGCAGGGGCGGACCCACGTACCCCAGGGGAGGGGCACGTGACCCCACTGGAATTTTAAAAAAAAATAAAAAAATTTTAGTATTAAAACTATGTAGTTTTGTTGTTAAAAAGTGTCATTTTGTAGATAAAAATTGATGTTTTAGACCCCGGTGACCCCACTGAAATTTTTTTTGGATAAAATATGTAGTTTTAGACTCCGGTGACCCCACTGGAATTTATTCCTGGATCCGCCACTGGTTTACGGCCGCCTCAATTTTTTCGGAACGGAGAGGCCAGGTAACTCAATTCCTGTGGTTTAGTGATGGTCTAGGATCACCATGTCACCACATTGTCACGATCATATGTTTTAAAATAAATTTTTTCTAAACTTATGGGACCAACAAAAAATCCGTAAATGTGATGGTTTGAAGTAGCAAAGTCATATTTACGACTTGGACCATCATAAAATTTGTCGTTTTATTTTATTTTTTATAAATATCCAAGTCTTGATTTATTGTTATTTTTTATAAATATCCAAGACTTGATTTATTATTATTATTATTATTATTATTTTAAATGCACACCTTAAGTCTAAGTGCTCTAATATTATTATGTTGAATTATCATAATTTTCAAATGTTAAGATTTATATGTAGATATATAATTAACATTTTATATGTGTCCCAATTATTAAATTTTTAAACCTTGCAATTTTAGTGTAGGCTGTTGGTTAGTCTTTGGCTCTCTGTTTTAATTTCTTTGTACGTGTTGGAGGAGATTTGAAACTGGTTTCTATAATAGACAAATATAATAGATTGCATTGATTGATCAAAATAATGAATAGGAATACAATATTTATGATAATAGATACAGAGATAAATTAACCAAATAATTTATCCTAACAACTATATCATAATTCAAATTCAAATAACATTATCTAAACAAACTAGTGACTCAATCTTATTATCTCTAACACGTGCATAATCTTATGGTAATGCATTGAATATGGAGATTGGTCAGTAATTTAATTAATAAATCTTGTTTCCTTCACATGGTGCATGCAACAATCTTCTTCATATCAATAAAAGCAACATCGCTTCACATCAACTCTTGTTGTTTGAATCTGTAATAGATGACTCAATTTTTTTAAAGAGTCATAGAAGAAGTGATAGGAAGGAAGAAATATTTGGATGGCATATCATCCTTGAGAGGATTTGATACCCTTAAAAAATAGAAGAACTTATAGTGGGGGAAAAATTTAATGTGTGATCACCTTTGTAAGATCAATACATGGTTGGACAAAACTTAATAAAATTTGGAATATAGGGCTGTAAAAGCCTTAAAGAAAAAAAATACCGGATTTGGAAAGAAGTTTGACGTTAGACAAAACTTCTTTTATGAGGAGAAAATATAAAGTGATTATAATGGGAGAAAAGAATAGAAGAAGAAATAAATAGGAAGAAATATTGGGAATAAAGATCACACTTTCGGTGAATGGGTACTCTAAAATAAAAATAAATTATAGTAGACAAATAAAGCATAGAAAGAATTTGATGAAACGGAAGAAAAAGAAAACATGATTGAAACAATATTTGACTGCGGCTTCTTTTGCACTCTAAGCTTCGTCACTTCGGGTCGTGGTTGTGTTGCTGCTACTACTCTCCTTAATCCACTTGTTCTCATTACATCCAAATTGGTAATCCAAAGGGAAGGGACGTTGCACCTGCCTGAAGATTTGGGAAAAATTTACAGAGGGTTTGGGAGAACATAATAACAATAGAAATTTATTTTGATGACTAAAAAAATTTATGGAAAAAACTATGTGAAAGAAGGCGGGTGAGGTTCGTTTAGATTACGTTAACGAACCCTCACCAAACTAATTTCTTTATGATTGACCTGGATATAAAAGACGTTAGTCGAAAAACTCTGATACCATAGTATAAAAATACTCCATATTAGATTGCATTGATCGATCATAATAATGAACGAGAATACAATATTGTAGACATTAAAAAAATGTAACACATTAAAATGTTACATGTCACATTTGTCCAAGAAATTAAATTATTTGATATTTTCTCCTATTAAATTATATGAGATAATATCAAAATATATTTCTTATTATCCTTTAAAATTAAAAAGAAAAGGATAATTAGAAGAAATATTATTCCTAAATTAAATTATTAGGAATAATATTAAAAGTCAATTATTAATTATCTCTTAAAGAAATAAAATAAAGATAATTGAAGTATTATTATCTCTTTAAATAAAACAAAAGAGATAATAATAAATTGAATTTCTTATCATTTTTTCAATAAAAAAGTATAAGATAAATATATAAGAATTAAAATGATTATCTTATTAAATAAAATGAATAAGAGATAATCATCATTTGCTTATCCTTTGGCTACTCCACACCTATAAATAGGAGGGCCTTAGTCATTTGCAAACCATCAAGAAAAATATCAAGAAGAAAGACCAAGAAAAATATCAAAGAGAAGTCAAGAGAAATTCAAGAGCAACAACAAGGTGAAGATTTGAGAGAAAAGCTTCAAGCCTCCGCTCCAACACCAAAAATTGAAGATCTAAGAAGCCACAAGCCTTCAAGTTCTTCAAGCATCAAGCAACGAAGATCTAATAAGCCACGAGCCTTCAAGTTCTTCAAGCAACATTCAAGCAAATCTGAAGATTCAATCAACCTTGAAGATCTAAGAAGCCACAAGCCTTCAAGTTCTTTAGGCAACCTTCAAGCAACTTTGGAGATCTAAGAAGCCAAAATCCTTCAAGTTCTTCAAGCTTCAACCAACATTCGAAGATCCTTCCGCCAAACCCAGAGTTCTTCAACCAACGTTCGAAGATCAATCGTTCGAAGATCAATCGCTAGACTAATAAATGATAGTGATCTATTCAAATAGAACTCTATTTAAACCAAGTAATTTATCCTATGTTTAGGGTATATTTTACTATATTTTCGGGCTTAATCCCTAAACAATTTACCTTGTTTTTAAAGGAAATAAATGAGAAAAGCATGTTTTTAACCAATAAATTCATATAATGTTCATTGAGGGTTTATAATTTAATTAGGAGGAAATATTGGGATTAAATGTTATTTTGTTACACATTTTATTATTATTATTACTCGATGACTTGGTGTAACAATAATTTTGTAGAAAATAAAGAAATGCAAGGGGATATTATTTATTGAGAAGATTTATGTCATTCAATCAAGGATTTCAAAATAAAGGAGAAAATCGGATCAGCATTTGAAGAATAAATCGGATCGAGCGAAAGAGTGGAGTGGGGGAACACGTTTCTGGCTAAGCACGTGTGAACGCAGAGAAGTGGCACGCTTTCGGTCGATCGAAAGCCGTTCTATTCGGTCGACCGAGCCAAGAGGTTCGGATCCACCGAGGTCGCAGAAATTTAATTCGACGCGTTTTCTATATCCTTCCCTATGTCGGCCACAAACTCCTATATAAGCAGCATCCATTCGAGCAGAAACGGACGTCAAAAATATTCACAAGAATACATTAGCATAAATTAGATTCATAATTAGGTTTTTATTTTTCTTTCAATTTCGATTCAGCAATTATGGTTTTTATTATGAAGATGAGTGGCTAAAGGCCCGAGGCTAGGACCACCATGTGAAGCCACCATCACCGGATTTAAACAAGGATTTTGCATTTATTCGTTTCTAGTAAGTTTCTTGTTCTTCCTTCATGTTTTGAATTGTTTATGTGCAATGTGTATGACTATACTTGTGTTGCATCTTGATTGAATTTAGACATACGATAGTTGATAAATTCATAGATTGCCGTGAAGGAGAGTGATAATATTTCTTCTAACAAGCGAAAGTTGAGGAGAATATTGTTAGATTAGGATTTTATATCCATATCTTTGTTTAAAGTAGAGCTTTAGTCAAACCGAGAGGTGTACTAATTAAAGGTGTAGAATCGAGAGAGGAAACGCCGCTTTAGTAGATAATAATCCAAGACTTACGAATGAATATGCGCTTTTCTTGTTAATTTCAGTGGGGTGGTGGATCAAAGGTGTGTTCTAGTTGTTTTAATCATAGTTGTTAGAAAAAGATTTGATAAGTAGTAGTTGTTCTTTTCGCTTTTGAAACCTTTATTTCGTTCTTTAATCCGAGATCGTATTTATAAACCTTACAAAAATCGAAGGCGGAAACACTATTTTTCGTACAAGTCCCTGCGGATACGACCCGGTTTCATCACTATAGCTGCGAACCTTCGCACTTGGGGTTGACATCGGTTTTATTTATTATATTTTATCACTGCTTTGCATAAAACCGCAAACAAGTTTTTGGCGCCGTTGCCGGGGACTTGGCACGGAAAGTTTTCGTTTTCAGTCTCTGTAATTTCTGGACGGTCGCTAATTCCGGTGCGTACTAATCTTTATAAAAAAAAAACAAAAAAAAAAAAAAAAAAAAAAAAGAATTTTGATTCGGTCGATCGAACTCGACCTCTCGGTCGACCGAGAGTTATTTTATTTTTCTTTTCTCTGCTTTACTTCGTGATAGTCTTACAAGATGCATTCGCTTTTTTGCGTTTTCGATCCTGCTTTTGATGCATTTTAGTTTAGTTTTTAGTTGTTGAGTCTAATTTAAGGATTATACTTAATTTTAAAAAAAAATAATAATAATAAAAATTAAAGAATAAATAAAAAATAAAAAAATTATTTTGACCGAACATTTGGTTCGAACGTGGTTTATGCAAACTCGAACTCACGGGGACCACTTTTATATAACCGGAGCTAGAGCGAACCATCGTTCGACCGAGCAGACGTTTGGCTCGACTCGCCGGATCGACGGACGAGGCAAACGACCCGAGGAATACGTTGAGGAAGAAGCCCAAGTTGAGGAAATGGCGAGATCAAAGGACATTGGCGAGACTATGCCATGCCGTCTCTTGTGAAAGTAAATCTCGCGATCGTGATTCCCGAAATCACGGCCGATAATTCGAACTCAAAACTTCTTTAATCAACTTGGTGAGAGGTTCCACATTCCATGGCTTCTCCATCGAGGACCCACACGATCACATTCACTCATTTCTAGAATCGTGCGGGACTACTTTTAATCAAAGGGTCACCGAGGGCGCCGAGGATGAAACTTTTCCCCTTCTCACTTTGAAGGAGAAGCGAAAGAATGGTATAAATCTTTACGATCGACTCCATTACTTCGTGGGAGGAGTTGGAGAAAGAATTTACGAGCCGATACTTTCCACTGCAAAGACGGCTCATCTTACGAATCGGATATTCACTTTTGTGCAAAGCGAGAGGGAATCGTTTTGCGATGCATGGAAACGATTTAAGTCTCTCTTGAGAAAGTGCCCCACCATAAATTTGGATAAACAAAGATTGGTCAACACTTTCTATAGTGGTTTGACCGAATTGACTAAGGAATGGTGAATAGTTCTGCTGGAGGTGCATTTACGAAAGACACACGAAGAGGGATGGACGTTGTTTGAAGATATTGCAAAGTATAATTATGCCCCTACCTATAAAGGTGCATCCAAATGAAGAGCTCGACTCGGGGAAGTATGAGGTAGATGAGACCACACTTCTAAAGGCTCAGTTAGCCGCACTACAGAAGCAAGTGGCGGCAATGAATGTTCAAAGTCTTGTATGTGACAACTGCCATGGCCAAGGCCATCGCAGTAATCAGTGCCAGCTTGACCCGATCCCTCAGGTCAAAGCTGTGCAAAACAACGTTGTCTGCCAAAATTGTGATACTATTGGGCACACATTCCATCAATGTCCTCTATTCTTTGCATTCGGAGGAGGTGAATGCATTCGATTCTCAAAATTATCGACCTTTGGGTCGAATCGAACACTCAAGGGTTTAATTCATCGGAGTGACTTCTACAGGGTAGCAAATCCCCATCAGTTTCAGGCCCCTAGGCCTAATCTGAGCAATTTTCAATCCAACTCTCGACCGGCATGGAACAATAATCCACCGGTCAATCAAAATCAAAATCAGAATCAATCATTTCAGATCTTAGAACAAAAGTTGAGTGAGCAAGCCACGGCCAACACTCAGTTGGCAAATGCATTGAGTACTTTGACCAGTACAGTGAGGAATTTAGAGGTGCAAATGGGACAGATTTCGGGGCAGCAAGCAAGTCGACCTCAAGGTCAGCTGCCGAGTTTTACTGAGAAGAACCCCCGAGGGGTTAACGTGGTCCAGAATGACCAGAATACTTGCACCGATCTGGCTGCACCATGGAACTATGGTCAAGATGAGTTGAATGTCGTAAATCTGAGGAGTGGGAAAGCGGTTGGCGGTCGAGGCCAACCAGGAAGCGAATAGCCCCTCTCGCGCGGAGAGAGGCGGGAGGGGAAGATCTTCTTTCTCCTCGGAAGGATCTTTGGGACATTTGTTGAGCCAAGTGAAAAAGAAATTCGAAAGAAATGTGAGAGTTGAGAATACTGCTTTGAAAAAGAAGTCGGATTCTAAGTTGAGTTCGGGAAGCATGTGAGGTGGAAAGATAGGGAAGACAAAGCAATCAATCATAAGACAAAGCAAAGAAGACCTTCACCTGAGGAGGACTTTCTCGATCTCCTACCCACCTAGCAAGAACATTTGTCATTAACGATCGATAAGGAGTATAAGAAGGTTATCGATTTGCTCAAGAATCTTGAGGCAAACATTCCATTAGTTGATCTTTTGGTAGGGATGCCAAAGTATACAAAGTTTATAAAGGACTTGATGAGTTGAAGAAGAAGCTTCAAGAGCTCGAGCACATAGTGTTGAATGAAGAATGCTCCGTAATCGGTCGACTAAACTTCTGTGAAGTGTCGACCACAGTAAATTCACGATTTCGTGTACTATCGGGAACGAGGACTTCCACAATGTTTTATGCGATTCGGGAGCATCAGTCAATCGATGTCTACTTCAATCTTCCAATCTCTTGGATTGGATCAATCTATTACTCTTAGACCCATTTCTCTTCAACTTGCGAGATAGAAGTGTGAAGTATGCAAGAGGCTGTAGAAGATGTGTTGGTCAAGGTTGAGAACTTCATATACCCGGTGATTGGGTAATCATGGACATGACCAATGATGAGAAAACCCCTTGATCCTTGGAAGACCTTTTCTTGCAACCGCCCGTGCCTTACTAGATTCCTACAGTGGCGAGATAACCCTACATTTGGAGGATGAGAGTGTAAAGTTCAATGTGGGCAATGCAGTGAAGCACGCATCCAGTGACACTTGTTTAGCTATTGAGGACGATTTCACTAATGAGTATGATGAACAAGTGTTCATGGGCAGTTGGGATGAGGAAGAATTCAATAAACAATCTGCAACTTGGACTGATGAGGAGTGGAAGAATTTTTTAGAAGAGATTGAGAAGGAGGAAAAGGAAAGTTCGATTACCAGGAGATGGTAAGAAAGAAAATGAGGAAGAGGCATGGTGACATGGCGATTTGAAAAAGGGATGAAACCCCATCTGCTGGGAGGCCATGATGCTTGAGCCCTTATGATAAGCTTGGAGATCTGAGCTTAAGGCGATAAATTAAGACCAAGTGTGGAGGAGCCACCGTCGATTTAGTGTTGAAACCCTTGCCTCAACACTTGAAATACATTTTTCTCGAGGGGACGGTGATAAGCTCCTTTGATTATTTCATCTAAGTTAGAACCAAAGGAGGAAGAAAAGCTTATCAAAGTCTTTGCAAGATAATATCCTAGCCTTTGGGTGGCAAGTGGGAGATATCAAGGGATAAGCCCCGATATCTCAGTATGCACAAGATCGGGATTTGTTGAGGATCGAAGAAAGTGCGGCGGCTGACCTCAGAGAAGGCTAAACCCTCACATGCAGGAGGAGGTCGTTAAGAAGGAAATTATCAAATTGCTTGACATGGGTATCATCTACCCAATAGCCGATAGTGAATGGGTGAGCCCCACTCAGGTGGTGCCAAAGAAAGGAGGATCACCATCGAGAAGAATGAAAAGGGGAAGAGATTGCCTACGGCAAGTCTTTGGGTACTGAGTTTGCATTGATTACGAAGACTAAATGAGGTAACTCTAAAAGACCACTTCCCTTGCCATTCATTGACCCGGCTCCTTGAGAGGCTTAGTGGCAAGCAATATTATTGTTTTCTGGATGGCTATTCAGGATACTTTGAGATAGCTATCGACCCCAATGATCAAGAAAAGACTACCTTCACTGTCCCTCAGGCACCTTTCGCCACCGAAGAATGCCATTTGGTCTTTGCAACGCACTGGCTACATTTCAAAGATGTATCTTTGGCTATCTTTGATGGTTTAGTGGAGAAGGTGATGGAGATTTTTATGGATGACTTCTCTGTGTTTGGGACGAGTTTAGACCACTTGTTTACACAATCTTGATAAAGTTTTGTCCCGGTGCATAGAAAAGACTTAGTCTTAAATTGGGAGAAGTGCCACTGATGGTGGAAGAGGAATTGTTCGGGACACAAGGTGTCCAAAGAAGGTATTGAGGTCGACACAAGCGAAGGTAGAAGCTATTGAAAAATGACATACCCCAAAAATGCAAGAGAAGTAAGAGGATTCTTGGGTCATGTCGAAGCCTATAAGCGATTCATCAAAGACTTTTCTAAAATAGCCAAGCCTTTGTCATCTCTCTTAAGAGAAGGTGTGAAATTTATTTTCACCCCGAGTGTGAAAAAGAGCGTTCTGAACTAAAAGACAAGTTGGTTACCTCGCCAATTCTTATAGCACCCATTTGGAAAGCTCCTTCGAGCTTATGTGTGATGCTTCTAATTATGCGATCGGGCGCGGTGCTAGGTCGGAGAGTGGACGGAAGGTTCCGACCCATCTACTACGCTTAGTCACACTTTAAACCAGCGCAAGTAAATTATGCAACAAGCGAGAAGGAGTTGTTGGCGTGGTTTTTGCCATGGATAAATTTAGAAGCTACTTGCTTGGGTCGGAGGTCACGGTGCAGACGGACCATTACGCATTGAAATATCTGTTGAACAAGGTCGATGCCAAGCCTCGTTTGTTGAGATGGATCTTGATTTTACAAGAGTTTGATGTTCATATCCGGGACAAGACGGGTAGCGAGAATGTGGTAGCCGACCACATGTCTCGGTGACCGGCGATCCTCGTAGTAAGTCGGATGAGATTGGAATCGATTTTCCAACCGAGCAACTCATGACCATTGATGTGTGCGAGGTTGCTCATGCCGATCTTTGGAAAAGGTTCTCCTTGGTTTGCACTTTTGCAAACTTCTTGGCGCGCGATATCGGACCACGACCGACATATCGGCCAAAGAAGAAATTCTTTTCGATTTGAACTATTATGTGTGGGACGATCCCATTCTCTTCAAGCGTTGCAGGATGGATTGCTCCGTAGGTGTGTCCCACGAGTTCGAGCGAGAGGACATTATGGAGCAATGCCATGGTGGACTGTGGGAGGTCATTATGGAGTGGGAAGGCTGCTGCGAAGATTTTTGATCCGGTTTCTCTTGGCCAACAATTTTTAAGGATACTGAGAGAACTTTGTAAAAGGTGTGACCGGTGCCAGCGCACCGTAAACTTTCTCGGCGAATGGACATGCCCCTCCACCCCATCCAAGAATGCGAGGTTTTCGGCGTATGGGGTATTGATTTCATGGGACCGTTTCCATCCTCGTATGGGAACAAGTACATTCAGTCTGCGTCGACTCACGTATCAAAGTGGGTGGAGGCGATAGCAACATCGCGGAGCGACCACAAGGTGGTCAAGAACTTCTGAAGAAAAATATTTTCACGCGGTTTGGTTGTCCACGAGCCCTCATCGTGTGATGAGGAACTCACTTTTGCAATACCCCACTAGACAAGATTTTAGAACGATATGGGGTAAAACACAAAACTGCTACCCCCTATCACCCTCAGACGAGTGGACAAGTTGAAGTGAGTAACCGAAGCCTGAAGAGCATTCTTGAGAAGACGGTGAATTCTAATAGGACGGACTGGAGTCAGAAACTGGATGATGTGCTCTGGGCCTACAGATGACTTTCAAGACTCCTATTGGCACGTCTCCGTTTGAGATGGTTTATGGCAAGGCCCGCCACCGCCAATCGAGCTTGAGCACAGGCGTTACGGGCTATTAAATTCTTGAATTTCGATAGCGATTATGCAGAGAAAAGCGATTATTGCGATTTGCGGGAGCTTGATGAGTTGAGACTCCAGGCCTACGAGTTCGAGAATCGATGAGAAAGGACTAAAGCGCTTCATGACAAGAAAATCAAGATTAGGGAATTCAAAGCGGGCGAGTGGGTTTTTCTTGTATAATACCAGGTTACATCTGTTTCTGGTAAGCTACGCAGCTGCCGTTAGTGCAGCCCCTTTGAAATCTTTCGGTATTCCCTAGTGGAGCGATCGATTTGAAAGATAAGCGAGGCGGGTTGTTGAGTAAATGGTCATCGGTTAAAACACTATATTGGTCAACAAAAGGCGACCGGTGGTTTTTATCCGAATGACGTCCCTAGTCAAACCGGCTCCGATCCTTCGGCACCCGATGATTTACATCTCTGTGAGTTCTTTGATGATGTTGTGCTCACGATGTTGCACCTCGGCTTGTGAAGCGAAACCTAAGAAGAAGAAGAGAAGAATCATAAAAGTGCGAAGTGGATCTGAAGTTTGATGATATGGCCAAGGCGTTGGCGAGACTTTGTTCTGTGGATTCGACTGTTGACCCGAGAAGGTCGAGAATGATTTCGGGATGAGGCTTCACCGGCTGACCCGGTTGAGTTTTTATTGGTTAGTCGAGCTCCCGACTATAATTAAGCCCTACTAGGACGGTAACCTAGATATCTTTTTCTTTTTTGTTTGTAGTTTATTTTTGCTTTGTTTCTCTTGTTGGTTGCTAATGTTTTCCACCTAGCGATTTCGAATATGGATCTGCATTTTGGGCGGTTGCCCACATCATGACCCTGTTTGTTTCTTTTTATTTCCTCATGTACCCCAATATCTCTCGATATTACATTTGTGCACTACATTTCACATAGATTCGGTTATTATCAATTTTTGCATTGCTTCTGCTTTGTTCCATGATATGGCCTTGTCTATCATCTTTTGTACCCCTATCCCCGAGGTACGTCTTGTTTCTCCATGTGTGCAGGATATTTGCGATAGCGATTGTGAGCTTTCCGATGATATCAGTTTACCGGTGGATGGTCCACAGTCTACTGATTTCATCAAGCAATTCTGAATCTGGCTCCGGACCACTTCCAGAATTGCCCCCTTCGAATTACAACCAGCTAAGTTTTTCTTATTTTGCACATGCTGAGGACATCATGTAACTTAAGTGTGGGGGGAGGGTTTATTGGTTTGTTTTACATGTTATCTAGTTTTGCTCCTTTGAAAAATTTGATAAAATTTTTCAAAATTTGTGAGTCCCGAGTAACTTCAATGACATGCTAGTTTTGTAATTTGGCACCTTTAATTGTTATCAGTAGTCATATCATGTTCTAAGAATAGGTTTGGTAGATCAGATACTCACTTGAACCTCAGTACACGAACCTGTTAGATGAGGAACCAAAAATATAAAATAGTCTCCGGTTAGTTAAGGGATAGCCAACTCTAGCTGCAGATAATCACTTACTTAGTCTTTGATGAAAGTTAAGAACTCGTACTATACTCACAGTTAGAATCTAAGTACCTTAGTGTCTTGAGAACCTTAAAAGTCTTGAATGTGTTAGAAATGATACCTGACCGGGAGTTTCCAAAGAGTTTGAAAAAAAAGGAAAATTTTGAAAAAATTAAATTGCAGAAGTTGTTTGCGACTATCACCTCGAGTCCACTTGGATACTGCCCCAATTGGGGAGCGTGGTTTACCTTGGACAGTATAGGTTTGAGTGATCTCAGGGTGACTGCCTCTAAAGTAGGGGAGAGTGTTATACTTTTGAGACGCGACGATGGAAGAAAATATAGGCCTTTTGGAACTCTGAGTCGAGTTGATCTAAACCCAGTAGAGACCTGGAAGGTATTTTCTTGGCACCAAGTAAAGGAATTTAAATGTGAGTTGGTTACTTTGTTCTTGATAAATAGTTTTTGTAGGGTAAGTCTTTGTGAGCGAGCGAACTTCGTTTATTTAACCGGATGATTGTTAGTGCTTGATTTAATACATCAAGAGAGGATCGGTGGAAGTTTTAGCGGGTTCAACACACACAATCTTTGAGTGAGTTCGATTTGCTAGATACTAGCTTGATGTGGGCATGACTACATCTCGTGTCAAATTATGTGGGTTTTGATAGTTTGTCGTTGTTTGTTTTGCTCGGGGACAAGCAAAAAGCTAAGTGTGGGGAGTTGTTTAGGGTATATTTTACTATATTTTGGGCTTAATCACTAAACAATTTACCTTGTTTTTAAAGGAAATAAATGAGAAAAGCATGTTTTTAACCAATAAATTCATATAATGTTCATTGAGGGTTTATAATTTAATTAGGAGGAAATATTGGGATTAAATGTTATTTTGTTACACATTTTATTATTATTATTACTCGATGACTTGGTGTAACAATAATTTTGTAGAAAATAAAGAAATGCAAGGGGATATTATTTATTGAGAAGATTTATGTCATTCAATCAAGGATTTCAAAATAAAGGAGAAAATCGGATCAGCATTTGAAGAATAAATCGATCGAGCGAAAGAGTGGAGTGGGAACACGTTTTACTGAAGCCACAGTGTGAACGAGAGAAGTGGCACGCTCGGTCGACCGAGCCGTTCTATTCGGTCGACCGAGCCAAGAGGTTCGGTCTACGAGGCTGCAGAATTTAATTCGACGCGTTTTCTATATCCTTCCCTATGTCGGCCACAAACTCCTATATAAGCAGCATCCATTCGAGCGTAAACGGACGTCAAAAAATATTCACAAGAATACATTAGCATAAATTAGATTCATAATTAGGTTTTATTTTTCTTTCAATTTCGATTCAAAGCAATTATGGTTTTTATTATGAAGATGAGTGGCTAAAGGCACTGAGGCTAGGACCACCCGTGTGAAGCCACCATCACCGGATTTAAACAAGGATTTTGCATTTATTCGTTCTAGTAAGTTTCTTGTTCTTCCTTCATGTTTTGAATTGTTTATGTGCAATGTGTATGACTATACTTGTGTTGCATCTTTGATTGAATTTAGACATCGATAGTTGATAAATTCATAGATTGCCGTGAAGGAGAGTGATAATATTTCTTCTAACAAGCGAAAGTTGAGGAGAATATTGTTAGATTAGGATTTTATATCCATATCTTTGTTTCGTAGAGCTTTA
Organism: Gentiana macrophylla; assembly: GCA_026214975.1. Taxonomy (NCBI): domain Eukaryota; kingdom Viridiplantae; phylum Streptophyta; class Magnoliopsida; order Gentianales; family Gentianaceae; genus Gentiana; species Gentiana macrophylla. Next base: position 96,547,700 of record CM047811.1, read on the forward strand.
GTCAAACCGAGAGGTGTACTAATTAAAGGTGTAGAATCGAGAGAGGAAACGCCGCTTTAGTAGATAATAATCCAAGACTTACGAATGAATATGCGCTTTTCTTGTTAATTTCAGTGGGGTGGTGGATCAAAGGTGTGTTCTAGTTGTTTTAATCATAGTTGTTAGAAAAAGATTTGATAAGTAGTAGTTGTTCTTTTCGCTTTTGAAACCTTTATTTCGTTCTTTAATCCGAGATCGTATTTATAAACCTTACAAAAATCGAAGGCGGAAACACTATTTTTCGTACAAGTCCCTGCGGATACGACCCGGTTTCATCACTATAGCTGCGAACCTTCGCACTTGGGGTTGACATCGGTTTTATTTATTATATTTTATCACTGCTTTGCATAAAACCGCAAACATCCTAAAAACTATATCATAATTCAAATTCAAATAACATTATCTAAACAAACTATTGACTCAATCTAGTCATTATCTAGATCTTGAATGTCAGACTTGTTTATGTCAGCTATATATCAGCATATCATTCACATACAGAACCAGCTAGATGACTGAATCATCCGTCAGCTGTTTGTGATAAACACAACAATCATATAGACTTCTACTATAGCCAGCTAGATCATATAGCTGGTCTAACACTTCAGAAGGTCATCGGAGATAAGAGTGTTTTGTACAAGGATGATGCAGGCACATAATCAATCCCCCGAGTTTGTCCACAAAATGTTTTTGAGCCATACACCAAGAGTTAGAAGAAAAAATTAAAAAAAAAAATGCATAAAATTTCTGCACCTCAAAAGGTTCCACTCGGAGGATGTTGTGTGTACTTTTTCAGTGACATAATCCTTTTCCTTTGTATAATGTGATGGCAACCAACCAACTCCCTAATTAATTGCCTTTTTGAAGGATTTTGTGTGTGACATAAAGTAGTAACTGCATTTTGTTATGAATTAAAGACATTGAAAATGCCTAATGACGTCAATTTTCAAATGTTGATTTTGTTATGCGCCATCATGATTGGACTGGAATGTTTAAGTGGTCAATGAGTCTCATGGAAAAATGGTTAAACCCTAACCGGAAGGGTCCCCTCGCTCCCGATCCCACAGAAGTCCGATGAGAGATTAATCAGGGACCTAGCAGCTCCAGGAAGGGGCTTGTTTTATTTTATCTTCTTACCGAAAGGGGCCGGCCCTTTACGGGACTCGAACCCCCACACTCAGGCTTTCAGACGCAGCTAGGCACTACACTACGCCCAACCCTTTACGGGAGGGGCTTGCTTTATTTTATCTTCTTACCGAAAGGGGCCGGCCCCTTACAGGACTCGAACCCCCACACTCCGACTTTCAGACCCAGCTAGACACTACACCACCCCCAACCTTTTACCATTAGACCATATCCAGGGGATGTTAATGAGTCTCATGGAATTATTATGTGTTGTGTTTACTCTGTTATGGTGCTAAAAAGTTTTCGAGACCCTACATCATATGATCTATGTAAAGTTGAATTGTATCAATTGATAGCCCCATAGACCTGATGAGGCGCAAAGGGTGGAAGCTGCCGGCGGAGTAATAGTAGACCGGAATGGCTGTCGAGTAGAAGGAGTGCTTGCTATTTCGAGATCCATAGGTAAATCAAATAATTCCAATTTGATTTCGATTCATATCATTGTGAATTTGTGATTGTTAATTACCTCTATTTCTATTCTTGATTTTTCTTAGTTCAATAAGTAAATACGGGTGAAAATAAATAAATATGGAATATGCTCGACGAAATGCCTCTAAGAGCTAGTAAGATATTTCTGTTTTGTTGAGCTTAAGTATCGATGATCAACCTCTTTTGTTGAAAATATAGGGCACCATGTTCCGAAGAAGCTTTCTTTTTTTTTTACTTGGGGAACTCTATCTCTGACATGATAGTCGTAAAATTGCATTGTGCTTTCAAGTAATGAAGTTGAGTTTACTGCAATATTGCTCGAAGCAGGTACTGAGTTACCTTTGTTGAGTTTTGAAGTTCTTCACATGCAGTTTATCAAACAAGAACAATTTAGAGAATTTGAATTTTCAACTAAGCGGCCCGAAAATCAACATTGATAGGATTTGATTAATTAGAAACTTAATTGAATGTTTACAAACGATAATTAGGATCTTAAATAGCAAACCTATGATCATTTGAATTAGTTACGACAGTCCTAACAACCTATAACTGAATTTTGATCAAGGTGTTCGACCAAATGCTTGAACGACACTTAATTTCCTCTTGTTCTTCACGATGTTGCAGCTAAGCTCGATGCTTTGAACTTTAGAGTTCAGCTCGTTCATCTTGATAATGAAGAAGGTTTTCTAGGAGCTTATAGGTTCATGATTTAGTAACCCTATGATGATACGAGAATACACACCTCCACGTGGAATTATCTAATTGGTCCATCACATCGTTTGCATAAGTGCGGGCGGCTATCGACATCGGTCGATACTAGGCGTGCAAGTGAAGACCACCACGACGAGTGGGATTCACCAAGTGTTCGGACTCGGCGACCACGTCGGCCGTCGTCGAGTCGATCTCGGATACGCTAGCCGGTGCTCCGGGTCCACATCCCACAAGTTACTTGGGAAAGGGCAAGGCCCATTTAAGGGTATTTATGACAATAACTCCGGCCGCCTTAGTTCTAGGGCGGAAGAAGGACATGAGCCTATAAATACATAGCTCCGGGAACTACGTAAGGCTTGATTCTGGACTTTCACACGAGATACGTAGGCAATCCAAGATACATTCTTGGACTCGGCCCGCATTACACCAAAAACACCATCTTTCGTTCATATTTAGCCATCTCGATCTCTCTTGACTCATCCTTAGATTACACGTGGCCTCATTTCTTTGGTGGTGCATTATTTAGCATCGTCATTTGGCGCTAGAAGGAGGGCCTTCTACGGTGAGTTGGTAAAGAGATTGCAATGGTGCCGCCAAACAAGGAAGAAAACCGACGAGCAGCAAGAACATGCGATCGAAGAGCACACGGATGTAGATCCGGCGGGGGTTCCCTCACGAGTTCAAGAAGTCCCCACTGGATCTAGACCGCGATTTGCGAGATCCTCCAGGCCTCGGCTTCCCCACGGTGCAAGGCGTGGCGGACCACATAGCATCTTTGGATGAGGACGCTTTGAAGAGGTGGTAGCCTCGGCATTCATAGGAAAGGAATCTGCAATCCCGCGTTGAACACCAGTTAGACCCCAGTCGTAAGGGATTGATAATGCTAAAAGGTACGAGGCCCGTTGGGGTTGAAGAGGAGTGTGAGGAAGGCGCGATTGAAATCGGCGTGACTAACGCCCGCAAAGCGCCCTGAGCAAGAAAAGCTTGATTGTCGGTCGAAGATAGTATCCAAGCGAGTTCAACCGCATTGTGGGGAAAGATCAACCCACCGAATGGCTTGAGTCACCATTTAGTCCCGAGATCGAAATATATACGATGCCTGAATCCTTTAAGCCGCCAAAGATGGAGCCCTATGACGGTACTACGGACCCAGAGGACCATCTATATCGATACATATCTTTGATGAGGTTGAGAGCGCCAATGGCGCCATGAAGTGTCGAGCTTTTGATACCTTGCTCACAGGTCGAGCTCGGGAGTGGTTTCATAAGCTACGTCCCGGATCAATCTCTAGCTTTCTGATTGGGACAAAATTCCGAGACGCTTTCATTGGGAACAAGAAGTTCCATCTTAGTGCCACCCACCTTATGAACATCAAGCAAGGAAAAGGAGAATCTACTATCGACTTCATGAGGCGTTTCAACCTTGAAGCCATGAAAGTGCATAATGCTAGTGATGCGCTGCAAGTCAATGCCTTTGTGGGAGGACTGCGGAATATGAAGCTGTATGATAAGCTATCCAAGAAAATGCCGAATGATATGGATGAATGTGTGAACATAGTCCATAGGTTACGCCAAGGTGAAGAGGCGGTCGTCTCGCACACCATTTCACTTGGCCTCAAGGCCGACGAGCGACTCGAAGCGAACAAGGTTCGACCTAGGGTCGGAATGAAGAAAGCAAGTCAAACGTCTTTTTGATCGATTGCGACTCCGATATCGGATCGGTTGGGAAAGAAAGGAAATTTAAAAGACCGAGACTTTATCCCCCTCAATCGATCTCGGGGGGAGGTATTGGCAATCATGATCAAGAAGAACATCTCTAGGACACCTAAGCCGATGTCTAAAGATCCGGAGAAAAGGAAAAATACTCACAAGTATTGTGACTATCATAGAGATGTGGGGCACGACACGGAGGAATGCTTTGATTTGAAGAGGGATATCGACGCCTGTATCCAAGAGGGTCGATTGGATGAAGTCGTTGACAGGTCAGAAAAAGACGAGCCGAAGGGCCGTCGGGAGTACAAGAGAAAGAGCTACAACGGAAAGAAAGATCGGTCTCCACGTCGAGATAATAGTGTGGAAATATTACTCAGCAGGGTGCTCAGCAGGGTGCTCAGCAGATTCCTGAGCCTTAGGATTTCGTGCATAATATTTTTGTACACTTTATTTAATTATAAAAGACATATTAATTGTGATACATATAAACAATTAATATGTCAAACTCTAGTTTACTTTATGTCATAGACACAATTAATATGTCATAGACATAGCTTTTACTTTTACTTTTGCATGCTTGCCGCCCACATCTACATACTCAAGTGGCCGCCCAAGCTAGTGCTAGTCTCTCTCAATTGTATCTATTTATACACCTCTCATATCAATGAAAAACTAAGTTGAAGTTTACTCTTGTGTTTATCACATTCTCAAACTCTCCGGCCAGGGCAAGATGGGATATCTGTCTGGTTCCAAACCGCCCTGCTGGCCCGACCCCAAGTTTGAAGCATGGGACACAGAAAATAACCAAGTCATGACCATCCTCACGAGGTCTATGACAAAAGAGATCGATGAGAACTTCATGATGTATGACATCGCTAAGGAAATGCGGGACAATGCCGAGAGACCTTTACTCCAAAAGGACAATACATCTCAAGTCTATGAACTCAAGCTCAGATTCAAAATTGCGAGACAAGGGGATATGTCTCGTAACTCAATACTTTAATCAACTATCTAAGGCATGGCAACACCTAGATATGTTGGAAACTCACACTGGAATGATGTTAAAGATCTGCACTCTTTAAAGACATCATCGAGAAGAAGAGAGTATTCAAATTCCTTCATCGGGGTGAATCCTACTCTTGATGATGTCGAGGTAGAATTCTTGCTACTAAACCTCTTCCAAATCTCAAATCCATGTTTCTTGAGGTCAAACATGAGGAAGAAAGCAGGAGGAAAGTGATCTTTCTTTGAACCCCTGCTTGACAACCTCATTGAAAGTGCCACCTGGCGGTATCGGGAACACTGCTTTGAGGCTCATGAGGCTTACAGGAAGCCTCTTGATAAAGCCGGGAAGCCGTTTGCGTGACCACTTTGCAAACGCACTAATCACACCAAGGACACTTCTTTGGAAGCTACATGGCAAGCCTAACTCCTCCAAGACCTCAGGACACCGCCAAGGAAAGTCGAGGCGGACACATAAGTGAGGAAGAAGATGACAACAGGTTGAATGCTCACTTTGTCGCATTCAAAGCCTTTCTAACTCAACAAAAGGGAGGTAGTCACTCTACCGACATAGCCTCTCATGCCGATGAGGTAAATTCTACTCATCTATTAGTAATGAAAAACCTGGATTGTTGACTCTGGGCCTCTTCCCATATGGTGGTAATAAAAATCTCATTACTCAACTTAAGCCATGTCCCCAAATTCACAATATTAAGCTGGCTTTGATGGATCTGTCTCTAGTGCAAAAGGTTTTGGTCGGTGCGACTTACTAATAAGATATGCCTGCTGAGAATGTCCTATTTGTTCCAAAATTAGATTGCAATCTCATATCTGTCAAGAAACTTACTAAAGATTTGGCTGGATTGTTGTTTTTAATGAGAATCGGTGCACATTCCAGATCATTCCTCAAAAGCGTTGATTGGGACTGCTAAACCTTGCTCAGTCTGTTTGTGGTCAACCTGTGAAGACGTAAGATCGAAGATCGAATCGCGCCTCGTGACTGCACTCAAAACCTAGACAATATCATGTTATGGCATTATAGACTAGGACATCCCGATTTTAGTTATTTAAAGTCTATAGATCTGAATTGTTTAAAGGTTGTAATTTGAATGATCTTCAATGTGATATTTGTCGATTTGCTAAACTCACCAAATCTGTGTATGCAAAATTACCTTACTTACCATCCACACCATTCACCTTAATTCACAAAGTGGCGTATGGGGACCCTCAAGAGTAAAAAGCATAACAGGAAAGAGGTGGTTTGTTACCTTCATAGATGACCACACGAGAACCACTTGGTTATTTTTAATGAAGGATAAGTCTGAAGTTGGACCCATCTTTCAAGAATTTTACAACATGGTCTCCACTCGGTTTGACACTAAGATCAAAATCTGAAGACCGACAATGCTCTTGAATATTATGAGTCTCATCTCGGTAATTTCTTGATGGATAAAGGATTGTCCATATCGGTAGTTGTGTTGAAACCCCTCAAAGCCAAAATGGGGTTCTTTGAGAGAAAAACAGCATCCGCTTGAAATGGCTAGGTCTATTATGTTTACCACAAATGTTCCAAAATATATGTGGGGTGAAGCCATATTGACTTCCACATACTTAATCAGCAGACTTCCCGCCAAGGTACTAGGCTTCAAAACTCCTATCAAAACCCTACTGGACACACTCCTCGCCCCATCTTATTTCCCGATTACCTCCAAAATCTTTGGTTGTCTTGTGTTTGTCTATATCCATGCCCAACACGAAGCAAACTTGATCCCAAAGCTCACAAGTGCATATTCCTAGGATATGCAAAGGGCGAGAAAGGTTACAAGTGCTACTCTCATTCAAATTTTTTTACAATTCTATGGATGTAAAATTTTTGAAAGGACTCCTACTACAAACAAGTCCACTTGAGGCGATCAAGCGATGGAAATCGATAGAAATTGACCTAAACCCCTTCCTTGGCGAGACTCTTAATCCTCGGCAACTCCTCTCGATCCTCGGCAGATCGAACCCGAGTACCCTCTTGACTCACAAAGACCTCATCGATCCTCAAAGACCCAACCGACTCGAGAGCCTGCGACCCGAGGCCAGGCCGACACTCGGCAATCTGCAGATCCTCGCCAGCTCTCATCGACATTGATGATGGACTATTGCTCTAAGGAAAGGAAAAGATCATGCATCGATCATTCTATTCATACTTATTTATCTTATGATCATTTGTCTCTGTCTTTTCCATGTTTACACAGGACACGGATTCTCACTCTATCCCTAGAAATATTGGGAGGCCCTTCAAAATGATAAGTGGAAGGTCTTTGTTAAAAGCGAGATGATCGCTCTCTGGATAATCATACTTGGGACCTCACAACTCTTCCCAAAGGCAAGAAGACGAGTTAGCTGCAGATGGTTATTCACTATTAAATACAATCTTGATGGTACAATTGACAAGTACAAAGCAGATTGGTAGCAAGGGATTCACTCAAACTTATGGTATTGACTATAAGGAAACTTTTGCACCAGTGGCAAAACTCAACACCGTCAGGGTTACGCTCTCTCTAGCTGTCCAACTGGGTGGCCTCTACACCAATTGGATATCAAAAATGCTTTTCTCAATGGTGATCTCACCGAGGAAGTCTATATGAATGTACCTCTGGTTTTGTCAATCCCCACACTCGGGGCAAGGTATGCAAACTCGGAAATCTCTATATGGTCTCAAGCAATCCCCAAGAGCCTGGTTTGGAAAACTCACTCATCGTGGTTAAAGCTGCTGGATATCATCAATGCAACTCGATCACACCATGTTTGTCAAGACAACCAACGAGAGGAGGTCCATTCTAATTGTATATGTGGATGATATCATCCTTACTCGGGAAGAGACTCATTGAAATCCGTAACTTGAAGACTCTCTTGGCAAAGGTGTTCCAAGTTAAAGATCCAGGCTACCTCAAGTACTTTCTTGGTATGGAAGTAGCTAGAAACACCAATGGCATTTCGTCTCCCAAAGGAAGTATGTCCTGGACTCTGCTTGAAGGAAAGCGGCATCTTTGGGATGCAAACTCTTTGTATCTCAGTAGACCCTACCATACTCTCATCGCATGGTGACATTCTTTGTCGAGGAAAGAACAATATCAAAGGCTTGTAGGCAAACTCATATACCTTTCTCACACAAGACACGATATTGCATATGGGGGTCGATCACCAGTCGGTCAATTCATGCATTGCCCTCTTGAGCAACATTGGGATGCGAGTGAATAGGATCTTGAGGTATTTAAAATCCACTCCTGGCCAAGGCTCGCACTTCACCAAGTCTCACGATAGATCAATCAAGGTCTATCTTGATCTTGATTGATTTTGGATGTCACATTGATGAGGAGGTCTACCACAAAGGCTATTGCTCATATATATATGGGAACTGGTTACTTGGAGGAGCAAGAAACAACCCATTGTGTCAAGAAGCGATCTTGAAGTGAACTAAGGGCACTTGTACTTGGCATTTGTGAAGCTCTATGGCTAAAAAGTGTGGCGAACCGATCAACTTCAAAGAATCAGACAAAGAACCTATCACACTCTGTTGTGATAATAATTCACCTTATGCATGGCGAAGATCCATCCATCATGATAAAACCAAGCATGTGGACATTGTGACACTACTACGAAGGAGAAGATTGATGCCAAGATTATTCAACTCAAAGTATGTTCCTCAGCCAGATCGAATCGATATTCTTACCAAGGCTATTCCACCTCTTATGTTCAATGAGACTAAGTAGCAAACTTGGTTGCATCAACATATCTGACCCGATTTGAGGGGGTGTGGAAATATTACTCGGCGAGGTGCTCAGCAGGTGCTCAAAGCAGATTCTGAGCCTTAGGATTTCGTGCATAATATTTTTGTACACTTTATTTAATTATAAAAGACATATTAATTGTGATACATATAAACAATTAATATGTCAAACTCTAGTTTACTTTATGTCATAGACACAATTAATATGTCATAGACATAGCTTTTACTTTTACTTTTGCATGCTTGCCGCCCACATCTACATACTCAAGTGGCCGCCCAAGCTAGTGCTAGTCTCTCTCAATTGTATCTATTTATACACCTCTCATATCAATGAAAAACTAAGTTGAAGTTTACTCTTGTGTTTATCACATTCTCAAACTCTCTTCAAATAGGAATCGGCGGGAAAGGTCATCGGACCCAACACACAGAGACAACCGCCGAGATGACCGTCAAGAAATTCAGAACCGAGATCCTCATCGAGATAATCGTGCCGGATATGACGTTAACACAATCGTGACAGAGCATGAGTCGGATCGACCTCGATCAAGTCGGCACTCGTGTGACAGGACGAGAGAATCGAAAAGATCAAGGTTGACAACGGAAGTAGGTTACGGACCCAGGGCGATGTTCCGAGTTCCCACGATCATAGCGAGGATTGGTGATCGAGGCGATAATAAGCGCGGTCGAGTAAAAGGGTTTGTGTCGGCGGTGATTGAGCGCCGTTAATATCCTTTATTATTCAGCGTTTAGGGCCATGAAATTGAAAGATGAAGATATCATTCCGTTATCCACTCCTCTTTTTGGATTTACGGGGCAGGCCATCCACCCTGTCGGGTCGATCAGTTTGTTAACGACGGTCGGAGATGGAGAAAAGGGGCGTACGATGGAAATGACCTATGTTGTAGTTAAGGCCCCATCAGGCTACAACGCGATATTGGGTCGACCGGCTTTATATGATCTCGAGCTATTATCTCGACTTTCCACAACAAACATGAAGTTTCCCACAGTGCACGGTACCCATGAAGTCAAGGGAGGCGTTGAGGTAGCCCGGAATTGTAGCTTGGTTACGATCAAAGGAAAAGGAGTTGGGCAAGTGCTAGTTGAGGAGTTGATACCGAGGAAGAAGAAGATCGGTGGGTTTCGCCGACCCGACCGAGGAGGTTCGAGTTTGGAAGGAGGAAGGAGGTCAAGGGGTCCAGATCGGGAAGTGGTTGCCACACCCGACATGAAAGCCTTGGTCGACCTCTGGTTGAGTTTCGAGATGTTTTTGCGTGGAAAAGCGGATGACATGCCTGGCCTATCGGCGGATATAGCTATGCACCAACTTAACGTCGATTCCAAAAAGAAGCCAATACTGGCAGAAGAAGAGAAATCTTGCACTGATAGAAAAGAGGCGGTGAAGAAGGAAGTCGACAAGTTGCTCATTTGCTGGGGATCGTGAAAGAGGTATTTTATCCGGATTGGTTGGCCAACCCGGTGTTAGTTAAGCGGATCGGAGTGGCGAATGTGTGTCGACTTTTCTGAGATCTTAACAAGGCATGTCCTAAGGATTCTTACCCACTACCAAAGATCGACCGGTTAGTCGACTCGACACTAGGCTTCGAGGTGTTCGGGTTCCTCGATGCGTACAGAGGTTATTATCAGATCTTTATGGACCCATAGGACTCGGAAAAAACCGCTTTTATCACAGAGTTTGGCACATTTTGCTTTGTTACGATGCCGTTTGGGCTTAAAAATGCAGGGGCTACTTATCAACGGGCCGTCAACAAAATTTTCAAGAGGCAGATAGGTCGGAGTATGGAGGTTTATGTGGATGATTTATTGATCAAGAGCAAGTCCTTGGGGCGATTTCTTGTCGATGTGAAAGAAGTTTCAAGTATTGCGAGCGGCAAAAATGAAGCTCAACCCAAAGAAATGCACATTCGGAGTTCGATCGGGAAGTTTCTAGGATACATGATATCGAGAGATGGGATCGAGCTAACCCGAGATAAAATCGAGGCCCTCAAAGCATGCCCACACCTCGGAATGTCAAAGAGGTGCGAGAGGTTGCAGTCGGATGGCGGCTCTCAACCGTTTTTCTGTCGATATCGGGCGCAGAGCTCTACCTTTCTTCAAGATTACGAAAAAGCTAGTCCGTTCGGTGGGGCGGGGAGTGTAAAGCGTTTGACGATTTGAAAAATATTTATCTCGATTTGCCAACGCTATCCTCACCTCGAGATGGAAAGCTCTAGTTTATCTAGCGATGCTGTGAGGAAGCGGTAAGCGCTATCTTAGTTCGAGAAGGAGACCGAGGACAAATCCGATCTATTTTGTCAGCAAAGCCTTACAAGGTGAGAGATCGAGATATACCCTGCTGGAGAAGTTAGCGCCGAGTTTAGTTCATGCGTCGAGGAAGTTGAAGCCATACTTCCAAGCACATCCTATTCTTGTGGTTACTAACCAACCGTTAAAACAAATTTTGGCAAAGCCGAGACATCGGGTCGATTAACCAAGTGGGTTGTCGAACTAGCGGAATACGACATAGAATTTCTACCTCGAACGACCATCAAGGGTCAAGCTCAGGTGACTTCTTAGCGAAGGGTTGTCGATTCGATTAGAGCAAGGAAAAGCGATCATCGAGGAGCGATGGACACTTCACGTCGATGGTGCCTCGAGTAAAGAGAAGTGGAGGTGGTTTCTTCGCTAATTAGTCCGAAAGGAGAAGAGTTTCCGTATGCGCCGGTTCGAGTTCAAGGCTCTACGAACAACGAAGCCGAATATGAGGCCTTAATCACGAGTTTAAAGCTAGCATCAAAGTTGGGGTCGAGAACCTTACGGTATCTGGCGACTCTCAACTCGTGGTAAATCACGTGCTTGGGGAGAATATGAAGCTAAAGAAGAATCAATGAAAAGCTATCTAAAGGTTGTTCGGGGTTGATGTCGAAATTCAAGACGATCCTAATCGAGCAGTACCTCGAAGTGAGAACAAGCGAGCCGATCGTTGTCTAAACTCGCGTCGAATTTCAAATCTAAGAGGAAAGTTACGGTTGAGATGCTAGCAGAGCGGAGTTATAACGAGGTCGACGTGCAACCCGTAGTCCAAAGATCGACTTGGATGGATCCTATAGCACTATTCTTGAAAGATGGAACCTCCCCACCGATAAATCTCGGGCGGAAAAATCCGACTTCAAGCCTCAGTCACGCTCTTTTCGATTATGTGCTTTATCGAAAATCATTTGTAACCCCTTGGATGCGATGTGCATCGGAAGAAGAGGGGCTTATTCTTGTTCAAGAGATACACCGAGGAGTCTGTGGTAATCATTGCGGAGCTCGAATGTTGGCAAGGAAGTGCAAACTGGCAGGATATTTCTGGCCGTCAATGCAAAAAGATGCGAGTCGATTGGTAATGAGTTGCAGAGCCTGCCAGGTACACGATGTGGTAACTCATCAGCAAGCACGAGAAATGAATGCCATCGAGTCTGTATGGCCTTTCGATGAATGGGGAGTCGATATAGTCGGACCCCTACCTCGAGCTCCTGGGAATTTCAAGTACGTCGTCGTTGCGGTTGATTATTTTACTAAATGGGTCGAGGCCAAAGCTCTTACTGACATCAGGGCCCAGACCATCAAAAAATTTCTATGGGAGAATATTTTGTGTAGGTTCGAATTCGAAGTATCGGTCTCGGACAACGGGACTCGATTTCTTGATGATAGAAGTGCGAATTGGTTGAAAGAATTCAGGATCGAGCACAGAACGACGTCAGTGGCCCGACCTCAGTCTAATGGACAGTCGAGCAGACAAACAGGCAGATCAAGTTTGGATTGAAGAAAGCGATTGGAAGATGAAGGTCGAGATTGGGCAGCTCAGTTACCCAGTATATTATGGTCATATCGACACAGCACCCAACTCAGCAACCCAAGAAACTCCTTTTGCCATGGCCTATGGATGTGAAGCTGTGATACCTGCAGAGATCGGACTAGCATCGCCTCGGGTTTTAGCTTATAATGTCGAAACTAATCTTTGCCGATCTAAAGAAGAAAAAGACAATGTCGAAGAGAAAGAGGAAATGGCGGCGTATCGGATGGGCGGTTATAAAGAAAGATTGCTCGAGATTACAACGCGAGGTGAAATACAAATACTTCCAAGTAGGAGACCTCGTATTGAGAAAAAATGAAGCCGACAAGCGAGGACCCAATAGGCAAGCTCGAGCGAATTGGGAAGGTCCGTATAAAATCTTGAAAGTGCATCCTAAGGGTCATATCGGTTTAGGCAGTCGGATGGAAGCACGAGTACCTCGAACTTGGCATGCCACCAACCTCGAAAGTATTATGTTTAAATTATTTCTTATTCTCATGAATTTTGCGATTCTACCTTCATCGGTTGTAGCAGTCGATATGACATTGTATTGCGATTCCTTTTATAAAGCATGCTTTCTTTTCCTTTTAATTACACTACATGTGCAAGACCATATGAAAAAGCGCAACAATCGACCGAGACATCAATTCTCCGACCGAACAACTCGGCCTTTGTATGGTGTGAAAAAGCCAAGTCATTGACAATGCTTAAGTCACCTCGACACGATTAATTTGAAGGAAATAGTGAATAAAGCCAAGTCGCGACAATGCTTATATCACTTCCGACATGCGCGAAGCCACGATGCTAAGCGATCGGCGGATTTAAAACAAAATAGTGAATAAAGCCGAGTCACTGACAATGCTTATATCACTTCCGACATGCCAAGAAGCCACGATGCTATAAATCGGCGGATCCTACGATGGATCCCTAACTCGGCTCGATCATAAGCACCACGATGTGCCCGATCAAAAGCAGAATAGTCGAATCGAGCTCCGACCAAAAAGCCAAGTCAAGCCAACAAGGCAACACAATGCTAGGTCGACTCATACTCAAGTGTACCAGGAGTCATGAACTCCTACTACACTTCAAGGGGCCAGCAGGGGAATTAAGTCCGAAGGACTACACCCCATAAGGCAACATTTTCAAGGGAATTAAGTTCAAAAGGACTACACCCTAAACAAACGATCAACAAGAAACAAAAGACATTCAGTGAAAAGCATAATGATGATTCAAATTCAAAGATCAAAATGCAAATTAAAATGTCGAGTCTATGGGATCGAAATGACCAAATATAAGTTTAGACAAATAAAAACGTAAATGTTATTACAACCAGATCGAATAAGAAAAGTTCAATAAAAAGGCGACAAGGGAAGAGCATCGAGCGAAAATTTGGTTTGAAGTCGAAGCATTGGGATCGACCTGTTCATCCAACTCGGCATTCACTTCACCGGCTCCCCTCCGTGGTGGGACCACGTACTTGTTATGAGAGACACGCCGACCTTGAAATCGGTGATGTATCGCCATATCGGGAATGGACTGCGGGTCATATAAATAGGCTTTGCCGATGCTCTTGACCTCGAAGTCAGGGACGACCATCTTGACTTCGTCCAGTGCGTTCGAGAACCCCCCCTTCATGGCCTGACTCATCAGAAGCGCCAGGTCGTTATCAAACTCGTCGGATGTCGTGAAATCCTTCTTATTGCCGCCAGCGGGTCGTGAAGCTATCGACCTCGAGCTGAAGATCGTCTCGAGCCTTGGTAGAGGCAGCCAGCTCAGCTCTGGTTTGATCCAGCTCCGACTTTACCGCCGCCAGCTCAGCATCTCTAGCAGATAGGTCTTCTCGTGCCTTAGACAGATCCGACTCCAGTTTCAGGCGTCTATCGTCCAACTTAATGGCTTTAGCTTTCGACTTCTCGAGATCCGATGTCGACTTGGCAATTGTCTCCTTCGCTCCTCAAAAAGTCGCCGAGGAGACTCGATTCTATTTAACGCCACTTTCGCGGCCAGACGCGTCTGCAAAAAAGGGAAACATTGTTAACTTCGAAGTCAGACAGAACCTTGAAGATACAAGGAAATGAAGGAAGACTCACAACTCGTTGACTCTTCATGATAAGGTCATGTAGCTCCTCTGGAGTCATGCCCTCCATCTCTGCTACGTTCATCTCGGGGATCGCCTCAGTAGATTTTGGTGGAGCAAGGTTACGGGTCTCCTTCCCGACCCCATGTCTCACCTCGGATGTTTTATGGCGTTTTCTCGAGACGAAGTCATCTTCGGTCAGCTCTACCACATTAGCCTCGTCAGGCTGACTCCTTAAGATCTCAGATGCCGGGGCCGGAGTAGAAGAACGAGTCGTACCCCTTTGTCCGCCGGATGTACCGAGGAAGGCTTCTTCGACTGATGCGGCCATTTCTGGATTGTGCGGGGATCTACCTTTTAGGGTCGGGCATCTTTCCAAGCGCCTCTAGCCTTGCAAAGTGTTCCATCGCGAACAAGAGATAGGTCGACGTTAAAACGACATTAAAAATCTAGAAAATACAAGTACAACGAGTTCATGAGCGAATAAGTCGCCACGCAAAACTCGAACATCCTCATCGAGTTCCGGATAAGCGCTGGACACTGCCGTCTCGATGTCGACAAGCGGATATAGAGAATGTAGGTTCCAGTCGCAACATCGGGATGAAGCGCACTCGATGATCGCGCACTCATTTGGGAACATCCGGTTTGAGCCGATCATGCCATTTTTGCGGCCTTTGGAACCAAGTATGTATGTCGATATTAATCAGACCATGCCGAATAAAGAAAAAGTTAGGTTTCGATCGCCGTGAGGCGAGATCACTTTCTCACGAACTCCGATGCCGAGGACGCACGAAATGTATACCATCCCACGCCCCGCAAACTCGCTAAGGCAAAAATCGACGGAATAGTCGAACCGAGAATTCAACCTTGGTGATTCGACACGCCCGGTATGAAACCCATTACGCTCCGATCCCATTGGGAGCGAAGTGGGTGATGCAGATCTTGTAATATTGAAGGACGGCGATTGAGACACGGGTCGAAGGGAATCTCAATCCTCTCTCAATTGCGCCTCGTATATGGCACGAACCCAAGGGAGAGGTCGCGATGCGAATCGGGTATCGATCGTGTGACACTTTAATGTGGTCGACGAGTAGGGATTCCATATCTTAAGCAGATCGCTTGGCTTTCTCTGGCGTTAGATTTGACACACATCCGCACGGTCCCTGGCCTTGCATCCTGGTTTTGCGCTGGCAACAGTCGAGATGATTCAACGGGTCGGGGATGCCTCGCGCTCCCCTCCTCTCCTTCTTCTCCGGCGCTCTCACCGAAGCGGTTGGGTTCTCGAAATTGTTTCTTCTGGTCGATTCTACCTCGGTTTCAACAATCTCTCTCTCTATTTTGGGAGTCGCTATCACTCGCTAGACATGGACTTAAGGAGAAGATGCAAGAAATAAAAATAAGAAGGAGAATTTAAGTGAGTTTAGGGCTTACTTGAACTTTCGCTAAGAAACCGAAACTCATTGAAGATTAAAATGACGAATGAAAACGTCAAGCTCTTGGACTCCTTTTATGCGTGTGAATTTTTGCAAATGATTTGAAAGGGTGGAGATTGTGGCGGTTATAGGATACATAACGCGAGAATCAAGGGTAGTGGACCGCATAAACGCGCCGTTTCTGCACCCATTAATGCTAGTACAAGATGGCGTCATCCTACGGCGACCTAGATCGGGTAGATAGGGACGGTTGCGTTCCCGCCTAAAGAAGACCACGTGTCGAGAGGTTATTTAAATTTTGAGATCCGATCTCAAAGATTCGAGATGAGCTTCACTCCGATCTGGGGGCTTATGATGATACGAGAATACACACCTCCACGTGGAATTATCTAATTGGTCCATCATCGTTTGCATAAGTGCGGGCGGCTATCGACATCGGGTCGATACTAGGCGCACCGAGTGAAGACCACGGCTCGAGTGGGATTCACCAAGTGTCTGGACTCGGCGACCACGCCGGCCGTCGTCGAGTCGATCTCGGATACGCTTAGCCGGTGCTCCTGGGTCCACATCCCACAAGTTACTTGGGAAAGGGGCAAGGCCCATTTAAGGGTATTTATGACAATAACTCGGCCGCCACTTAGTTAGAGGCGGAAGAAGGACATGTCGCCTATAAATACATAGCTCAGGGAACTACGTAAAGCTTGATTCCCGGACTTTCACACACGAGATACGTAGGCAATCCAAGATACATTCTTGGACTCACCAAGATTACACCAAAAACACCATCTTTCGTTCATATTTAGCCATCTCGATCTCTTACAGCTCATCCTTAGATTACACGTGGCCTCATTTCACTGGTGGTGCATTATTTAGCATCGTCACCCTACTACATATATCGTGCTATTGACAATGACAACTTTGCTTCTGAAACTTTTGATTTCGTTGAATTTTGTCACTATATTTTAATTTTAACTATTAATTGATGCATTTCATGTGTTTGACTGGACATGCAGGTGATTATTACCTTAGACCTTAAGTGATTTCAGAGCCTTCAGTAACAGTAAACAAAAGACACGAATCCGATGAATTCATTATCTTAGCTACTGATGGTTTGTGGGATGTTATGTCCAATGAAGTTGCATGTAATATTGTAAGAAAACGTTTTAACCGTCGAAGTAGAAGAAAAAAAAAAAACGCTACGGATGTTGCTGCTTTTCTAGCAGAGGTGGCTATTGCGGAGAGAAGCAGAGATAACGTAAGTGTCATAGTGGTGAAGCTAGAAACTGAATCCCAAAGCATTTAGTTTAATTTGTCCGGCCCCTCCCACCTTCCTCCTTTTCTCTGCGTTGTTTACTATCTTTTTTTCTTCTTCTTTTTTCCCAAAGGAAATGAGAAGGTGTTTTTTTTTTTTTATTCTGAATGAGATATATAGAATCGAACTCTAGTTCTTATCATCAAGTATTGTTTAGTATTTAGCTTTGAGTGTCTTGTTTTTTTATAGATTATACCTACAAGTGTTGGCGTCTCTCTCTCCTTATAATTTCACATGAGATCTATCTCCTTATTATAACTCACACGGCCCTCTCCCTTTCTTTGGTTCACACTTGAGGGAATGTTAATTATCTAACTTTCATCACCTGCCTTTTTTTAGAGATGATAATTCAACATATATATATATATATATATATATATACTCATAATAAAAGTGCGATGGAGTGTTTCCTTAAAAAATGTTTTCTACCCTCAGTGTTTTTCCTAAAAAATGTTTCCTACCATTGATTTTCCCCTATCCGTTATTAAATTTTTTTCATATAATTATAAGGATTGACATGTCGTGTCGTCGTCTGTCACATACTTCATGGCCCGTGCTTCTATGCTATTCTAAAAGTACAAATATTATTCATAAAAAAAAAAAGTAAAAATATAAAAAAAAACTGTTTGGTTCATTATGCAACATATACAGGTCAACGGAACCACAATTAGAACCCAACTAATTGATGGGTTCGGGCTTATCTTCACGGATCGACAATTTTATTTGTAAATTAACTAATTACTTAATTATGATTAAAATTAAATTATAAATTTAATAAATGCTGTATTGCTAAAAATTTAAAACATACATTTAAGATAGCGAGTAATTTTTATTATTAGTTTATAATATATAAAATTAAATTTAAAACATACTTCATAATAAAAGTGCGATGAAGTGTTTCCTATAAAAATGTTTCCTATCCCGGTGTTTCTCGCAAAAAGTATTTTCTACGCCCGGTGTTTCTCCTATCCGTTATTATTTTTTTTCATATAATTATAAGGATCAATGTCACATACTTCATGACCCGTGCTTCTATGCTATTCTAAAAGTAAAAATATTAAAAAACTATTTGGATCATTATGCAACATATACAGATCAACTAAACAACAATTAGAACCCAACTAATTGATGGGTTCGGGCTTATCTTCACGGATCGACAATTTTATTTGTAAATTAACTAATTACTTAATATGATTAAAATTAAATTATAAATTTAATAAATACTGTATTGCTAAAAATTTAAAATATAACATTTAAGATAGCGAGTACTTTTTATTATTAGTTTATAATACATAAAATTAAATTTAAAACATTTTTAAATTAATTTTGAGCTATATGTTATATTATATTAGCAATGCTAATGTCTGATTCGTGGCCCATTAGTATTTTTTTTTCGGGAAATGAAAGATTTCAACATACCCATTAGTATTTTGTTTGCCCGGAGCAATAGCGCTTTGATCGTCATTAAAACAAAAATATATATCTTTTTCAAGGGAATACCATGAACAATTATATTTTTAAGGAGCTTCCCAAAATTAATGAAATCTCTAAAAACAATGGACAATGTCCTTTTAAATAATTAGATAGCAATTTCTTGAAAAATGTTGAGGACATAACATCAGGTCTTGGAGCCGAATTTGATTTCTTTTGAAAAATAGCTTGCCTGATTTAGACTTTTAAGACTTCTTTATGATCATTCATACTTAAGGTTATCAAAGGTTGTATATCATTAAAATCATTAAGAGAGGAAATTTCGTTACCAGAGACATTGAATAAGTTCATGTAAGAACTTTCAAACAGCTTCCCAATGCCATTGGAAGAGACACACCAGCCTTTAAAGCTTTGATCCATAGTATTGGTGATAAAGTTTTTTCTTTTGCATGCCTTGCACATAAGAGTGAAAGAAGTGAGTATTTTTATCCCTCTCCTTGAACCATTTTAAGCGAGAATTTCGACTTCAGAACTGCTTTTCATCCAAATTGGAATTTTTTCATATGCTTTTTAGAAGACTTATATAATTAGATAATAAGCATCCATTTCATCAAAAGATTGTTGGATTTGATCTTTAATAGCTTCAATTCTCAAAGCATATTTGAGACGAACCCCTTTCTTCCAATTATTTGGTCTCATTCTAACCTCCTTGATTTTTCATCAAACCTAATATTGATATTTGCCCAGAATATTCTTCGACTACCCATCAGTCACGGCTTCAAAAAAGCCAGGTTAGAAATCCACATGTTGTCAAAGTAAAACTTTTCCTTCCCTCTCAAAAAGACAGGAGATGGGTCAAGTAACAACATGCAGTGATCAGAAGCCTCCATGTCCAAATAGGATACAAAATCCTTATCATAATCAATGGCACAAGATTTTGAGGCCATTAACCTAAAATATATTCTCCAAATCCAAAAACGACCAATAAATCTTGGATCTGACAAATCATTATCAGCAACAAAACTCTTGAAAGCAGAAAAATAATTGTCAGGCTTGGATGCACCTTCTTCTTTTTCTTTATGGTTAAGGATGTCGTTAAAATCACCACCCAAAATGAAATGAGTACCCTACAAATCCATTATGTTTTGCAGAAAGGACCATTGCTCCAGTATGTGAGAATGTGAGAATGCGAAAAGCTCATAGAAAGTCCTACAAACTACCAGTACTGACCAGTGAAGTCATCTTTGATGCAGACTTATATGGTAAAGATGGATGAGATAACATAGTATTGGCTTTTTCTTTCCACAAAAGAGCAAGCCAAACTATCATACCAGGGGGATTATCGGTGCACACATGATCAAAGTTCTGCCTTTTTTTTTCTTCTTAAAGCCCCCGGTATCCGGAACCCATTGATCAAACTTCTGCCTTTTGCTAATACTTACCAAACTACTTTAATTCTTTTTAATTTCACTTGAAAAGATAATGCTTGGGCAGTGGATTCTATTTACCTCCTCAAGCTGGGATATCGTCAAAGAGCTCCCCACACCTTGATAATTCCACGCCCTAATCCTCATTGTTCTTGTAGAAGCCACATAGGGTTGGCATCCTTCACCCTGCAAAATTTAGATAAAGATTTTGGTTCACCAATACATAGCTTTTTAAAAACTAAATCAATAAGACTAGGAGGTTGAAGATCCTTTAATTCAAGAGTTCTCCTCTTCTCTATAAAACGACTCGCTGAAGTATCAGAATCCGGAGGAACCTTAATTTCACTAGTCTTTTTAGCAACGAAATTCCTCTTCCTTCTTGGTTTGAGAGCAACATCATCTTGTTAAATTTTAGCATCAATAAGATTTGATTCCTGTAGAAGCCGACTCTTTGAAGATTCTGCAACATCTTCTTTATTTTTTCCTTCTTCTGTGTACCATTCCAAGAGGATAATACCCAGAAAAAACCGACAGCTTTCTTGGGAATCATTTTATTATAATCGCTTTTTAGTTCTTTGTTAACATTATCAGAACCTAACATATTATATTTTTCACTTTCCTACTAGCTAAAAACATGCCCATTAACCCCTTTAGATAAATTAACCAAGAGTTCCACCCTTCTATTACTAGGTCGCGTCAACTGAAAGAGCTTGCTCTAAGAAGATTATCACGCAAGGATGTAATAGGTAGAGCACATAAATCAGGCCCAGATAAATCTTCTCTATGATTTCTTTTTCTTTGATCTAGCACTTTAGAGTAACAACCTCTAGGTGCATGTCTAATTTTTATACAATAAGAACAAAACAATAAACATTTTCATACTTAAATGTAGCCCACATTCTACATTGTCTTGGGCGACCACCATACCCTGAATTAGAGGTTTTGAGTCATGAAGATCTATGAGACATTGAACAAACTTACCACGCGTACTTCCTCCTAAAACCATTTATGCTTTGCTTGCATGCCCAATATGTCTATAAATGTACTTTTCTGCATCCTCTGCTGCCCAATTCAGAGGAATATTATAAATTTGGACCCAGATTGGCACTGTGTTGAAAGATTCATCATCAATTTTAATACCTTCCTCTACTTTTTGGTTTCCATTATGTAAGAGCCAAAGTACCAAGCACATCCCACTATCACCCGATCCGCATCAACTTTATAATTGAACTGTGCCACTAACCACGCCATTAATTCTTTTAGAAAACCTCATGTGTTCAAAACTATGGATTATATGCACGTACATGTGCCACTAAACATCGAAGTCATGAGTATTTAAAAGAAAACCTCATTTATGTTACCCTTAATACTGCACTAATAACATGTGTCCAGATTAAAAGAAATGTTAAATTAAGTGAAAATAATTGAAGTACAAAAAATAATATAAATTGTCTGGTCGTAAAAAGTACATACATATTCAAATTTATTTTAAATAACAAACAAAAAAAAGTAAGTAGATCTCTTTGATTAAACATATTCTTCTTTTCTCTGCAGAATGAAGGCAAGATAAAAAGGTTATCTCAATGATCCATAGATTTACCAAAACACTGAGACAACATCTTTATCAATACAAGTAAAAAAAAAACATGAATGTAAATTAAGAATGCTAATCGTTTTTAGAATAATTATAGGTGTATCAATCAAGTAGATATGAAGTCGTATTAAAAGAGAAACAAAATGCTCTCACCAATTCAAAAAACATACAACAACAAAGAAACAAGATATCGTTTTCTAATAACTATTAATTTACAAGATATTCATATTCTCTAGATTTATCATATACTTAATAATACATGCAATATAACATTATATATTATTAATTCATCAAATTAAATCAAAACACGTACAGATAAACGTGCATTTTGCTAGTATATATATATCCTTTCTTCTGGAATACCTAAACAATTATTAATCTGGAAACGGCATGACTCATCACAGCTGTAATTAAGAAGCAGAAAGGTAAGGTTCCAATATGGCCTATGCAAAATAACCAATTAGGATACACCACGCATGCATAGACCCACGTTTTAACTTTTAAGGTCTCAAGTGCTGACTCCCACTCCCACGATAGAGTTATTATCCACGTGTGTAAACCACAAGATAGTCCCTAGTACCCTAAGGTACGTGGCATGCACTCCTTAAACTGTAATCTGTCCTTTCAACTTAGAAATAGCTAGCCCTTCATTCATCTGCCGACTTAATTACTGACACTGTGACACACATAGAGAGAGAGAGAAAGAAGGGTCTACTTTCAGGCAGCTCTTATGCAACCTTGCTCATAAATCATAATCATCAATCATTAGCTCTCTTCTAATGGAATTCGACCAACGAAAAGCTGATTCACAAGCCTGCGAATTTAGAAATTTTCGCAGGAGAAGGAAGGCGCTCCTCCAATTAAAAGCAAGCTGTTCACTCGACGACGAAAATTACCCACGAAGAAGAAAGACAAAGTCCACTAATTATAGAGAAATGTCGTCAATGTTAGTATTATCGAACGAGAATGCGAGTAGTTCGGAGATCGTCGCCGCCGATGGACAAATGTGTTCTTCATGTGAAGAGACTACTAGATCATCAGAAGAAGAAGAAGAAGAAAAAGAAAATAATAATAACAGAAACGTCCTTACGAAATTAAAATGCGGTTCGGTATCGATGATGGGGCGGAGGAGAACGATGGAAGATACATTCACCATGGTGCCGGAGATTGTTACCGGAAGATTCTCATTCTTTGCCGTGTACGACGGTCACGGTGGAGCTGGAGTGGCGAATGCATGCCGTGACCGGTTGCACAAGTTGCTTGAAGATGACTTGGCAACAATATTAACAGAGGGTACTGAGGCTACTGGCGGGGATAACTGGACGGCTATAATGAAGACATGCTTTTCTAAGATGGATGATGAAGTGATATTAAAGGACGAGGTCGACGGTGCGATGATTCTGGGAGAAAAGTCCGGCTCCACGGCGACGGTGGTGGTAGTTGGGGTTGAAGAGATGGTTGTGGCTAACTGTGGAGATTCTAGGGCAGTTCTTTGCCGCGGCGGTATTGCCGTGCCTTTGTCCACGGATCATAAAGTGAGTTCTTATACACTAGCATGCAGTAAATTTCCTGATAATTCGACCCGTCTCGAAAAATTTCGATCCCGAAAATTTTTCGATCGAAATTTCAGGATTTTTTTTATCCGAAAAAAGAGGAAAAGGGATCGGGTATAAAATTTATGTTCATGGGTTCCTATCCCGACCCAAAAATATATATATATATATATATATATATATATATATATATATATATATTTATTTATTTATGTGTAACATTTTTCATCACGATTTGAATACATATAACCATAAATACTAAAAATAAACTTACTACACTCTTTCTTCCGTTGTTTCTCACCTTTTCTACGCCTTTATTTTGCTCTGTAATATTTCAGGTGTTTTTTCTCACGAAAGCCACTCACCTCCACCGGCTGTCGACTCGCCGATAACTCATTTCTCCGGCCTTCACTTGTAACTATTGTTTTGATCAAGTAATTGTTATCGCTTTTAAATTAACATGAATATTTTTGAAGATTATGGACATTCATTCCCGACTGATGAGATCCCAAATATTTGGGTATTCGATTGTTTTAATTCGACGCTATCGGGTGCATGGAACACGGAAGAAAAATGAATCTCGATTCCCGTCGGATGAGTTTTGGATAGTAGGTTTACTGGGTCGGCCCCAACCGACGCCACCCCCTACTTATACTAATTGTTATTCATTTCTTGAATAACTAATCAATGGTCACAATTAATACAATACAAAACATATTGTATCTTTTATATTATTGATTAATATGGTTACGATTCATTGATCTGAATAAAATTTAATTACTACATAGAGTTTTATATATATTGAATATACGATGCAGTCACAAGGTGTTGTCTTAATTTCTAACATTTTGTGTATGTTTTCTTGAATAGTCCAATAGACCTGACGAGGTGGAAAGGGTGGAAGCAGCAGGAGGAGTAATAGTAGACTGGAATGGTTGTCGAGTAGAAGGAGTGCTTGCTATTTCCAGATCCATAGGTACATCTAAGTAAATAATTTTTGTTCTTGATATTAAGCGTTCAAAAAGTAAATAATTATATATGGAATATTTTATTTTCCCTCTAAATATAGGACACCAATGTTCCGAAAATGCTTTCTTTTTCACTTGGGGTTGGGGAGCTCTATCTCTGACATGATAGTCGAGGTTGTAAAATTGCTTTGTGCTTTCAAGTAATGAAGTTGAGTTTTACTGCATTGCTCGAAGAAGCAGGTACGTACCGATCGAGTTACCTTTGTTGAGATTTGAAGTTCTTGACAGCTGCGAGGAAATCAACATTGATTAGAAACTTAATTGAGGGTTTACAAAACGATAATTAGGAGCTTAAATAGCAAACATATGATCTGCATTCCAGCGACAAAAGTCCTAACAACCTATAACTAACTTTAGCTGATCAATTGTGACCAAGGTGTTCGACCAAATGCTTGAATGACACTTTCCTCTTGTTCTTCACGATGTTGCAACTGAGCTTGATGCTTTGAACTTCGGAGTTCATCTTGGTAACTCCAACAACCTTGAGTGAAGAAGGTTTTCTAGGGAGCTTAGGATCATGATTTAGTAACCCTACTACATATATATATTGTGCTATTGACAACTTTGCTTCTGAATTTTTCGATTTCGTTGAATTATGTCACTAGCTTTGAATTTTAACTATTGATTGATGCATTTCATGTGTGTGATTGGACAGGTGATTATTACCTTAGACCTTACGTGATTTCAGAGCCTACAGTCACAGTAAACAAAAGACACGAATCTGATGAATTCATTATCTTAGCTACCGATGGTTTGTGGGATGTTATGTCCAATGAGGTTGCATGTAATATTGTAAGAGAACGTTTTAATGGTCGAAGTAGAAAAAAAACAAAAAGCGTTGCGGATGTTGCTGCTTTTCTAGCAGAGGTGGCTATTGCAAAGGGAAGCGAAGATGACATAAGTGTCATAGTGGTGGAGCTACAAACTGAATCCCAAAGCATTTAGTTTTGTCCGGCCCATCTCACCTTCCTACTCTT
This sequence comes from Gentiana macrophylla, assembly GCA_026214975.1. Lineage (NCBI taxonomy): Eukaryota > Viridiplantae > Streptophyta > Magnoliopsida > Gentianales > Gentianaceae > Gentiana > Gentiana macrophylla. The sequence goes on from CM047811.1 coordinate 96,573,220, forward strand.
CTGTGTTGTTTAGTACCTTGTTTTCTTGTTTTTTTCCCCAAAGGAAATGGGAAGGTGGTTTTTTTTGATTAATGAGATATATAGAATCGAACTCTAGTTCTTGTCATCAGGTGTTGTTTAGTATTTAGCTTTGAGTGTCTATTGTAAGATAGAACTCTGTGTTTTCGTAACAAGGTAGATCAAAATGTGAAATACGAACTTAAGACGAATTAATCCGATTTTGTATTCATGGAATAACACAAACGTCTCTCAAAATAGAATGTAGAATCTCTTCAATGACCTTACGTGAACATGTATTAATTACGCGCAATATGTGCTGCACCGATTTTCTTATTTTAAAAAATCTCCTATAAGGCCAAAAGAGCCACGCAAATAACGTATATATATACTAATATACATATCAAGTTTCGATAATTTTCACACAAAAAATTGACATTTAATAACCAACGGCTTGCAACGTATACACATTCATCAATTGAATAGAAGGTGTACCCAAATTGTTTTTATTCTTTTTTACCCGAATCGAAATGATTTCATTAAAAAAAATTAACAAATTACAACCGGACCAACGCCGGAAAATAGCTGAAATAAATCCGGATCACCGCTAGCATAAAGCTGGACTACCACCATAAGTTACGAAAATAAAAAAAGACATCAGAAAACCCATGTCGACTGATGGGATTCAACTTCACACCATTTCGGTGTGGTTTTAACCCCCGTTTATCCCTCTTTTGGCCTGTTTTTGGGTAGATTAGACCTTTTTTTAGGGCTTTATCATGAGAATATTGCACGTGGAATGAAAACGATACTTAATCGGGAAATTCCTCCTTTTATCGATATTTTGCCCTATTCCGGACACTTTTACCCCCGGGATAGTGTATGGCTTGTTTTGGTGAATGTGAATTCAGGGGTTAGGTGTCTCGAGACCCGAAGGCGATGATTTACAATGACAAGCATGCTCGGAGCCGAAGAATGGACCGAGAAGTGAAGAAACAATGAAATCAAGTTTTCGGTCTTGGCTCAGTCCACTTCAGCTGCAGTTTCAGCCAGGAATAAAGCATTTTCTGGACCTGACTTCTTCATGAAAGTTGTAGACAATTCAAAGAGTTTTCCAACGGATCTTGAATCATCTCAATCGGAGCTCGGACGAAGAATTTATGGTCGTTTTACCGAAGACAGTTCAGGCTGAATCGCCAAAGCGAGCCGAACTTCAGCAGCTCGGCTCGCTCACGTATTTTACCTTACAAAACAGATTCAGCATTGAATCCTCTGTTATTCATTCAGCATTCTTCTCCTCCTCCACAAAAACCTAGCTCCTTCTTCCTCTAGTTTTAGGAGTAGTTTAGATAGCTTAAATATAGTTAAAATTAGGTAGTTTGTAGCTAAAATTCCTCTCTTCTCAACTCTAATTTCTTCCCCAACCCCTAAGAACTCATCTTTTCCCAAATTCTCCATTGTTGTGTCTTGTGGTGTTCTTCAACTTCAAACTCGAAATTCTTGGATTCTATGGTAATTTCTTGTTCTCTCTTCTTTATTATGTTGTTTATTTGTTGTTTTGATTGTGTTTTTCCTCCCCCATGAGTAGTTAGCCCCTTTTGTAGTTGAATCATGTGAAAACTTGTGAAATTGGCCCTAGATTGATGAAATTGGGAGTGGGTAGTGCTTGAATGATTGTTTTATGATTGATTCATGTTCTAGAACTTGTTTTAATTGTGTTTCGGGCTAGATTGACAACCTAGGTCGATAATTTTGCGTGTTGAACCTATATATGGATTTTGCGGGGATACGCGGGAAATGGGTTCTAGAATCGCGGAGTAAATCCGGCCGATGTGTTTCCGGTCCGGGTTCAAAGTGAGGCTTTTCGTGTTTGGTTCCGAGCACCTCTAGAGCTTAGTCATACCTTAGCATCCGAGCTTCTAAAGGGAAGTGAGGTTGGGTTCAGTATAGAGCGGTTAGGTTACGGTATAGTGCCTTTTCGCTAGAATAGGAGGTTGTGCCCATGAATCGTCTTAAAACGTAGTTTGATTGGTTGGTGAATGCGCACTCCAGGGGTGATTCTTTCGAGGGGCTAAAGTAACTTGTTGGATCATGGATTCGACTACACCTTTCTCTCTCTCTCTCTCTCTCTCTCTCTCTCTCTCTCTCTTTTAGACTTGTTAGTGTTCCTTTCTCCCTACCCTTAGACTTGTTAGTATTCCTTTCTCCCTACCCTAGACTCGTTAGCTTAACTCTCTCTCTCTCTCTCTTGCTTTTTAATTGTCGTTTGTAGTATAATCTTGCCAACCTTTTGATGCACCTAGACTAAGTTGTAGGTCGGCTTTGGTACTCAATAGACTTCCTCGTGGTTCAACCTCGGACTCTTGTAGCTTTACTTACAATCGACCCGGTGTTTGGCCGGTTAGAGAGTTTGTTTCGCCAAAGTTTCCCGAGTAATTTATAAGTTTTTTTTGGTGGTGAAAATTCTCTCATCATCGACCAAATTCTACCTCGTTAAAGAGGACTTGATTTGGTAAGATAATACGATAGACACCTTGTTCATTACTTAAACAGACTTTAACAAAGCTAAACACCTAAAAGATCCAGAAAAACGACGACTATTACCGACTTGATCCGAAAAAACACCATAAACAGATATTACAACACATACAACAAATACAGGACAACAGATCCAAACACCGACATCAGCCAATTAAACAACGCCGGAGTCTCCGGAATCACAACCCTCTCCGGCAAGCACCACCAACCGCTACCCCCAATCCACAAAAAAGAAACCAGAGGCTGCCATCTAAGCCCGAACAAGAAGCAGCAATCTAGGCCACCACTAGCAACACCTAGTTCTAGAATGGTCAAGAAAGTCAGCACCGACTGGGAGGCAAACAAACGCTGCCGGGCCGCCAAGAGAAGACGTGGCGGTGACCACCACGCGCCCCCAATTACCGCCACATAAACAAATAAAAACAAAGGAACCGGAGAGAACAAAGGATGGGAGCACAAGAACCGCCAATAGAGGCTCAAATCTGCCGGAATCCACCACATGCAACCCCAAAGAAATGAGGAAGAAGAGGAATCAGCAGCCAGGCCGCCATCGAGCTTCAAAAGCCAAAGAGATAAGACAGGAAACGGAATGGAACATGAAAGAAACCATAAAAAGAAAAGGATTGGACGCTGACAGCGAAAAGCCGCCGGCGTCGAAATTTCACCGGCAGAAGGGAGCAGGAGTTTGCTTCTGATTGCCTTCAAGGACGGAGCCAAGAATTTAACTTGGGGTGGGCTAATAGATTATATCTAGTTCGCCGAGTGGGCTGAATTAAGAATATTTGATGGATCAAACTGTACTACATAGATTTTTTAGTGTAACATTTTTTGTTCGGGTGGGCTTAGCCCCCTACAACTTCTACACACCTCCGTCCTTGATTGCCTTGATCCGTGTGTAAATCAACTGCGAGGACAGAAAAATTAGATCGCGAAAAGACGAATTATTGAGAGATGAAAAATCACCAATTTCACAGTTGTCTTTAGAAATTGAAAAAAGATGTGATATGAAGCCAAATTATATAATCTCGAGTTTTTTTATAAGCACACAAAGTCGGGTGTATGGCTGGGGTGGTGGCCCCACCGCTCCAGCCATACACGTTGTTTCTATTTTCATTTTTATTTTATTTTAGGCTTTTGCAATTTATCTATGTATAAGATATTGTTTCCATTTGAAGTTACACGTTGTACCCAATTGAACTGCAACATTCATTCACCCAAATGAGTACTTTGCAATTGAAGACATTGCATGCATGCGTTTCAATGTCCGTACGGAAATAGTAATTTCTTGAGTCATAATACGATACGATCACTATATCGGATATAAGCGTTCATTTATCCAATCAAAGTGATTATCGGACTATCACATTCAAATATTTATATAAATAAATAAATTATTTCCAATCCCCACCAAGATGAGAATTTATAATATTCCCCAAAATGAATGCTAATGTTGACGCAGAAGTTGAATAGAATACAAACATAAAAATATTTTATATATCAGAAGATGTAACTTCTGGCTTTGAACATGTCTTAATGAAATACTATCAGATTTACTCGAATTACTCATACTAAAGCCCCATCCCTGCAACGTAGAATGATAAGTATGGTCGTAATCTTTATGCTTAAGAAATTCTTCTGCATTATCATTTTATACCAATAGAGAATTGTTTCTCATCTTACATATGTCTTGAACTATTCAAACTTTAGTGTAAACAAAGACAATAGCACTCACACAATATTTTTCCTAACACCTTAAGGCTCTCGTGGTTGTGTCAATTTTAGCCTTGGATAACACTTGGTTTTAGAAAATGCGTTAGAGAATTGAAGCATGTAAATTCTCCCACAAGTTGTCCCATTTCACTTTTAAGTACATAGGTGACCTCCTATAAATAGTACTCTGCAATACCCCATTTTGTCTGAACAAGATATAAGAATCATTGAAATCGTTCGCTTAACCCAACACCATCACCAAACATCACTTTTGTTTAAACATAATGTGTAAGTGTTAAACTGTTTCTCGTGACTTAATTGTCCCTTTTGAACAATGATCTCGGGATCTCCAGTCAGCATGGTTAGTGATATGCCAAACCCGTAAAGGGTCCCGTGGATCCACTTTGGGCCCGTACGTGGGTCTAATAATGGATAGGGTCCTCAAGCCGATGAGTCCGCATCATCATAAGCCGGATCGGTCCAGGCAAGATCAGGCCTAATTAAGATCCCTGTGACCCGCGTCATCAGTTAGGCAACATGCAGCGATCATCAAGCCTTCAGCTCGCCATTCACAACGCAACACGAAGCATTAAGGGCAGGCCAATCCGCCCTCCATCTCGCGAGTCCGATAGCTCGGACCCAGCCCGCTCATCTAGGCAAACTAGATTCAAACATGACAAATATACAAGGCAAACGCGGAGGAATGGTCAAGTGACAGGTCCACACACCATGATGCCGCCATAACAGCTGTCTAGCTTAATTAATGTCATATCATGCTTAATTATGTATTGTCATACTTAGTTTAATTATCAATAGCAATCCGCCTATCTATATGGGTTCAATGTAAATCATTTGGACATCGAATAATACACAAAACAGACAAAACTCTGCCAATTCGTCAAACTCTGAGTCCGCTAGTTCAATCTTCAAACCTTATTCATATTGTTCATCAACGCCGTCGTGCACCACCGGCATAAATTAAACACTTACAAATAGCCAGATATCCACTACACAACCACCGCTAACACCACCATGATAATTCCGATGTTATCAATTGGCTCCGTTACCGAGAAAATCATTCGTATTTAGCGTTTTCTAGTCAAAAACACCGCCCTAAAATCGTATTTGCGGTAGCTCCCGCAAAGGAAAACCACCCAATTTTGGTTTTCTTGAAAGATCGTCATAAAAAATCTCCAGGAACGCAACCATTTCCCAGGAGATTAATACCACGTCTTTAGATTAACGGTAAGCTCTACGAATCTAGCACAAAATCCTTGATTTTTCAATTGAGCAATCGTCAATCACATCGGATTTTCGTCAAAGATTATGTCAAATCTTTCTCCATCATCTTCAACAAACATTTTCCGAGGATTGCATGCAAGTGTAGTAAGAAGGACTTATAATATTTGGGCTTTGTGTTTGATTTATCACCAACCTCCTTGGATTCCGGCATCTTCTTGCCGGAATCATCATCGACATTTCCAACACACCCAGGTTTGCAGTCCCAGGTCTACATTGAAACTTTACGTATTTTACAAGTTTCCATCAAATCAATATGGTTGGAAACAAGTCATTGGTACATGCTACACTTGGCAAAATGATCACTCAGGACCCACCAAGGATAGCTGACATAGAAGACACAAAAGGGGATCAGGGGGATTGATATAACGTGTCTCCGTAGAGAAACCGCCGAGTGGAAATGATGTTTGCGATTACCTCACCCAGAAAGCCAGGACTAAAAACACTCTTGAGGCGATGACAGGTCATCCTCGTGGAAAGGATGTTGCAGGGTCATCAAGACAGCGGCGAGTTCGCGGGGCGACTCTAGAAATAGAGCCGACTATTCAGTGGGATCCGAACGCAGCTGCTGCTTCATCTCATGCTGATTAAGTCAAAAAAATGTATGAGGCCAATGCTCAGCTTATCGCAGCGGCCGATCCTAGAGCCGCCCACTACTAGCATCGGCGCGTATATTGAGAATCCGCCCCATAGTATATCGATCTCGCTGCTTTGAAAGAGAATAGAGCATCCACTCATCAAATGATCAAGATCAGGGAAAGAGATCGGCTTTAAACCACCTGGGCCCTGCCGAGCGAAATGTGGCTCCAAGACAAGAGGGTAATGAGCATCGGGCTGCCCACCAAACATCATAAATAGATTGGGCGAACAACATGCGGAGTCTCATTATCATTCACGGTCTGAAAATTCCTCGAGGCGCGCCACCTCCCCTTCACTGCAAAATCAAGTTGAGCGGATGTAGAGAGAAAAACCTGATAAATAGGACAAGCCAACCTTGGGAACCGACGTTCTCACTAAAGAAATCTTGAATTCAGCTCCGGAAGGGAACATCTGTTAGGAAATCTACGCGAGAACGCAGCGAAATTCAAAAATTTATTTCCTTTAACCAGGATCGACTTCGTTTAAACAACAAAACCATAAGTTAGTAGACGGTGGTTACCTTGCTTGATCTAAAAGATCGACGCTTTGACCATCTAAGGATAGTAGTGGTGTACGGAGCCGCCCAAGCGTTCGGCCTCTACCGCTAGTCCACACGAACAACCAGCCGGAATCCCACCTTGGATTGCTACCAGAAAAACTCGGTTGCTAGACCGGCATTTTCTCTCTCTAAGAAGCTCTTTATTTTCACAAGAAACTTTTAGTCTCTTGGAATTGTGATGCACAAAAGGGCTAGCCAATCCCTCCTTTATATAAAGTATCTTTGTTTGAATTATCTCATTTAATTTAATATCTTATATTAAATATTGATATTGTCAATATCTAATATTGACTATTTTATCTTATTACCATAAATATATTTTTCCATAAATCAATTAATATATAATATTAATACATGGTAATCTCATTAATTAAATTGCACAATTCAAGTGTATCTAATACACTAGAAAGTGGCGCCCTTTTTAGCCATAAATTGACATCCGGAATATTCTTTAATTAATATAATACTATGATTAATTAATTTGCAAAATACATGTGTATCATATACACATAATAATTTTGACATACACATACATTATGTGTATATATAATTAATCAACATAATTAATATCTTGTATTTAATTTATTCATAATAAATAAATACCACCATATTAATTTATTACTATAACACTTTATAGTCAAGATAAACTTTCCTTATTTGGTTATCACTATAACCGCATTTTAATCCGGCTAGATGTCCTTATGTGTGACCCGATAGGCTTCTATATATGTTGGCCGTAGACACAAAATGCAAATTATGAAAATGTCCTTCATGCCTAACGATCACGGAATAGCGTCTAGCAACACACCGTGACCCCCAATCATCGGAAGAGTCAAATGCAATGACTATTACCTTTCAAGTGAAACAGTTACCGTTTAAATAGAATTCTATCACTGTAATAATATCCAGGCGGTCGTACGTCGAGTGTCAAGCATCAACGACTGTATCTTATAATCTGGATATCATGCTCTCTCGAAGTAACTCATTTACTTCCACTTTGCAAAGATTCACGAGAGCTAGGCATTCCTTATAAGAAGGCCCTTTCGAATATTCACTCATAATCACAAGATACGCGATTTTCGGACGAGCGACATGAATCCTACGCATGCTTCAGTATCACACTCAATCAATACCGCATGATCGCCCCATGGCTAGGGGAAACCTTAATAGTGTCAAAGTATGACAATCCACACCGTGATGCCATGAAGACTCCGGTCTCAGGATAATTACACAACCGCCACATAGTGCGACACTTAATAAAGTAAGTGGGTCAGTCTAACGTACGCATTCTCTAATACACGTCCACGTGCAGTTCAAGTGTCTCAACACTTTGATAGACGAGATCTATCCCTACCTTCAATAAGATAGAAGACATCTAATACGTGTTAGTCTAATCGTACTATCAATGTCCCGTTTGATAGCACATACGACTAGAGACATTTAAGTATCAAGCCTTTTAAAGTGAGTCGAGATCTCATCAACCATAATCACTATCATGGTTTCTCTTTCACAGTTTGACATTGAGGACGTTATCATATATACAATCACAAATTGGTTCATATAAATGAACAAAATATATAATAACAGAAAAGCCATTTAATGTATGTATAAACATAAAGAAATAGTGTAAATGATCCGACCCGGTCGGATCCGGTCCAACCCGATTGGGTTTAGGACACTATTTCAACAACATCCACTATCCCACCTATCAATATTTTCATGGGACGACTTGCCCGTATGACTGGCTTACGGTATTTCAGAGCCAGATCATCTTGGCCACCAGAAAGAAGTCCTTCTGGGTGCATCGCTTTTGTCGGCAGCATGCAAGATGCGACATGGATTCACAGTTTCCCCATGGATCAATTCACTCATCGGAGGATCTTAAAATTAAGTTTACTGATGAATTCATGTCAGCTGGTTGCCCGAAGAAAACAATCGACGATCTCTACGAGGTCCGTCAGGGAGAAAACGAGTCCGCTCGAAGTTACTAAGAGTGATTCAATAAGGTCTACGAGCCGACCAGAGGCATCAGGGAAACCAAGATCATCGCCACTTTCCAAACAGTTTTGGTCAATGGCGGCCTCAAAACTGAATTCACTCTACGGCCTGCCGTGAACCTTCAAGACCTGCTCCATAGAGCCAGGAAATACGGAATAGCTGAACCCGGACCTTCGTCATCATCAGGCAAGGGAAAAACTAAAGTCGATCCTAATCCTCCGAGAGAGGATCGAAGTAAGAATCGGGATCGCGACATCAAGAAACCCCAGAAATTCAGGGAGGAGGGTGACACTCCCCTCAACACTCCTCTCAGCCAGATAATGCATGACATCAAGGATCGCCTCCCGAATCCGCATCCAATAAAGGCCGAAGCTAAAAGTCGTGATGAGTGACAATACTGCGATTATCACAAGGATCACGGCCACAGAACAGATGAATGTCGGGTCTTGAGAAAATAGATTGAGAAGTTGATTGAGCAAGGGGTATTGGACAGGTACAAGAAGGATGGCGGTAATGCGGATAGGGGCAACCCCCAGCCTCGCCTATACATAAATGGGATCCGGGTCATCCTTGGGAAACTGATTTTGTTGTATGTCGTTGTTGGTGAAATAATGTATTGATTTTCCGGTGCCATTGTCGAAGAACTGTTAGGTCTATTGGGTTGGACAGTCACGTGATATGGCTGAGTTTGTGCCATTGGTAGTAGGCAATGGGGATATTGTTGATCCTGTGTTTGTTGAAATGCTTATTGATGGATGTGAGAGTTTGGAGCAGGATTGTTATTTTAAAGCTCGATGGCAGAATGAAACTTTGGGTCCCATGTCAAAGATGCAATTTTAGAACATGTGGTTTACAAATCAATCCCACTTTTCGGGATTATTGTAGATATGCTCTGCACTAGCAATTAAATTCGATGTTCCTTCTTATGTATTGCTTCCCACTAGTGCTTTATTTATTAGCTTTTTGCTTTATCTTCCAATTCACTCTAGCATAATTGAAAGAGCATTTTTCATTCCATTAGATTCTGATTCAATCATTCCTATAATAATTGTACCTTCATTTGCCTCTAATAAAGATGGTCATACCAAGATATAGCAGCAGCAGTAGTAGGCTCTTTCACTTGGCCTTTTAAAACCAATGAAATGAAATTTAAATTCTGATTTTATTAATCTAGCTAGACGTTTTTCGATTTTGATCCTGGTTTTCTCCGCGACGAATTTTAGTCAGAAAGTGTGGTTTTTTTTTTTTGCAAAAATAGTCCTGAGCAGCGGAAAGACCACTTACAGGACTAAAATTGTCACCGGAAAAGACCAACTTTAGTCCTGTAAGTGGTCTTTCCGGCGTTCATGACTATTTTTGCAAAAAAAAAGACCACTTACGGGACTAAAATTGTCGCCGGATAAAAACCAGGACCAAAATCGAAAATGTGTCTAGTTAGAGGACCAAAATTGTAATTTAACCAATGAAATGGTAACGCTAGGAATTATGGGGTATATCTAAAGGTTGATCATGTAATTGTGTACTGGCTGTCATTGAAGATGATAACTAGTAGTGTAACATTTGCCTATATTTTTTAAATCATCGGCAGAATTTGTAGAGAGGAGGCAACAACCCTTTCATCTAAATTCCAATCCTCTCCGCTGCCTCATTCATTGCTTGAGTTCTCCGATGTAGAGTAAGGCAGCTGGTAATGCAAAGGTAACTTGCCAGTAATAAATTCGAACAGACCAAAATGCCCCAACAGTCTTCTAAAAGCAATTTGCACCCCTGACCGAACCCAACAACCCTATCTTGAAACGCAGGCACTATGTGTGTATAGTCGTTTCATGTCTGTTTTATTTTATTTTGAGTTTTATGAGTTTATATCCAATGGAAGCCTTGATCAGTTCCCTGCAGGTAATGATAATATATTATTGTTTTAGCATGCTAAGAGTGAATAAGGAATGGAGTAGTTTAAGCGATCATTTCTTTGCAAATAAGAACAAAAAAAAAGATTTTGAATTGGAAGGAGCAGTTCGGAATCATACTTGGAACAGCAGAAGCCACGGCCTTTCTTCATGGAGGTGCACAGATCAGAACCATCCACAAGGACATTAAGAACAACAATGTGCTTCTTGATGAGAAATTTCCACCAAAAGTTGCAAATTTCGGTCTTGTAAGGTGTTTTGGGGAGGACATAACTCATCTTACCACTAGAACTGGATGAACCTTGTTAAAAAAAAATACAAGCTTTCACAATTTTAGGAACAATTATTCAGCATCCCAATTTTTCTGTAAAAACTAGCTTGAAGCACGCTTTCCTTTTCTCGATTTTAATTTCCCACTTAGTGCATTATTTGTGCAGAAATGGATGGTCATGGCAATGCATGGGTCTATACTATCATAAATACAGGCAGCGGAAGAATTGAGACAGATATTTGGGAAGGAAATCCAAAGAGTTGGGACAAAAGGTGCAAAAGTGTTATGAGAGCTCGGAAATAAACTTGAAAGGACAGAAAGGTTAAGCCGTGGGGATCTACTTGAAGAAGTTCACGAAGCTGTAGAAGAGCTTCAAATGCAAATCGATCAAAAATCTTACCTTTTGGTGAAAGCTGAGAGTTGGGAAAGTGGAAAGTGACCAGACAAATTGGAAGATGTTGAACAACTTCAAGAGGCAGAGGATAGCGAAAGCAAACCACGAGCCATAAACTCGATCAGTGATATAAGCTTAAATATGAAATCAGCCGAAAGACTACAAAACATGCATTCAACTATTACAAACATGGGTGCCAACAACCTCTCCGTCTTACAATAGGAGTCAATGGAAATTACGTTGTAGCAGCAGACAATGTGGCCTTCATGTATGTCGATAATAGGGGATAAGATTCTGAATGAACGTGAAGTGAGGACATACAAAAGTGCTAGTGAACTGTCAATGGCAACATTTACCTCATTGTTGATTGAGTTTGTTGCCAGGCTTTAGAGTCTTATAGATGCCTATGAAGAATTGAGTGAGAAGGCAAAATTTAAGGATCCATCAGCATGAACGTGAAGTGAGGACATACGAAAGTGCTAGTGCACTGTCACTGGCAACATTTACCTCATTGTTGATTGAGTTTGTTGCCAGACTTCAGATTATTGTAAATGCCTATAAAGAATTGAGTGAGAAGGTAAAATTTGAGGATTCATCAGCAGATGATACAACATAGGTGCTTGGATTCTAGAAAATGGTGTCTAGGTGCATTTCCTTGATAGACTGAATCTCGCATACAAGTGGGTGCGGTGTCATTTGCCTTTGTCCAAGAAGACTGTTGGGGTGCAGAAATGGTCAAACATGAGAACTGAACTGGATAAACAAGCAAATAGGTCTTCTTCTTCTATTGTTAAAGGTGTTAAGAGAGATGCCAATGACATAGGTTGGCAGTGCATGGCTCTCTACTTATGTAAAGTTGTCATGAGTTGTAACCATGATGATCTCACTATTTAATTTATTTATTGTGGATTGATTAATATGTTTTACTTTTGTGTGAGTTCAAATATAGTGACCTTTGCTTTGAATTGATCGTAGCACATCCATGATCCATTCATAATTATGGTCAAGTTGACTTGGATCATGAATTCAGATATGTATGCCCAATTGTCTATAGCAGGTTATTTCCTAGCTGAGGAAGCTTTCAAAAGGCAAAATAAATAAATAAATAAATAATCTTCAAAATAGTAAACCTTCAATGGTTACCTACAATTATAAACTTCTAAAAGCGAAATTTTGTTTGAAGTGAATTAGTGATGTGAAGTAGGTGTGGAACAGTGAACTAGAGTGTTCTGAACTCAAATAGTGAACTACAAACAATGAACTACAATTGTAAACTTCTAAAAAAGAACTCACAAAAATGAATTCAAAATTGAACTTACAATAGTAAACTTTCAATAGTGAACTACAATTGTAATGTGAAATAGACGTGAAACAGTGAACCAGAGTGTTAGTAATGTGAAATCGGTGTGAAACATTGAACCAGAGTGTTAGTATGTGAAGTAGGTGTGAAGCAAGTGAACAGAGTGTTTTGAACTCAAATAGTGAACTACAATTGTAAATTCCTAAAAATGAACTCAAAAAGTAAACTAACAATAGTAAACTTAATAGTGAACCACAAACAATGAACTACAATTGTAAACTATTAAAAGTGACCTTTGGTTTGAAGTGAATTACTAATGTGAAGTAGGTGTGAAACAGTGAACCATAGTGTTTTGAACTTAAATATTGAACAATAAACAGTGAACTACAATTGTAAAATCATAAAAGTGAACTACAATAAAACTTCAAATAGTGAACCACAAACAATGAACTACAATTGGAAACTACTAAAAGTGATATTTGGTTTGAAGTGAATTACTAATGTGAAGTAAGTGTGAAATAGTGAACCTGAGTGTTTTAAACTTAAATAGTGAATAATAAACAATGAACTACAATTGTAAAATCCTAAAAGTGAACTACAATAAAACTTCAAATAGTGAACCACAAACAGTGAACTACAATTATTAACTACTGAAAGTGAACTTTGGTTTGAAATGAATCAGTAATGTGAAGTAGGTGTAAAACAGTTAACCATAGTGTTTTGAACTCAATGAAAACAGTGAACCAGAGTATTTTGATAGCTAATAGTGAATAAGTAGATTTAAGGATCAGAGTCACCCAATAACATTGTATTACTACATTGAAACATTAGACCCATTCATGACAGTGAACCAGAGTGTTTTGAGCTCAATGTAAAACAGTGAACCAGACTATATTGCTAGCTAACAGTGAACAAGTATATTTAAGCATCAGAGTTACCCAATGATAGTAAATTAGTACATTGAAACATGAGACTCGGTTATGAAAGTGGACAAGAACATATAATTATGTATGCTTAGGTATAAAACAATGAACCAAAGTAGTGAACTACGGTATTGAATTTTAATAGCGAACTCAAAAAAGTGAACTGAAAATAGTAAACTTTCAATAGTGAACTACAAACAGTGAACACGCAAAAACGAGCTCAACAAGTGAAGTAACAATAGTAAACTTTCAATGGTTAACTACAATTATTAACTCCTAAAAGTGAACTTTGGTTTGAAGTAAATTAATAATGTGAAATAGGTGTGAAACAGTAAACCAGAGTATTTTGAACTCAATGAAAACCAGTGAACCAGAGTATTTTGCTAAAGCTAAGACACAACCTTTGTTGCAGCTGCAATGGATTGGGAAGAATAGAGTTCAGATCATTGTTGAGATGAACTAATATAGTGAACTACAACAACATTGAATTACAATAACAATGAACCACTAATAATGAACTACAAAAGTGTAATTGCTAAAAAAACATTTCAAAAAGTCAACTAACAATAGTAAACTTCCAATTGTTAACAACAATAGTAAACTACAATTATAAACTCTTACAAGTGAACTTTGGTTTGAAGTGAATTAGTATTATGAAGTTGTTGTGAAACAGTGAACCGGAGTGTTTTGAACTCAATGAAAAACAGTGAACCAGAGTATTTTGCTAGCTAATAGTGAATAAGTAGATTCAAGGATCAAATCTACCCAAAAACATTGTATTACAACGTTGAAACATTAGACCCAGTCATGAAAGTGGACAAGAACATGCTGTCATTTTTGCTTAGGTGTGAAACAGTGAACCAGAGTGTTTTGAGCTCAATGGAAAACAGTGAACCAGTGTATATAGCTAGCTAACATTGAACAAAGCATCAGAGTTACCCAAATACCGTGAATTAGTATATTTTATTTGATGACACAACATAACACAAAGAAAAAGAGTGTTGTACGATTTAGTTATAATTGTAGTCATGCGGTCTATGTTGGAAGTAGCGCCCGAAAGACAATTAATGTAATTGTTTTTAGAATTAATAAATGACAGATTTATTCTCATCTTATTACTTGCTTCGTGCTTGTAAGTAATACACTACGGAAAACCCTAAGTCGTATCATATGTAGCCATATAACTTAATGTGTGTCACACGCGAGGATTAAGTTTATGGTGATACACTTGAAATGTTAGTCCGTGGTGAACTTAATCAAAGTATGAGGTCTATTGATTAAACCACCATTAATGTGCCCAGAACACTTTAAAGTGTGACCGTCCTATCCGGACCGTCGACATTGGTTGTCTAAGTGGGGCATTTATATATGATGGGAGTCATATAGGACTGGACCGATTTAATCTGAGTTTCTCTTATAATTCCGTGATTGAGAAATCTTATTAAATCACAAGATGATCATATATGGATTAACCTTAATCCTGAAGTGATTACAGACTCCTACTTGTTTCAGGATAGGGTTTGATGTGTTCGTTAAGGATCGCTAAGAGGCGCGGTCCGAATCACTTTCATGTTGGCACTATTCTGGAATGAGTGAGAAGTGTGTGTCTCACAGATATGGAATCCATTCATTCTTGCGGGAAGTAGAAAGACAATCCCCTTATTTTTTAATCCTAGAAACTGATCGATCCATGGAGTTCGTATTGGTTATGAACTAATTGATCACTAGTGGGTTAATGGTAAATAAGGATAAGATGTATTGAAGAAGGTTTACGGAAATAATCCTGCTTCATTACGGATAGTCTATGAAGGGTTAGTTTATATGTAATGATTATATCAATGGACACTTATCGACTCGACTCGACGTTTTGAGAATAAGTTATATCTATAATCAATAGAGTTCAGTTTCGGATTTATGGTGGCGTAATTCCGGAATTAATAAGTTGAGTAGAAATATTATGTTCGATGAATATTTTATTTAATTTATTGTAGCTACTGATTATAGGTCCATGGTCCCCGATTTGGCTCCTAACACGCGAGTGTTTTCTCGTTTTATGGAACCTCGAGAATAAATTAAATAGTTGGTCTATTTAATGAATATGCAATATTATTTATTTGGTAAATAATATGTAAAATAGAAAAGACATTTTCTATTAAAAATTAATGACATGTGGCGCCTCATATTATGGATATATTAGGAGAAGAAATTTTGATTATCTCATATGTGTAATTAATTAATTGTATATTTGTTGGATAATTAATGGAAAAATAAGAGATTGATTTTTTGAGAATTATCTCTTATTTTGTAGCAAAAATATCTTTTCCTTATGGGAATAGGTTTTTGTGGTGTGAAAGGATAAGCTCTGGCTTTAGTTATTTTCCTATATAAATAGAGTTCCTCCTAAAGACAAAAGACACATTAATATGGCGCCAACATCAAATTAAAAGAAGAGAAAAATTAGTTTCTGCTCTCTAGTTATTACAGAAGAAAAACTAGGGTTTTTCTTGGGCATATTCGAGGAGGTTTACGGCGAGGATCGACGTCCACCAGTCGTCGCTAGGAGATACAATCCGGAAGATTGTGGCTTCTCCTTTTTTGTCGAATTTCACATCTCTTTCCGTTGAGGTAAATCTACTAACTTTCTTGTAGATTGTTAATTAATTATGTGAATTAAAATCGTGGTAAAATCGCATGCGAATTTAATTCGTAGCTTCCGCCGTGCATGATTGAGTGTCTCGATCGGTGCTGAGAATCAGATCTGACGATCCAATTGTGGATCGGATCCGGATTCGGGTTTCTGTATATCCAGCAGTCTATGCACGGACTTGGCTTGTAGGGGGGAGGGGGAGACTGGGAAAGATCCAAGCCATCCATTTACACTTACAAAATTTGTCAACATTCAAGCGCACGAAAGAACTTTGATAATAATTCTACAATAATGCAATGTTAATCCAACAGTTAGTTTCTTTCAGATCTTTTGTTTCTAGAACTACTCAATGGTGTCAAAAAAATGGCACTGGCCCTTCTGCAATGCTATTTGAAGCGTATTTTGCACTCTGATTTCCATCCAGCACAAAATATTCTTTCACAATGCCATTCATTATAAGCTTCAAAAAAGGCCTTGAATCAACAGAAGCAAAAGCATGAAACTCTTGATTTTTCTCCAATGCATTCATTTCTTTTTCATCCAATGTCACCCATGCTTTCATTTCATCTCTATTCTTAGTATCAACCAAAACCATAAGATTCATAAATATTGCAGCAGAAACATCCATATATGCTTTTGGTAATGAAGAGGGCTAAAGGCATTGCAAAAATGAATGACATTTTGAGATCGCGCAATAAAGGACGTATGATCGAAATATACCATGAATTCTTGATCTTGACATTGGCCTTCAATTATCTACAACAAAGAGAAAAGGAAAATAGTTAGTAAAAAAGGACAACTTTTGTGGCACCACACTGTTTATTAGGGTGCCCCACTCAGCAACGTTCGACCGGTGAAAAGTCGATTCTAAAACTAAGAGTCAACTTTCACCAGGTCAGTTGTGACAATCAACCAGCCGGAAGTCGATTCGTAGCTTTAGAATCGACTGCAAATTCTACTGTGGTATCAAAAATGATAGATTTGGTGAGGTGCCACTAAAGATGCCCAATTACAAATCGAGTAGTGATACATCCACTACTCATTTCACCACAACATCCTACACAACACAATCAACACCATTCAATTTCTTTGGGACCCATCACTATAAATAATTCATCACTTTTAATCCATCAATTAAACCATAGTAGTGAAATATGCATGCACATTCACATTTGTGTAGTGCACAAATCATTTCCCTTACAAATCATGTTGAACTCAAAAAAAACTTGCGCCTTATCAACCTAACTAAACTCAAGACTCAAGTATCGGTTCTACTCTTCCTTCCAAATCTTCATAAAAAGAAGTTAGGCAATTCAATCAACAGAAAATAACAGGTCACAATAGTGAATGGCATCTGTCTTTTCAATCGTTTCTTGTAAATTACCTTTACTTAAACAGAGGGCAGGATATTGGGAGAAAATACATGGATCATCAGAGCTGTAATTAACATTATTATCATTTGATTAAGGATCTTGATTCCTCAACCGAGCTAGAGAATTTCGCCGTCGCCGGAGATGATGCTGACAGGCGACTTCTGCGATGGAGAAGAAGCTGCCGCCACCACCGTCGACGACGTTGCAAAGATGTCCGGCCGGTCAAATCTCTCCTTTACACACTCCGATACCACTTTTCCAACTTTACAGAATCTTTACACACAGTCATAATACAATATCAAAAGTAATTATAAACCATAAAAAAAATAAGACATATTCACACACACATATATATATATAAATGACGGTAAATATTTCATTATAATATTTAATTATTAAGAGCGGTAACCAGTTGATAGAAAATCCATACAAGGTGATGTCTTCAATGTTTTTTTTTTTTTTTTTTGAGACCAGGTCTTCATACATACATACATATATATATATATATATAACTAGGTCTTCAATATATTTTGCATCAAAAAATTATAGTCCAGCCTGCCTTTTTTTTTTGTTGAAATGAGTGGACAGAGAAATGAAAATGAAAAGAAAGCACGGCAGCAAAATATAAATACAGACTCTAGATATATGGCGCATGGTGATGATAATCCGTGGTTATCATATTTCCTAACAGATTCTATTGGAGTAATTTTTTTGATAGATCTAAAGGAATGAATCTGTAAAATACAGATTTATCATCATTTACAGATTCTATTGCAAGTGCTCTAAGTTACGGGTGGAGTTAATTTGGCATGGATACGTCGCGGACACAAGCTGCTCGGCGGTGTCTTTTCAGGTTTCCAATGTCCAATCAGTTTAATTTTTATCCTTATTGTCTTATATAAATATGCTTATCCTTGATGGGTGTTGAGATTGTAATAAAGTCCTTTACATCATTTAACCCCCAACTCTTAGAAGAGGAATGGGTTGTCTTTCATTTCCTATCAATTTTTTCTTGTTCATTATGAAAGTTGTTCTGAATAATAAACAACCATCTTCCACTACCATGTCCATTTTAATTTTCCCAATATGAAACGATCTCCTTTTGTAAAATAAACGACTGTAACGGCCCCGACTTGAAACCCCGAGTTCTGAAACTTTCAGATTTAGATCGTTTGGTCATGACTCAAAATATAGAATTCTGAATTACAAAGCCTTACGTACATACCGATATAAAAATAAATTCAAAATGCTAAAGAAACTATAATAACTCGGTTGTAACTAATCCTGAAGAATAAATCAAAGTTGGCTACAAGTATTAAGGCGGTTAGGGAGTCCCTTTTCTTATAGGAGTTTGTGTTTATCAGAGAAACAGACAACGTACCATTTCCGGTGCAAATATACTGCAGAGAAACATGGCACGGGCTCGGGCATGGCTCGGGCAAGGGCACGGCTCTATCGTCTCAAAAAAACACAACAGAGCAAGTAGTGAAAAGCTGAAAGCTCTTTATTGATTAAACCAACCAGGCAACCACAAGACAGAGCACCACATATATTAATAATAATTAAAAAATATAAAGATGAAAAATAGGAAAATTTATCAACCACACTTAGAACATGGAGCGCGAAAAAAATAAATCGTCTCAATGTGTACTTTCAGGAGAATGATGTATCCGGTTTAAATTTACTGACCCAGATGCTAACTCTGGCACATCATCTATCTCATGTGCCTTAGAGGACGACAACGACACATTAGACAAATCCAAGGAACCATTTTTAGTAACAGCCAAAACTTCCTCTTCTTTTTCATCTTCTTCTTCTTCTACCTGGTTGTTACCGGGAGAACTGGTAGTGGGTGGTGGTGAGATGATCGCTTCGGCCCTAGCAGGAACACAACCACTGGAAGATTCCTCGGTTTCCATAGGAACCGAGCTAGTAAAACCACCACACTCCTGCCCCTTTGAATCAGAGCCCCTTTGTTCCACTGCGCTTATATTTTTATCTTCTGATGTCTCCTCATTGCTTGGTTTATCCAACTTCTGATTGGGATTGAAAGGAGCCTCCCCCGAAATCTCAAAGCCAATTGACTGCTTTTCACATGAGATCACTATATCCTCTTTTCGTTTCATGTAAAGATACATGGCTTTCTGCAATAATTTCCCATCACCATAAGATTTAGCGCGCAGGCATCGACCACAAGTTAAAATGATGCAAAAAAGAAAGCCCTTATCGACAAACCTAATAAATGACTTCAAGTGAAAGCATTCTTATTATTACCTGGAGCAGAGAATCGTTAACGGATGGGAAAAGTGAACCACTTGACATTTTGTTAGAGTTCTTTTCTATGCCTTCCACCACATGCTGCTGAAGCAAATGACAAAATAATAGTAAGATTTTTTTCTTTTCGTATATAGCATTTTAATATTAGACAATTGAAAGTTAACAAACAAGGCAACGTGACGAGATACCTCAACATATAGGATCTGGTCATCCTTCGAATCAGTCATTATTTCGTCATCCACATTTACTATGTCTTTGTATCGACTATACAATTCGGGATCAGTAAGCTCTACAGAAATGTCAAGCTTGGAAAGATACACACGGCAAAGTTGTGTTTCATCCTTTTCTGACATTTTAGGAAGATCGAATGTCTCCTCAAGAACATTATCTAAGGCAGCAGGAACTTTCGTATCCACTATATCACTTGAGTGACCAGTGCCAAAGCATTCAGCAGACTGATTCGAATGCTCATTCTTAACCTGTTCACTTGACTGGTTAGGTGGAGTAAGATACTCTGGGCCATGACTAGATTGATTACCGTCTTTCACAAAGGCATGTGGCGGTTCAATGTTAGCAACGGTTTTCGAGCCCTTCCATGGATCGCCGCCAACAGGTTCCCAAGGACGACCACCTCTTTGTAGAGTCCGATTATGTTGCCAGTCCTGCCTGCCAGATAACTGAGATTCGGCAACAATAGCAGCATCATTTGATTCCCATCCGTGCAATGGAGGGGGGCAAGGATCATACACTGGTGTCCGCCATCTGACATGATGGCCATGGAGAGGAAATCTGTCGCTGTCAGGAATAGGGAAGGGAACCCCAGGATGGTTCAACTCCATATTAGGCCTCAAACCCATAATCGAAGGAGCAGGAGGAAACTGCTGCATTGCATGGTGAAAGCCAATAGGAGGACCGTGCTGGAAAGGCACGAAACCATTTGGAACAGGAGAAGGCCAATTTGGAGGACCTTTCCAAGGGCCTCCTTGTAGTCTAACCATGTTAGGATCACCATTTCTTCTATAACGATTGTTGGACTTCATCCTACCATCATCTTCAGCAGATCTGAAAGGTTGAGGGCTGTCAATACCCCCTCTGAAGGAAGGGGGAGGAGGGTGTGAAAAAGATTTAGAACTGCTAGACAAATGAGAGTTTCGGACAGATGGTGAGGACACAGATATAGCATCTGCATCACCTCGGGAGGGTTCATCTCCTGGACGAGTCTCTGAAACCAGCTCACGGGTCCCTCTTCCTTCTCTGCCAGAGTAATTTTTCATTTCCTTGAAACCAACGGTCCTCTGCCCAGATTCTTCAACATCATCACTTCTTCGAAAATCAGAGCGTCCAAAAAATCTCCTATCAGCAATAGTGGAAGAAGGGGACTTATCGACCAGCTGTCTGGGAGAATTTCTTATGTCAGTTTTCAAGCGCCTATCAGCAGACAACTCTCCAACATGACCATCATCTCTTGAAGTTACTTTCTCACTTGATCTAGATGAAGAAATCTTATCAGT
The DNA here is from genome assembly GCA_026214975.1 of Gentiana macrophylla. Taxonomy (NCBI): domain Eukaryota; kingdom Viridiplantae; phylum Streptophyta; class Magnoliopsida; order Gentianales; family Gentianaceae; genus Gentiana; species Gentiana macrophylla. The sequence continues at coordinate 96,594,563 of CM047811.1, forward strand.
TAAGGCAACACCACTGCCACACTCTCTATTAGAGGTTACACCATGCCTAACTCTCTCCTCATAAGCATACTCTCTATACTTCAATTCATCTTGCTTTGAGACCCTGTAAGGGGGTGCAAAAATTCGGATTACTTGAGTGTTTTCAGATGTATAACAACGTAATAACTCATGCAAGTAACAACCCTTTATAGTATAAGAAGAAGTCGGTCACATGATGCAAGAGACTGTTCTTACAGTCTAATATATCATAAAGTTAAGGAACACTAGCTCCTAGTTCATATTAAAGGAGAAAACCACTGTATACTTCTGACATGAAGCTGAGACGTAGAATAACTTTCGACAATTATTTTCACTTGAAACAAAACTCCTTTTTTTGGAATGGAGAAAAGCATTAGAACACTCGAATCATGGAAAACCATTTAACATGAAAAGAAAGACGCAAAAATAGACTATATGTAGAACAGACAAGGGATCGTCCAACAACCAAAAGTCAAAACTAGCTCCACCCCTGAAATTCATCCATCAAGTGTCAAAGTAAGTGACATGAAAACACGCCTCTGCCACAATGGCTCCTCCATATGCATGGATAATCTGCTTCAAATACAATTAAGAATTGAAAAGTATCGTTGAACTTGCAAGCCTTAACAGGCTCCTATCAATGCAAAGTCACAGAAAAAAATAGCCAGCTACTCCAGAGCAAAGATGGCCAATAAATGAAATTAACGTGATTCAGGTTAGAAAAGAAAGGGGGAAGAAAAAGAATCATAAAGTAGAACAGAAAGACAATATTGTGATAAGAGCAAAGAGAGAAGGCTACCTGTACTGATCCCTTGTAGCATGAGAACTTGAACTAGGAGAACCTTGATTTTTACTCCGAGTTGAAGTAGCTTCTAGATCAGCATACCTTGAGCCAGACCTCCCTTTATCAGTGGCTATGTCAACCCCAACATCACTAGTAGACCTTTTTCTACATCATACCTTCGGTCTTTAAAACCGCGCGATCTCATATCATTGTAGTCGTCTTTGTCTGATGTTCTTTTTCTTCCTTGAGCATCTTTTAAACGAACCCGATCATCATAATTAGTGTTATTATCATGAATGCCATGCAACCTAGAATGAAGATCTAAAGAGTGAGTCTCTTCCTCAAATTCTTAGGGTCAGACTTGTCACCAGAGAGGTCTCTATAATATTTGTCATCCCTGTATCTGGCCTCTCTGACTCTCTCTCTCTCTATCAAAATCATCTCTTTGTCTGTCATCCCTAAGCTCTCTATCTCTTTGATAATCTTCCCGGACTCTCTCTTCCTTGTGTCTATCATTCTTTTCTCTGTGCTTCTCATCCTTGAGTCTGTCATCTCTGGCACCATCTTCGATATACCTACTAGCACGTCGGCTGTGCTTCCCAGATTCAACATACTTATCATCCCCTGCGTTTGTTCTCTCTATCATTATCTTCACTAAAGTTATCATCCCTCAGTTGAACATCTCTCTCACTGTCCACTCGATGCTTACCATCCCTATCACCAATGTCACGATACCTGTCTTCCCTTCTTTTGGTTTCCTCTCACCATCATCACGGTATTTTTCATCCCCGCGCCTACTATCTCGGTCACCACCCACAGGTTCCTGATATTTATCAGCTCGGTGGGTATCATCTTTCTCTTTATTGTCCTGATATTTTTCTCCATGATTTCCAGACTTGTACCTTTCGTCTTTGTACCTTTCGTCCTTAGGGACGATCACCCTTCAAGAAACATCTCTATTGTCAGACTCTCTAGCATCTCGATAAAAATCTCTATCATCAGATCCTTCTCTCTTCTTACTTAATCCTCTTTAAATGTTCTTTTTCTACTTCAGGAGTATGAAATTCATCAGGTATACCCAACTCTGCAGAATTCGAATGAAGTTATACAACAAAACCTACGCCTTATGGTGGAACATGCAAATAAAATAATAAAAATCACAGGGATACTACTATTGGAAAGTGCCAGAAATATCGTAATTTCACATCCACTGGTGAAGGATCCCAAGCTACCATGTTTTCTTTTATTGTCATTATACACAACACCCCAACCACTCGAGCCTTATTAAAGCTAGGATTACATGTAAATAAACCTAATTTTGTACGAAACAACAATCAAAGCAACTTTGTCAGAACCAGAAATCATTTCAGATAATTAATAAGATACCAGCAGGAAATATAGATCACAAATTAACATAAACTTTTCAGGAGGATAAAGCGGCAAAAATGCATCCCGGAACAATTTAAAGCTATATAAAAAACAAGTATTTGTTTGATATTATATTTCTTACCAAAAAGGTCCCTAACTCAGTCAAGTGCAACAAGACATACAAATAAACATGATTAACTGTCTATACAGGACAAAAACCCAAAAAGTAGAGACCTTCAACTTTCTAGACTTACCAAATGTGCAGCATCAACATTCTACATTCTAGTCTATAACTTCATAGATTTTACAGTTATAATGGTTAGATTCTAACCAAGAATTGACAGGCTTGTAATAAAGCCAGCTACTTTTAATCCGAAAATGAGATCAATGGTGAGCTAACAGTGCCAATCCACAAATCTAGGTCTTGATGACCTCATAATCTACGTTGTCAACTAGCTCTTTTTTAAACGATGGAATGGGCATGACTCAAGCCCAAAACCTAAACCTCATTTTGTCAAGAAAAATTGGTCATTTAAGCTTTAAGGGAGAGAAGTCCCGGCGTAAAAAAATGAATGTTTGGGAGAAGTGAACATGAACCAAGTTATATAGATGCAAACATGATCTAGTGAAGACTACGAAGATGGAATGAAAACAACTAGGCTGGCCGTACAATTACTGAAGTGAACACTTTATCTTAAAACCGACATTCCAAACTACCATTTTCTCCCAGCACACCTTTCATGCTAGAAAACATATCCCAAGTTGTAACTTTCATCTCTCTGAGATTCACTGGAGCTTATCATTCAACTGCATCTTAGCAAGGAAATGCATAGAACCAAGAGACGATTAGCAAATTGAGTTCTATCACAGACAAATTTCAACCAAATCATGATATTGCAACGTCACACTTCAAAGACACTTGCAGAGCAAAGCTTTCCATTAGTAAACTCCCTTGCATGGTCAATCATAATCTAACAATTCAAACTGGGAAACATGTAAAGCTTACACTCTGTGCAAGATTACAGTACACCAGCTCTACAGCATGAACAATAGAAGCCCCTTCAGGAACTAAATAAACAATAGCCATTTTTGCAGCTAGTAGGAAGTCAACCCACAAAAAGTACTTTAGCTATAATGTATTTAGTAACTTCAACACAAAACGTCAATGGAGCTCATAGTTTAACTCTATACAATAACTGAGTAACCACAGCACATACAAACAGTACGGGCGTGACGAAAGTAAGCCCTATCAAAAGCATCTAAGTTGAATAAGTAAGCTTACCAGAATTTTCTTTAGCTCTCTTGGAAGGTCTATCCTTATCAGCATCCTTGAGAAGCAAGTCATGACCTTTGCAACACTCCCAACTGTTACCCTGCAACTCGGATTCCTGTTTGTTTTCCTGAAGCTTCTTGCTGTCTCTGTCTGATACACGTTCTTTTCTTTTGTCTCCTTAGAGCCCCTTCCCTCTCTTCTACCGGAATCCTTCTCAAATCCTCTTGGAATCACCCCTTGTACTGCCACTCCTATTCTCCTCCTCCTCCACCTTCAACACCGAAGTCACATTCTTCTCTTCCTTTTCGCTCCACTTTCATGCCTTCTACTACTTTTGTTCTTTAAATCGCTTGAACCCTTTGATTCCCTTGACTTCAGACCTTTCCCTGAATAATTTCCCAAACTTTCCCCTCTCACGTCCTTCTCCATTACCCCAGAATCATCCTTTTCCTCTCCAACAACTGTCCACCTATCAACGACACCACGGATGCTCTCACCCTTCTCCTTTCGCCTCTTGGAGGAAATATACTCTTCTGACGCATCACCATTGCCGGAATAACTCAGATCCTTTCCTCCTTCCTTCCTTGGAATGAAAGGAGGAAGAAAGTTTCCTCTTTTCTCCCGAAGCCAAATGGCTCGACTCTTTGGAACCACGACCCTCGTCCCTGGAGTAACTCCTATCTTTCACCTTCAAGTCCTCTTCTGTATCAGATACATAATCCTTGGCATCCTTTGAACTGTGCTTGCTTTGCTTATGCGATTTATGCCTAGAGCTCCGAGTCATAGTTGTTATTGCACTTCCAAACAGTCGGAGAGAAAACCCTAAATTTTTTAGACCCTAAATTCCCGTTTTAGACAAATTAACACTCAATGTACGTCCGCTGGGTATAAATAACTCGCCGGAGATGAAAGAATCAATAAGGACTTCATAACCCGAATCAAGTTGTAGAATTTCAACTGACTTTGCCGAATCAGATCCTTCGACTACAGAAAATGAAACAACAATCAACCAACATACAGCGCGGATACACAAGAATCAGACAGAATAGATTTCAAGAGAAAACCGGGAAGAAACGGCTGAGGAAACACAGAAAAGATAGAAGAGAGAAAAAAGTGGGGAGATATCGGGGGCGACGGTTGGTTGGATGGATGGATGTTTTCATCGAAATCAAAAATATGATTTGATAACGGAGTGCGGAGGCATCAGAGATAAGTCTATTACATTGACGGAAGTACCCCTGATATATATAAATTTCTCATTAGTACATGAAATATAAACTCGATAAATGAATATTCTATAAATGAATAATCTCGACAAATAAATAATTTTTTCTAATCCTAACTTAGACAGGGTGTTTAAAACTTGATAGATGAATAACCACGCTAAACGAATATTTGTTTCTGGCTCTGATGGTATTTATTTATCGAGGCTATACTGTATCAAATTTGCACTCCACTATCCCATGCAATATTTTTTTAAGTGATACTAAATACGCGTCATCATATTTTTTTATCACACTAAGACTCAAATAAGGGTCACAGTAATTACTACTAGATCAATGTATTGCTGGTTATCCCACGCATGTTTCTTTGTTTGTTTTGTTTTTTTATGAGAAAAATGGATGTCGTCTTTAATAATCCTTAAATACAAATCAAACTCGCCCCCCAAACGCTTCCTCCGTAGGCATAACTAAATGATAAAAAAATAATAGGGATATTATAATGATGATTGTTTTATTTTCGAAATGAAGTGTGGGTTTGTGGGGATTGATTTCATAAATTTTGATTTCTCTCAGCAATATGCATTTTTTCACAAACTGGACTCCTGAAACATACTGCCTCCGTCCCAAATGTATGTTCGTTTAAATTTTTAAATTTATCTCATAATATAAGTTCATGTAGAATATCAATGGAGTATTTATTACATTTTTCTTCATTTTACCTTTAATTTACTGTACTTTCACATACTTTAGAACTATACATTAATTAGAGTTAAAGAGTATTCGATATTTTGACTATCAAAATCAATGACATTTAATCAATTTCTTATTTTGTGTGGAAAGATCTAAACGGATTAATATTTTATGACGGAGGTAGTAACACGCAATTTACATCATCTACGAAACTCTAGATATGAGCAATGAAAAGTCTTTGTGTTGGGGTTCAACATTTCTTTTTAATTACAAATCAAACTTAATACAATTAGATTCTAGTAATTGAGTATGTTAACATGTTGTTGAAATTTTGGGGCGTTATGCTAAAAAAAATTCGGTTGACTTTTATAGTTAAATAAGAGTCGGATTTTACATCATTCAAAACAAATTTTGGATGAATCGGATAGCTGGTCCAAAAACATGTCGTAGAAATGCAATCGCATTTCACCCGATGACAAACAAAAACCACCTTATTTGGTTTTGGATCTAATTTTTTGATAATGCGCCATGTAAATGCATTTTGGGATTCGAGATACGTCTTGTGTCCGAGTATTTCCCGAATACATCCGGGATGGAGAAATATCCGAAAAGTTCAGGTCATAAACTGAGTCAGGAGTCTGGTATGGCGAGGATTTTAAGAAATTTCACCAACTCTTTTTACGAGATGACATCGGTTTTTTCTATGAAAAATACTACATCCGTCCCAAAATATAAGTCATCCTATATTTTTAGATTTGTCTCACCATATAAGTCATTTTACATTACCAATGCAACATCTATTGCCTTTTTCTCTATCTTACCTATAATTTATTGTGAATCCAACCGTTTTTCATTAGTGAACTACTATTGCATTAATGACAGTCACTGGGCATTTTAGACATTTAACCTTTAAAATTATAGCATTCAACCACTTGCTTAATCTACTTAAAACTCTCGTGTGACAAGTTATATTTTGAGACGGAGATAGTAACAAAGAAACAAACATGCATGGGTTAGAGGCCTGCAAATTTAATATGTACTCCAAGTAATGAGAAATTTATAACAAAAACCATAAACTCGCTTACCGTTATGTTTTAATTGTTTGGATGTCCATGAATACAATTATATACTAATACTAGTGGGAGCAACCGTGCTCCGCACGATGTTTGCCCATTATATTGTTCGTTATATTAGGTAAGAAAGTTTGTGTTAAAAGTTAAAACGGTGAGGATGGATGTGGGTGAGAAGAAAAAATAAAAATGGGCAAGTATTGTACAATCGCATAACATTCAACATTACAACATAATATTCTACAATATGTATTTGGGTAAGAAGTTGTACAATGTGCATTTGGATAAGTTATTAAAAAATATGCATTATGTAGGTGTATTTGTTTCTAAGCCAATTGCTTTGGCATAGTACAACCAAAAGCATTAATACAAAGGAGCACTTATAAGCTGGGCTAATTAATTTTTAGCTTCAATTTTTTAAGAGGACTGCGGTTGCATCACTAAGGGATCTTGTTTCAGCACTGGTGGATTCAATTTCCATCTCATCATCAACAACATTGTCATAACAACTAACGAGAGTTCGCCATGGAAGCCATCGGAAGGAGCTAGTAACAATTTCAGTGAGTTGTTAGTCCAATATGTGCATTGAAATTTAGAGTTGGAACAAAATTATGTGAAAATGGTATGAACTTTTTTCTCGTGCATCTAATGAAATGGCGAGAACTTTCGGGACGGTAGCTCAAGTTTTTTCATAAACCATTTACGGACGGTGAACCTTGTAATTTTGTCTCAGATACTTTTTCTTGTCTTTCGCTACCCGGTATCTCAAAGAATTATCTTTCGAGATTTTAACCAATCTTCGTGTCACAAATAAGTTTGACAATTGCCTATAAAATATGAAATGACGGTAAGACCAATTTAATTCATCCATTTTTTTTAACTACAGTATTCAGTACCTTATCATCCAGGTTTTGCAATTCAGTACCAGTACGATGGAGTAGAGCCTCAGCGGTTTTTGTCAAAGAATGTTGCTGTGATTATTCCTGATGCGTCAGACATTTGTGTGAATACCTTACAACTGTTGTCGGTAACATATTAGTATATAAATAGATGGGAATAGAATGCGTAACGCGAATTCAATTACCGTGGTATTGCCGCTGAGTTTTTTCGCATGTGCTAAAGCGGAAATCCTCACGACGTAATGCTTCGCTTTGCATTGGCACCGTGGGCAAGCCATGTAGCAAACCGCTAATGCAAATTTCAAGCGGTCATCATACGCCAACCCATGCATTGTGTTGAGGTAAGAGGGAATTAGTATCACATTGAGGACGTAATAAGTATGTAAGAATGAGTCGCATTGCACATTGTATTGTAGTATCTTAGAATCAGGCTCTATGAATGCCACTGGTGGGATTTCTTGGATGGGATCATATGGTGAGAGTGGATCCATATATAGTTTCTTCAACTTTCTCAGATTTGACGGCATGGATCACATCAATATTGTTTTCAATCCTAAGCGTTTTAATGTAAATGACTATTTGGAAAATAAGGTAAAATAAAGAGGGAAAATAACGAGGACAAACCTTTCTCATTCCCCCCCACTTAAAAACATCTTCTCATCATATTATATTTCCAGATTTCTTGCAATGACCACTATCACAACAAGAGAAGTATTACAGCTCTAATGATAGAACTCAAAAATATTAATATGTATGTGATCAAGTATGAAAAGCAATGGAAGTAACTTCGACTTTGCAGAACAGTCAAGATGGGCTTACTCGTAATGCTGACCTTAGAGTAATACTCGTAATGTGACTTTAAACAATTCGATGCCCTTCTTACATGGACCAGATTGCTGTCCATTTGATTGAATTCTTACCAGGCTGATGCCGCTATTTCACTAAGAGCCTATGCACATCATTATTTCAATAGAGGAAAAACCAACGGAAAAGCGACACATTCAGTAATCAAGATGCAAAGGTAGTGAGCCAAAGAATTCGGAATACATTTTCACCATCCATTCACGATTCGCAGAAGGGCGGCAGGAATACCATATTAATAAATAAACATAATGAAATAAGATGATAGTAACCACGATGAGGCATTGATTAGCTCATTCAGTCTTCTACTTCGCCGCTAATTAAAATTTTCTCTTATCCTCTGTTAACATTATCTAGATAAAAAAAGCCATAAACTTGCAATTAAGAGCTAATAAGTTAGAATTTATCAAGAAAATATCCATGAAAAAAAGTGTCTTGTACAATTTTCAGAACATAAATGTTGGAATTAGAGAAGACAACTAATAAGCACACAAAGGTATCTCAGAAATCGAATCCTGTACAATTTTCATCACAGAAAATCGAGAATCAATGTCAAGCACACAGAACATACAACGGAATTGCCTCGAAATGTGCGTCTTTCTCAAAGATTAGCGTAAAAATGTTCGGGCTTCCATTCATTTCTTCTAGTGTTGTTATAGATCACATGAAAATTGTTCTGCAAAATCAGAAATGGAACAAATTAATAACCTCCAAAGAGGTAATAAAAATATCAACTATCCACCAACTAAAAACAATTGGTGAGCAAAAAAGGATTTTTTTTTTAGAGACTAACCGTAGGTTATGGTTCCCTATTAAAACAAAGAAATCCTAACAAAATGCTCCAATTTTTATACCAAATCGAAGGACCAACTCACCAGAATCCATCACTACTAAAATTTTGACGCTTATGCAGATGTGTATCCCTTTGAAATCATCAACTTCAATTTAAATTCCTCAAAGCCTCATGAAATGCGATACACGGGAAACAAATGATACATGGAAAGCAAAAGAAAAACATCGAGAGTGTATAAATCCAAACAGGTTAAAAAAAAGGTTTCTTCAATCAATAGAGAGAAAAAAAAAGAGAACAGGAAGAGGAGAAAGAAATCCGAAAGCACATGAACAAAGAAATCAACCGAACAATGACCTAGATACATAAGAATCGGCCCAATCTATTTGCTTAAACAAATGCAATGGTCAAGTAAAATATCACGATATGAAATAGCAATAAATTATACGGAAATTTGAAAAAACAAAATCAAATATCCAAGGACGAGAACAAAGATTTACCTCGCATCGAGATACTCGAGAACGCGCGCCAAGTAAATCGGAGCACCGGATCCAACACGCCGAGCGCCTTCTTCAAAACCCGACCAATTCTACTACCAACCGGCATTGCTAGACCGAGCAATAGCCTTCTTCTTTGGACCACCGCCTTTCTTCCGCAAAGACCTTTCTTCACTTTTCGGCGGCATCCATTAGAAATCGTTGATTTAGAAAGAAGGTAAATGGATTAATCGATTGATTGAATAATGTGAAAATGGAGCGCAACACGGAGAAAGTCGGAGAAGATGAGGAAGATAATTATCCGGGCCAGTTGTACCACGTTTTTTCATGCAAGCCAGGTAGGTGCGGTAAGTACTCCACGCGTGAGATGTATCATGAAACGTGGCAATGATATATGATAAGAGGCCTACAAGGAAATATATAAACGTGTAACAATAGGAGGTGGCAAGCAAAAGAGGCAGGAACAAACAAGCTGAACGACGCCGTTTTATGTTAAAAGGGAGAAAAAAAATATAAAAAAAACGTCGCGAAAGATGGACGGCGAAAATGGATGCAAATTTAATAAGTTACTACAAAGTATGATAAAACATAAACCAAGATGAAGCCTATTAATTTGCATCAAGATAAGATACATTAAGTATGGAAAAGATTAGATGCATTAATTTTAAGAAAATTGGGAAAAAGACAAAACATTTCATCAATTAGGGAATATGACAATTTAAAAAAAAAAAATTATAAAAAACAGTTTTTTTTTAATTTTAAAAAATCTGGACATTTTTTTTACCCAAAAAAACAACAACAACACCACTTTGTCTATCATCCATCTTTTTTAGGAGATTCTATTGGCACACCCCAATTTACTACTGGCACTCTATTACTCCTGGCACAACAAAAAATTACTTCGGTATCCAGGGATTTTTTATAAGGGAACGTCAGTCACACTGGTATTCCTTGTTGAACACCAACGCCAGTGTCACTGACGTTGGTGTTCAACGAGGAACGCCAGTGGCAACGGCATTACTTTTATAAAAAGTGTTAAAACTTGAAAGTCAGTCCACGACTTTCCACTGGTGTTCCTTGTTGCACACCAACGTCAGTGTCAACAAAGAACACCAGTATGACTGACGTTTTTTTCATCCGAAAAAATAATCAAAAAATGGGTGTCAATAGTAATTTGGGGTGTGTCGATAGAACCCACCCTTTTTTAAGCACAACATCATTCAATCTAGAACTCCAAATTTGAAAAATTCTTTCACCAATTTTTTTTTATTTTTTCATGCTTTTTATTTTAAAACCACATTCATCATATTCCGACGTAATTTCCGAAAATCTGCTGTTGAAATTCCCTAATATTCAAAATTCACTACCGAAATTCACTATTTTTCGGGATTCACTGATGAGATTCACCGAGTGAATTTCAAAAGTGAATCTCACGAAAAATAATGTAAGTGCACTAGTAGCAGAAGCCCTATATGTTGCCCTATCCTTAAAATGAAGATAAAAAATAGAGTTTACCTCAAATCAGCTTCCACAACATAGTCCCTATCCCTATCTATTTTTAGGGATATGAACAGTGCATCCCTACTTGTGGGGATGCACTATTCACGTCCCTAAACATATTTAATTATTAAAAATTATAGGAATAGGGATGTCATTTTGAGTGAAATAATAAATATTTAATGTGTATTTAATAAGGCCATGAGGTAGAATATGTATTATTTAATATTATTTGAAATGTTATAAGGATAAGGATAGTGATGCCGCCGAGAACAACTCCGCCTCTGAGGATGTCGTCTAATAGTAGAAGTTTTTATATGGCGCCTCTATCCCTAAAATGAAGATAAAAAAATAAAGTTTACATCAAATCATTTTCCACAAGCAGAGTCTCCTATGTCTATTTATTTTTACGGATATGAATACAAGCATCCCTACTCATGGGGATGCACTATTCAAATCTCTAAACATATTTAATTATTAAAAATTATAGGGATAGAGATAGGGATGCTGCTGGAGTGAAATAATAAATATTTAATGTGTATGAATAGGGTTGTGAGGTAGAATATGTATTATTTAATATTATTTGAAATGTTATAGGGATAAGGATAGGGATGCTGTTCTAGGACATCAACTGGAAACCTTTACAAAACTCCGAACTTATAGCATCAACACGATCCTCTCTTCCCACTGGTTCCGAGCCTTCAAACGATTCTGAAATCCGACTAAAACTTGATGAGCAACAAAATTGGAGAAATCCCTTTTCTTTCTTTTTCTCTCAATAGTTTTAATGTTTCCCTTGTAACATTATTTCTGACACCTTCTCCAGCAAGTAGGAAGTTATTTCTCCAAAATAAACCTCCATCCATTAATTAGAAATAACTCCGCTCACAACAGCATCCCTATCCTTATTCCTATAACATTTCAAATAATATTAAATAATGCATATTCTACCTCACAACCCTATTCATACACATTAAATATTTATTATTTCACTCCAGCAACATCCCTATCCATATCCCTATAATTTTTAATAATTAAATATGTTTAGGGCGTGAATAGTGCATCCCCACAAGAGGATGATTGCTCATATCCCTAAAAAAATAGGATAGAGACTCACTGTGGAAGTTTATTTTGCAGTAAACTCTATTTTTTATCTTCATTTTAGTGATATAAAGACCATATGCGCTTCACATTTAACGCCTTAGACTTTGTGTCCAAGTACTCCAATGATCCTCTTAAGAGAGCTCTATTACAGTGTCACTGATGTTGGTGTTCAACAACGAACACCAGTGACACCGGCGTTTCCTTTATTAAAGTGTGTTCAACAACGAACACCAGTGACACCGACGTTTTTTCATCCGAAAAAATAATCAAAAAATGGATGTCAATAATAAAAATAGGTGTGCTAATAGAACCCACATTATTTTATCGTTCATGCACACTTAATATCGGATATACATAAATATGAATAAACGAAATATCTACCGGAAGCATCCCTTCCGATTCGGAATTACATCGATGAGCGCCAAAGGCTGGCCTACACGTACGATAAAGGGTTCATGGAGCCCTCTAAAATAAAATAAAAAAAATAACATGCATTACCCTATATAAAAAGTTGCGCACCCACTAGAAAAAAATAATATGGCATCTAATTTGTTTTTTTAATCAATCACTCAATCATAATGGTTCCTTTGTTAAAACTAAAATTTAAAATCCGAATACAATAAATAATAATCGAAATCAAATAATTAGATTGTTTGATAGTTAACCCTATACATCCAAAATAAAAGTGCTTATATTTTATATTTATGTTTATATATACATACTAGAAAAAGAGGATTTTGTGCTCCACACGAAAGAGCATCGACGTATCGTGAATTAACAATGTGCTATCGTGAAACACTTACGACAAAAGAATTATGGTGTAACAATATATATATTTTCAATATTTTGTATCATTACTCTACATGCATAATCAAAAGCATTATGTAAGCATGCTACCTTGGCATTGTCTTCTAAGAGGCTTGAGATAAATGGGGTTAAATAGACTACATATACAATTGTTCATTAATCTAACAAAGATGCGTAGATTAATGAGACATGCAGCAGTTACCCTACAAACAAAACAAAAGGCTTCATAGATTTTTGTGCAGATCAAAACGTGTTTATAGGTAAGAAACCATCCAATCATGGATGGTTAGTTAGTCCTCTCTTTATTCATGTTCTTCTTCACCGGCTCTTGACCTCTATGATAGCTACCAAAGAATTGTTCTTTTTCTGTCTCAACAACAACTTCTGGAGCATCTGCAAACAAGCTTCTCTTTAAACCTCGTTGTTTGGTCTTGTTTGGTGCCTCCCATTTATAAAGATATGCCTCCTGAAGTGAAGCGGGTGAGCCAAAATATAAGCCACGCAAGAATCACGACTTTCAATACCTACCTGCAAGTGTTGTTATCGATTAGATATAGCAAATATAGGAACACAATGAAATTGAATCTAGAGAAGCCTCTCTCATGACTAAACTAAATCTGTCAAAACAGAACGACTTTTGAAAGGCAGTACCAAAATGTTAAGGATTCTAACTCCAAGAATAGCCAAGTGAGTCCGCAAACAATTTGAAACCAGCTTACAAAGACTCAATTAACATTTCTGATTTTGAGGTTAAAAAAAAAAACATTTCTGATTTTAGATCCAAAAAAAAACAATACTTAGGTCAAGCAGAAGGAACCAAAATTTAGTGGAGAAGAAGCTAATTGATTATGGAGGGGCAGGAGGGCTTCTCTTTATATAAAAACAAAAAAATTTGCGGGCTGTTCAAACCTTTAAAATAAAAACACAATGGAATAAAAGCCTACATGAGTGCGAAAGTGGGTGAAAAATGCTCATTTACTGTTTCACCACATGGTAGTGACTACATCATTATACCCTACAGCTGCAAATCGCCATAAACAGGGAGTAGTTGAATCGAATGGCTGCCGGATCTGAAGGGTTCAGAAGTTTTCCTCAATTCCCGGTTTAATGAGTGTTTTTTTTGTACAACAATAGAAGCATTAAACGAAGTCAGTTGAAGCTGAAATTCTCAAGATTCAGACGCAATGCCGTTAACGCAACTACCAATGGACACTAACAAACACTTAATACAAGGGAGTTTTTATTCGCACCACAGTAATCCTACTGTTGCACACTCTATACCTCACACCACACCTTAAAGTATAATCTACCTTTGCACCATATTGATTTTTAAATATTTTTTATTCCTTATTTACACCATGTTTTTTACACCTTTGCACCACGTTTTTTAATACTATTTCCACACCAATTTTTATAACACAATGTTGTCCAAAATTTCCAAAATAATAAATCGATCCATCTTCATCCATCTCTTATTCTCTACCTACCACCACCCATTTTCACCATCTCCACCACCCATTTCCACCATCTCCACAATCTCCACCATCATACACCTTGAACCATTTCATTTCCCACTACCATTCTCCCTCCCCTCACCTGAAACCCAAACCCCACACTTCAAACCAACCGTCCTTTGCTCCCCCTCCCCCGATTTGAAACCCCCCACCCTGCCTAGCAATCTGAACGCCGCTCCTCCCCGATCTCAAACCGTGCTCCCCGACCTCGATCTGAAACTCCCTCCCCAATCTGAATCCCAACCCTACCTTCCTCCTCGTCATGACTAAAACCCAACCCAACTCCTTAAAATCCGGCAACCCATGCCTCCTACATCATCCATACGGCCATACATGAAAAACGGCCCCACCATAGGTGTTTTTTTTCAAAGATTCTTGTAATGCTCTCTGTTGAGCTTCAAGTTGATGTTGCTGGGATTTTGCTTTGTTTACATTTTTTGTTTAGGCACGCAAAAAAAAGTATAAAAAAAAGAATGCAGCAGAATAGTTATGAGGAAGAAAAGAAAGAAGGGGAGTGGGGAGTGGGGTGGGGTTTTTGTTAATTTCAAAAGTGTGGTGGAGAAAATGAAATAATAAAATTTGGAGGCAGTAGGAAATGTTTGGCAAAAGTTTATGATTACTTTGTAAAAATGGGGTGTAGAGATGTAGATTTTGCACTCAAATAAGATGCGTGTGTGATCGTAGATACACATTTTTTTCATTATAGTGTGCACAGAAGCAGAATTTCTTGCATGGCGAATAACGCTCCCTAATACAAAGCGGTATGAGTAGAAGATTTATACACTCCTCTTCCCCATCTCAACATATTTTTACTTCTTATTTAATTCATGAGTAGTATCTTATGACAAACATACTTGAAGTCGATATTCTGCGTCCGCCTAATGTGCAAAAGTTATAGAAACTGCAACACAACCATTTCCAACATTGTGGTTAAAAAGACGGAACTATTTCTTTAAGCTGATTAAACATGAAATTAAAGCCGATGACGTAAAGAAGCCTACCAATTTCAGCCTTAAAAAAATCCATGAATATAAAATGAAAGTCACTCATGCACATTTAACCACTCATCAGACATCTTCCTACAAATAATGTGAAGAAAATGAAAACCAGATAACTTGCAAGATAGCACGAGCTGACAATAAAAACCTACAAAAGAGAATGCGAAAGAAATGGGCAGCAACATAAACAACAACCAAAAAAAGTGTAGAAGAACATATAAAATCATAGTAATTTATTACCTTTGCCCGCTTCAGAAACCCAAAAGACATGACAATAGTCGAAAATAACTGTCAACTAATCATAACAAAGTGAAAAACATACACAATAGTTAAAGATAAAAGTGATTTATACCAGGAAGCATCAACCGATTCCCTTTTCTCCAAGGATAAAAAGTATTGACTGGATGAAGCTAATCATTCAAGAGCACCGAGCAGCATAGAAATGTTATCACAGACTTTGGGTACAAAATTTGGGTATAAAATGAACCCATTCATCAATGAAATAACTCAAGCATTTGAAGCATAAAACAAAATGTTGAGATAATAAAAATAAAAATAAAAAATGATACATCTAAGAAAAAAGCATACTGCCTCGGTTTCTGCTTTTAACCACTTTTAAAACCAAACCATTTTTTACGGTTTTAAAATTTACAAACCAAAATCGAACCATAGCTAGGTAAAACCATTTTGTTCGGTCCGGTTTGGATCGATTTGGTTACGGTTTTTTTCCGGTTTTCGGTCATCTTTTTTTGCCCCACTGAAATGACATTATCACGGTTCAGCGAATTCGTGTCATTATTCATACGAAAATCATACAAGATTCTCATTCTCCATCTATCATACACCATAACTCGAATGTCACTGGGTCCTCTCTCTATATATATGTGTGTGTGTACACACAACATTATATTATCATATTTTCCAACTAAGACGATCATATAAAACAATGTAAATTGTCAGATTTCATCTTCATCATATGTTCTATTAGAATGAACATCAAAATACGTGTGCAAGTAGTTGAGTCAAGATTAATAGATCGCTGAATGAGATATTAGTTATTTTAATGTAAATGATAATGAGGAGTGAACTGATGAAAAGTCGCTTCATCGTGATGATCGCTCTCACAATGCATCAAGAAAATTCGGTCAAGTAGATGGTACACGAGTGGATTGGAAACCGAGGAATCATCCAGTGGTTGTGTTCCTGCTAGGGCTGAAGCGATCATCTCACCACCACCCACTACCGGTTCTCCTGGTAACAACCAGGTAGAAGAAGAAGATAAAAAGAAGAGGAAGTTTTGGCTGTTACTAAAAATGGTTCCTTGGATTTGTCTAATGTGTCGTCGTTGTCGTCCTCTAAGGCACATGAGATAGATGATGTGCCAGAGTTGGCATCTGGGTCAGTAAATTTAAACCGGATACATCATTCTCCTGAAAGTACACATTGAGACGATTTATTTTTTTCGCGCTCCATGTTTGAAGTGTGGTTGATAAATTTTCCTATTTTTCATCTTTATCTTTTTTAATTATTATTAATATATGTGGTGCTCTGTCTTGTGGTTGCCTGGTTGGTTTAATCAATAAAGAGCTTTCAGCTTTTCACTACTTGCTCTGTTGTGTTTTTTTGAGACGATAGAGCCGTGCCCGAGCCATGCCCGTGCCATGTTTCTCTGCAGTATATTTGCACCGGAAATGGTACGTTGTCTGTTTCTCTGATAAACACAAACTCCTATAAGAAAAGGGACTCCCTAACCGCCTTATTACTTGTAGCCAACTTTGATTTATTCTTCAGGATTAGTTACAACCGAGTTATTATAGTTTCTTTAGCATTTTGAATTTATTTTTATATCGGTATGTACGTAAGGCTTTGTGATTCAGAATTCTATATTTTGAGTAATGGCCAAACGATCTAAATCTGAAAGTTTCTGAACTTGGGGTTTCAAGTCGGGGCCGTTACAGTAGTTTATTTTACAAAAGGAGATCGTTTCATATTGGGAAAATTAAAATGGACATGGTAGTGGAAGATGGTTGTTTATTATTCAGAACAACTTTCATAATGATGAACGAGAAAAAATTGATAGGAAATGAAAGACAACCCATTCCTCTTCTAAGAGTTGGGGGGGTTAAATGATGTAATGGACCAAGGTTTAGACTTTGTGTCCAAGTACTTCAAGTGTTATTAACTAGAAGTGGATCTTAAAAAAAAAGAAAACGAAAAAAAGGCATCACATGGAGCGTATTCATTCCCTAGAGACAAGTTTCTTTATGCCAAGTATGTTTATTTTAGGATAGTTCTATTGAGACACATCTCTTTTACTACTGGCATCAAATTACTCCCGGTATCATAAAAATTACTAAAGATTCAAATGACTTTTATAAGGAACGTCGGCGCTTATGCATCACAGTTCGTTGTTAACACCAACGCCGTCATGTCATCGACGCTGCGTGCTCATGAACGAACACCAGTGGCACCAACGTTCTCTTTATTAAAAGGTCACGACTTAGAAACGTCAGTTCACTAACTTTCCACTAGTGTTTGTTGCTGACGTTGGTGTTCAACAACGAACACCAGTGACACCGACGTTTTTTTCATCCAAAAAAATAATAAAAAATAAGTGTCAATAGTAAAAATAGGTGTGCCAATAGAACTCACCTTTTTTTATCGTTCACGCACACTTAATACCAGATATACATTATTATTATTATTATTATTATTATTATTATTATTATTATTATTATATATCATTACTATATTAAAAGAGCGGGTGTGTTTCCCCCTCAAGTGTTTCCCCCCTTGAAAATTGTTACAAATTTAATTTAGTGAAGGAAAGAAATCAGGAAGGTGAAATTTCCGGCTAATGGTGAAATTTAAAGAAAAGCGTAATTAATGGCTATCTAATTAGATTGCCGCATGTTGATAAGGTGATATTCTTTTTTGTTAAAGGAAAGAAATCAGGAAGGTGATATTCTTTCTTGTTCACATTCATGTTGATCTATACGTAATTAATGACTATCTAATTTCCGGCTAATGGTGAAATTTTAATTGTTATATTCTATGCGGGTGTGTTTCCGCATTATAAATCAAGTGTTTCCGGCTAATGGTGAAATTTTTAACTCATCCATTTATTTTCTCAAAAAAAAAAAAAAAACTCATCCCTTTATTAATTAGACACGTAGGCAGAATAATAAAAAATAAAAAGAATGAACGGATACATTAATAAAATATCATTGATTGGTATTATACTTATTTATAATAATCATAACGTGGTGATCATTTCTTTCGGTCGGACAAATTTTATAATACAACCGTTGTAGCAAGGTTGTACCAAGTGGCATACATTACAACCATTCATTTCTAACCTCTCACACACGATAAAAGTGTATTATGTGAAAGAGAGTAAAAATGAGAGGCTCTAATGTATGCCACTAGGTACAACATTCTTACAACCGTTGCACCATAAAGTCTTTCGGTCGGTTATCCTTGATTGTTTGAATAAAAGTTATGATTAATTTTATCAATAATCATCATCAAATCAAATCAAATTACAATATAAAACCATAATAAATATACATCCCCAAAGAAAAAACACGTTAAAAAATCCAAATAATCATTCCTTAATAAATATTAAATTAAAAGATCATTCCTTAAAACACGTTAACATTGTTTCCTTCCTTAAAAATTTAAATCTTTCCCAGCAAAAAAACACATTAAATAACTTAGATAAAACCGCAGTAATAAAGATCGATAAAGTCTTTAAAAAATTGTG
Organism: Gentiana macrophylla; assembly: GCA_026214975.1. Lineage (NCBI taxonomy): Eukaryota > Viridiplantae > Streptophyta > Magnoliopsida > Gentianales > Gentianaceae > Gentiana > Gentiana macrophylla. Next base: position 96,613,722 of record CM047811.1, read on the forward strand.
TTCATGGGTGTGGTTTGATGGATTATACATTCTTCTGCCAGATAACTTTTAAAAGGCAATGTATTCACCATACGTATCAATATAATTTTACTTGTAGTATCCAATAATTTTTGAACAAGAGTCTCAAAACGCATAAAAACACAAATAACATCATATATACGAATTCATGGATAAAACCATGTATACTTGATAAAATTATGTAATATTTGAAACCATCACACGACACAATTGAGGATGTCCAAACACCAGTGAAATTAATCTTTAGGGGAAGGGATAACATAAATTGAAGTAGCAAAAGAAATTTTGTGACTTTTGTTTTCTAAACAAGCAAAACAAAGGGAATAAACAGTCGTGGTGGCAACACTTAGATCATTTTGACAAAGAATATCTTGAAAATGTGGGTAGTTGTGTGACCAAGACGATGATGCCAAACACTTTTTGATATTTTATTCAATGTGAAAAGCTGGAAAAGGAGAGTTTGGTCATTCATACAATCCATTTTTATGGTTTATTGAATCATAGGAGTAGTAGTTTGAAGATCCCTCAAAGGAATCTAGAGGGTAAGAAGTCAAAAGAAACATTATGGGATTGACAAACCTAAGAGATAGATAAAAAAATTACGAGACATGCTAGGAACACTACGAACATTGAAATGAGTGAGATCGGTGATCCCGCATACGGTACTCATCAAGCTCATACAAACATTTGGGTCGATACGGGCTCAACTCGATATCGGGCCACAACCAAAGAAGGTCCATATTTAGTACATCGCATGCCGCCTTTATATCTTCAACCGATATGATGCATGTCGTCTTCTATCTGACATGGTGCATGTCACCTTCTGTCCCTCATAACCGGTAAGATACAAGACGTCTACATTCTCTTATTGCCGACGTTGTGTAGGTTACATCGGGCATTTATGCTCATACAATACATGTCATCCTCGACCTCATGCAACGGTTACATTCTCTTCAATGATCGTTCCGGACTTCACACGGACATTACTCCATGATAAATCTGTTATGGTGATGGCTATAAATTATATGTTCCATTATGGCTTGAGCCATAACTTATCCATAACATGCCCCATTACATCAATATGTGGTAAACTCCTTTTACCACGACTTCAATGCATCATAATCTACTCCCTCACAAGCTTAGGGAGAGGTATATAAATGATCATCATCCTCAATTACAAGGTACATACATAATACGCTTGATATACATTCTCGCTTACTATCTTAACGGAAATTCCTCTATTCAAATATTGCTTGAGCGTGTGATGTCCTCGGAGAAAGCTCCGCACCCTCACGCTTTTTGAGTTTTGCATCCCCACTCTCAAATCCACTCGAAAAAATTACTTGGATCATCAATCGAGGTCTATTTACCTCGTATATCAACTCAATTGTAACTCGGACGATTTGAGACATCGCCAAGCATCATTCAATGTAAAATATTTGAAGAAGAAGACGAAAATAGAACCAATGTGTGTGATGGCAAGATTATTTCCATCACCAACCATGATGTCTTTATTGCCGAATAAGGTGTGTGTAATGCCAAATTACGGAGCATCCAAAGCGTGCTTAAGAAGATGCAATGTTGAAGTGGTTGGACCGAATGCAAAATATTGTGAGAGGTTGAACTCGTAAGAATCGCACAATTTCTCGTAATGTCCCTGCAATTTTCACATTGATATACCCAAGTAAGGTTTTTAGGGAAAAACCGGGCCTACTCCATGCGAAAGTACTTTTGTGTCTGCTTTCAAGAATTAGGAACATCGGGGCATGAAAATGAACCAAAGACTGACAGAGATGTCATACAAATTGAATGAGTCAGAATAAGACCAAAGAAGAACAATCTGGTTTGCGCAACTTTTATAAGAGTCTCATAATTAAGTAGCATTTCATAGAGCTCTTTAAAATCACCTGGGTGTCACACGCCCGACAACCCTAGCCAACTCTTTATAGTCATCTCTCAAATCGTCCAAATAAGTTTCACAAGACCATAAGGATCCGTAGACTAATTCATCAGCTTCTGTTTTCACAACATGAAGATAATTAGAGACTGTTTAAGTATATTTTTGGGTAGATTTGAGGTACTTTGCATATGTATCATATAAAGTATTCCATGTCTCACAAAGAATTCTTTGCCTAAGTGATAAAGGAATGATATTTTGAGAAATAGAAGAAATAAGATATGTTCAAGAGACCATCGCACACGCCACACTCATTGGGCCTCACATAGAGTGATAAATGACATATCAACATACGGGGACAAAGATGAGCTCACTCGACATTGGGCCTCAACCCGCCAAGCTCCATCTTTTAACAACGCAGGCTACTCTTATATCATAATCCGACATACTATACATTTTTCATGGACTTATCTAAAGAGTTGTTTAGAAGTAAGAACATCACAAAAGTTGCTTATAATTTTTTTGTAAATGTTCATAGGTTTACTAGATAATTAGAAGAACATGATATTAAATACTAAGATTTGTAAATGATTATTATCTTTAAATTGGTGATAAATATATCGAGTACATGAATAAAGTCAAAATACTAATAAATATAAAACAAGATCATTTTATATAATTATTGATAATAGCATATGTATACTTTAGGAGGAATAAATACTTAATAAATTATGTATTAATTAATAATGTTATCTTCAAAATTTTAAAAGTTTTATTTCAAGAAACACGCGACACTTTTCTGTCTTCACTATGACTGAATCCAAACCTCCTGGCCAAGAAAGCCACAAGAATTACCATCTGGCCAATTCTATTGGCTTATCATGACCAATTTAAATCAACATCAAGACATGTATTACAAATTTACAAATTAACCCCAACAATATATAACAATTAACAATCAATACAACAATAATAAACACATTAAAGACACGCCACGCGCAGATCATGACGTGTCTTTTTACTAAGTAATAATAAAAGAAACGGTGTGTTTAAAATTGTTGTTTCTCCCTTTAAAATTGTTTCTTTCCTTCTCAAAAAAATTGTTTTTTCCTCAAAATATTATTTAATTAAACATATTTAGATTTAAGAATCCAAAAAAGTTAAATGTTTCCCACACAAAAATCATTAAAAAAACACTTGAAATCAATCCAAAAAAATAAATCACGTTAAATTAATAAATAAATAAAAATCAATCATTTAAAGGATATTTTTTAATCATTATAATATATATCATCCCCAAAGATAAAACACGTTAAAAAAATCAAAAAAAAAAAATAAATATTAAAAGATCATTCCTTAAAACACATTCATTCCTTAAAAATTTAAATCTTTCCCAACAAAATTCATTCCAAAAAAAAAAAAAAAAAAAAACATTAAATAACATAGATAAAAACTGTGGTAATAAAGATTAGATAAAGTCTCTAAAAAATTATGATCATGGGTGTGGTTTGATGGATTATACCTTTTTCTGCCAGATAACTTTTAAAAGGCAATGTATTCACCATCAGTATCAATATAATTTTACTTGTAGTATCAAATAATTTTTGAACAAGAGCCTTAAAATGCATAAAAACACAAAATAACATTATATATACGAATTCATGGATAAAACCATGTATACTTGGTAAAATTATGTAATATTTGAAACCATCACACGACACAATTGAGGATGTCCAAACATCGGTGAAATTAATCTTTAGGGGAGATGAATAACATAAAATTGAAGTAATAAAAGAAAATTTGTGACTTTTGTTTTCTAAACAAGCAAAACAAAGGGAATAAACAGTCGTGGTGGCAACATTTAGATCATTTTGACAAAGAATATCTTGAAAATGGGGGTAGCTGTGTGACCAAGACGATGATGCCAAGCACTTTTCGATATTTTATTCACTGTGAAAAGCTGGAAAAAGAGAGTTTTGGTCATTCATACAATCCATTTTTATGGTTCATTGAATCATAGGAGTAGTGGTTTGAAGATCCCTCAAAGGAATCTAGAGGGTAAGAAGTCAAAAGAAACATTATGGGATTGACAAACCTAAGAGATAGATAAAAAAAATTACAAGACATGCTAGGAACACTACGAACATTGAAATGAGTGAGATCGGTGATCCTACATGTGGTACGACGAAGACTCACATAGAGTGATAAAAATATCATCATTTGGGTCGACATGGGCTCATCTCGATATCGGGCCACAACCAGCAAGGTCCATCTTTAGTACATTGCATGCCGCCCTTATATCTTCAACCGATATGACGCATGTCGTCTTCTGTCCGACATGGTGCATGTCGCCTTCTGTCCCCCATAACCGGTAAGATACAAGACGCCTACATTCTCTTATTTCCGACGTTATGTGGGTTACATCGGTCATTTATGCTCAATAAAATACATGTCATCCTCGACCTCATGCAACGGTTACATTCTCTTCAATGATCATTCCGGACTTCACACGGACATTACTCCATGATAGAAACTGTTATGGTGATGGCTATAAAATATATGTTCCATTATGGCTTGAGCCATAACTTATCCATAACATGCCCCATTACATCAATATGTGGTAAACTCCCTTGACCACGACTTCAATGCATCATCGCTCACAAGCTTAGGGAGAGGTATATAAATGATCATCATCCTCAATTACAAGGTACATACATAATACGCTTGATATACATTCTCGCTTACTACCTTAACGAAAATTCCTTTATTCAAATATTGTCTTGAGCTTGACAGTGTCCCCCCCCGGAGAAAGCTCCGCACCTGTCACGCTTTTTTGTGTTTTGCATCCCCACTCTCAAACCCACTCGAAAAAATTACTTGGATCATCAGTCAGAGGCCTATTTACCTGTCTATCAACTCAATTGTAACCCGACGATTTCAGACATCATCAAGCATCATTCAATGTAAAATATTTCGAAGAAGAAGAGGAAATAGAACCAATGTGTGTGATGGCAAGATTATTTCCATCACCAACCATGATGTCTTCATTTCCAGAATAAGACGTGTGTAATGCCAAATTACGGAGCATCCAAAGGTGCTTAAGAAGATGCAATGTTGAAGGGCTGGACCGAATGAGAAAAAGTTGTGAGAGGTTGAACCTGGTAAGAATTGCACAATTTCTCTGAATGTCCTTGCAAGAAAGTACTTTGTGTCTGTTTCCAAGAATTAGGAATATTAGGACGTGAAAATGAACCAGCACTTTGAGAGGGATGTCATACGGCTGAATGAGCTGTAGCAAGACCAGCAAGAACGACTGGATGCAATTTTTATGGAAGAGTCTCATAATTAAGTAGCTTTTCATAGAGTTCTTTAAAATCAATGGGGGTGTCACATGCTTGACAACCCTAGCCAACTCTTTATAGTCATCTACAAATCGTCCGAAATAAGTTTCACAAGACCATCTAGATCCGTAGATTAATTCATCAGCTTTAGTTTTCACAACATGAAGATAATTAGAGGCTGTTTAAGTACATTTTTGGGTAGATTTGAGGTACTGTTTAATTTGTTTGATTCATCCATGAGAGGGCGTTGCATATGTATCATATAAAGTATTCAATGCCTCACGAAGAATTCTTTGCCTAAGTGATAAAAGGGAATGATATTTTGAGAAAGAGAAGAAATAAGTTATGTTCAATAGACCACCTGACACACAAAGACTCATTGGGCCTCACATAGAGTGATAAATGACATATCAACATATGGGACAACATGAGCTCAGCTCGACATCGGGCCTTAACCAGCAAGCTCCATCTTTAAGACAACGCAAGCTACCCTTATATCATCATCTGACATGCTATACATTTTTCATGGACTTATCTAAAGAGTTGTTTAGAGTAAGAACATCACAAAAGTTGCAAAGTAAATTTATATATTTCGTAAGTAAAATAAATACATATGTATTTAAAAACGTATGATTCATGAATTTTTACTAAATATGCATGCAACTTCTTTTATCAAATGTTCATAACTCACGTATTTAGTTACATCGATTATAAGATATATTGTCCACGGCCTAGTGGTAAATGGCTTGGATGTCGTAATAACAAATTTTGATTTGAAATTTGCTTTTGTGTGAGATTCAAATACCGTAAATGAGAGACTTCCTTTAGTCTCTTGGAATAATAAAGAATGTACGATCAATCATTAAGTTACATGATTAATCTCTCAACTCATTCCGTGAGACAGGGGATATAAGCTATTTCGCTTAGGGTTTAACCGATTTTTTTTTTATTAAAAGATATATTGAATTACAATACTATTAAAAAAATCACCCAATTATTCTATTATCATATTTTAGCAGAAAATTTAAGTATTCTCGCGTCAGCTTAATGTTAAGAAAACTGACATCAGTCATTAAGGCATCAAGGGGTGTAGCTCATATGGTAGAGCGCTCGCTTTGCATGCGAGAGGCACGGGGTTCGATTCCCTGCACCTCCAATGTTTTGCGATTTTTTTTTTTTGATGGTTTTTTGTTTTTAACCAAACAAAAATATTACCCCTCCCATTTTCCTTCCCCAAACCAGTATCCCACCTCTCATTCCTCATCTTCAAATCCTAACAAATTCTTCTCTCCCCTTCTCTTTTTTTTTTGAGGGGGTCTCTCCCCTTCTTCATCGACCAAGTTAATGGTGTAGCACCACCGCCTCCGCCACTGTCTCCAACCGCCCTGGCTCCACAACTAGCTCATTGGTAGTATAAATATGGCCCTTTACTTGTTATCCGGCCGTTTCCCTCCTCCCTCTTCACCCAGATTCTCATATTACTCTGCCTCAAACTCTTTTCTATATTTCTTCATCAGTAGCGCCTCCTCCATTAATACAGTTGCCACACCTACGTCTAAGATCAAAAAGTGGTTTTGTGATACAATGAAAACAAATGCTTCACCGAATGACTCGGTTGGAAGCACAAGTACAACAACGTCTCCGCCGGCGGAGCTACTGCACGATGATTTGTTACCGCATGTTTCGGCAGCCAAGGATGCCGCCCAAGCGCTCGACATAATTTCTTGTTCTACTGGCATTGCCAGTGGCACCGTCAGCCCTTCCGATTGTTGTTCAATAATTTCTGCGGCACTTGAGCGCGGAAACGCTGACTTGGCTCTCTCCATTTTCTGCGCCATGCGCACCAGCATCTATACAGGTACGTCTTTTACTCAGTTGAGTTTGTAGCAGTAGCAGCTTAGATTTTGATGTCTGCAATCTGCATTCAACAAGGTTGGTTCTTAGCGAACTTAATTTGCACTTCCATGAAGATACAGAAAAGTAAAGGGAAGCAATTTTTTACTGCTCACACCCCTCCCGCTAGCTGTGCTAGTACATTATCCTTCTCATCTTTGAAAATTAATAGTAGGCGCACCGGATGCCGAGAAAGGATCTTCTACTGGGAGATGGAAATGGTCGAGGCCCAATGTAGCCTGTTATGCGCTACTTATTCTTGGACTTGCTTCATTGTTGAGAGTGTCTGATGCTATTAAAGTAGTTGCCAGTGTTTGCCGGGTTGGAGTATCTACTGGTGAAGAGGTAAAAATTGTGTTCCTTCCCAAATTGTGTAGTCTACCTACCTGTCTACCTATTTGCAGAATAATCTTGAAGCATGATGAATATGTGAGAGATGGGTGTAACTCCCATAATGAAGCCGCTGGTTTAGCTTATAGTTTCAATGAATCTTACTGCAGGTCCCTTTTGGTAAGGTCGTGAGATGTCCAACCTGCATGATTGCTATTGCTGTAGCTCAGCCGCAGCATGGTTCCCAGGCATGCATATAACAACCTTCTTAAATCTCACTCTTTCCTGGAATTTATAAGAATCATTGAAGATGGACATTAACGAGTGGATAATCGTGGCCTTTTTCTTTTACTTTATTCTGGAGCATTTTTCCTGCATCAGTAGACCACTTTGATGATTTATGCAACTGTTTTTAGACCAAAAAAAAGAAAAAAAAGTAATGCTTGCAGATTTCTGTTTGATTTTTTACGAAACTATGGGGATTGTAACTAAAAGCTTGTTCTTGCAATCGTTTATTTCTTATGAATGTACAAAGGAGCACGTAGGGCACTAGATCTCTGTTGTTCATTGTAACCTTGCACTTCTACTGGTACCTTAATCCGATATGATGCAAAGACTGCCAGTACCGAGTCTGCTGATCAATGATAATACTGATGGTTTTATCTTCAGTCTAAATTTGGAAAGTATTGGATTTATCGTTGAAACATGCTCAAATAGTTGGAGTAAAGCAACTTTTTCTGCACTTGTGCAGGTTGTCTCTTGTTCAAAGTGCCGCTACCAATATGAGCTTTTCTCAGGCAGCATTCTCAGCATAGAGTCAGAAGAAATAAGGTTGTTTTGAATATATCTTTTACCGTAGATTTGCTGATTTATCGGTGAAAAATTTGTTGGGACACATTTGGATTTATGATACTGCAGTCTATGGACTTTCTTATCATTCACTTGGTGATTGCCTAGTAAATTACTTTGCATGGATAGTTAAAATACTTTCTTGATACCGTCAACATGTTTCCCTCATGCCATGTGGGTCATCCGTCGCCACTCTTTTCTGCTTCATTCTGAATATCTTGCAAGATGTTAATCATGGGGAGTTTACTTTTTCTAAGGATATCCTACTGCCGAACGCAGCATGGACGTTCCAGCATGGAGGAGAACGCTAAGATTTTTGCAAATTCTGAAGCAGAGTATTCCAGCTGCTGTCCACTCCATTGTGGTACATTTTTCATTGATATATTGTGATATTAGTAGGAGACTAAATTGTGTTTCTTTCATTTTTGAGTATCTTGAAAATTTTCGCTGTGATGTTCTTTGTTGCTGCCGGGAAAACTTGTTCACATAATCTGGAATCGTTTGACAGTTAAATGTATCAGTCATCATCTAATATGCAGGGGGTCTTTGTAGGTCAATAACATACTGACTGTTCCTCTACCTTGCTTTCTGAAGGTGGAGACCCCATCTGGGATGGCACGGACACATAGGTTTGCTACTGAAACGGTCGATGTCCCTGCACAAGTAGGAGAAAGGGTGACCGTTGCTCTAGCTGCTCCCTCCAATATTTACAGAGAGGTGGGTCCCTTGAAGATCAGTCCAAAGATTCCTAACTTTTATCCTGGAGAACCAATCTACCTGACAAATCATGACGGTGGTCGAGAATCTTTGTTGCTAAGAGCTCCTTCAAAGGATAGAGGCACATCCTTAGTGAATCCCTCTATCCTATTTCCTGTTATTGCTGTACTTGCCACTGGTGATGCTGCCACTGGACTTATAGATCCCAGCTTGCCACAGTTAATTTCTGTTGCCGCAGTTTCCTCTCTTGCTCTTGGAGCTACATTCAACGGTTTGGTGTTTCCTCAATTAAGTAAGGCAAGTGCTTACATGACTTTTTGTCTATATTCATACCACACATCGCAGGTACGCTATTCATAAGCGCTGTATTTTCCTTGTATACATTTTATTTGAGAAATGAATGGACATACATATAAATACATATACACGGGCATTGTAAAATAGTTACAACTCTCTAGAGTCATACTGAGCCAATGTGACAGTCCATGTGGATTCATTTAATTTCTACGGCTATCAGCTTCCTCAGAGGTTTGTGGATACACTTGCTATCAAGCAGAAACTTCTGTCACAATATGATGTGCTCCAATCTAGGATAAAGAAGTTGAAGGAAGATGTTGAAAATGAGGTACTTAAACTATCATGGCAAACTTTTAGCAAATCTTGAAAACCGTTTTTGCTTGAATTGATGTAGCTTATGTATGAGTTTATGCTCTCCACTTTCTGAATGTGATTTGTTTAGCGCGTTCTTATGCAAACAAATTTTTCTTCTGAGCATGCAATTCTGAGTTAGAGTTGAAGCAACAATAGGTCTTTATCCTCTCTCCTTTGTCCTCTGGAGTGAAGAGGTTTCTCAGTAGCTAAAAAGTTTCAAAGGAACTTAAGCTACTGAACATTCTTTAAGCTAAAAATCCTCATCTTATATCTTTTGCTGATTTGCTTTTAGTTCAGAACATTGTTATGCTTCATGAAAGATGGGAACATTCATTTAGTGATTGGTACTGCTTTTGGTCAATTGTTAGAGACAACTACTTAATCATTTCGTTTCTTTGATATTATCAATTTTTTTTGTCTTTGCATATTACTGAAGAGAATTACTGTTATTTTGGATTGATGGTATTATTGACCCTGAATAATTCCTTACATTAGCTGATCAATAATTCTCGTGGTTTTTCCACTGCAGAGTTTGTTAAGGCAAATGCATCTTGTTTTTCAGGTTTGGATGTTTGCTCGAATGTGCCAATTGGAAAACAAAATTTTAGCTGTAGGCGAACCTTCTTATAGGTACTTCTTGTGACATTCTCTTTCTATCTTCTTCTAAGACGACAGTTAGTATTATCTTTTGTGTTTTCGGTACTAATTATTGTTGTTGTTGTTGTTATTGTTATTGTTATTATTAGTAGTAGTATTGTTATTGTTATTGTTTTTGTAAACTGTTCTCAGAACTCGGAGAAGTAGAGTGAAAAGAGTTCGAGAAGGGCTGGAGGATAGCATTACTAAAAGGATTGAGTTGATTGAAAGCTATGCAAGAGTAAGTCGATCATCTACAAAAATATACGAAGGCATGACTAAGGGAAAAAAAATAACTTGGGGAATCGACCAATTATATTCTGGTCTTTATGATGTCGAGTAACTGTTTAATGCATATTGCAGATTTCGTCAATGATAGAGATTGAAGTAGAGATGGATTCAGATGTCCTTGCTGCTGAAGGGGCAATCAATGCTGTGAGTGCCTTCGACCAAAATTCTCTAAGCCCTTGAAGTAATTTTTAATTAGAGAACATGTTAGTTTTGATTTTTATCTTTGAACAAGGAGAGCTATGACAAATGGGAAAAAATAAAAAAATAAAGACACGATCTTTGCGACACTCCGGCCATCTGAAGTCATTGATCATTCAGTGGGTCCTACTAGTGTATTTGGGATGTCATAACTCATAAATGATAGTAGACTAAAGGAGGCAGAGAATCATCGGTTGGTGAAATAATTACTTTGATTAAAGATGTTATTATGTGCAGGAAAATATAGCTGAACAGATAAGGCAAATCATGGAGATTGAACATCTTGAAGAGGCATGTTTCTTTCTGTACTTGAAACCATTTTTAATGTGCAGTAGTCCATGTGTTTGTGAAACTATTGAGAAAATCATTGTATAAACTTGCTAAATTTCCTTTAGAAATGGAAGCTTCAAGCTGAGGCAAATGATGAAGCTGAAAGATTGCTGAGTTCTGATCCTGATACGATGATCAAGAAGAGCAGAGGTAATGGGATAAGATAATCTCTTAACATATCTTATACACACACCGCTGACAGTATGCTTCCGGGAGGGGACACGTTAATGGCTACAGCCTCAAGTTGGCTAGTACTGTTATGTTCATGATTGCTTTGATGGAAAATGATGAATGAGCCAACTTGATAGTACAGATTTCAAATTGTTGTTGCTCTTGTGTACTACTTCACCCCACGTGTTCTTTGTCGTTTGTGTGTGTATATTAGATGATGATATTTGGAGTCGAAACAGATTATGTACTCATAATGGTGAGTTCTATTTCTGTCCGTTGTTGATGATTTTAGCAGATTTTTACGGGTATTCCTCATGAAAACAAAACCGAGACCAGATCTTTGTTACAAACTTTTGCTACAATATTCACACACAATTTGGAAGACATGTTAACTGACCATAAGGTCTGATAATGGCCAAGAATTCAGAATGAACTACTTTTATGCAGAAAAAAGTTATTATTCATGAAACTTCCTGTATTAATACAGCAAAACAAAATGGTATAGTAGAGAGAAAACATCAACACTTATTAAGCACATATAGGGCACTAAGATTTCAGTCTCACTTACGAATGATTTATTGGGGATTTTATTTACAACCTGTTGTTTCGATAATCAACAACAGTACTCCTACACCCCTCGTCAAAGATAAGTGTCCCATGTTATATAACAAAGAACCTAATTATAGTTTCTTGAAAGTGTTTGTTGTATGTCTTGCTTTTGCTTGTAATGCCCAAAGTAGAGGAAAGTTTTGACAGCAGAAGCAGAAAAAACATTTTATTTGGAGTACAAAATTACACAAAAGGATACATTCTGCTGGATATAAAAACATTGTTCTACCAATTTACCACAATGGAGAACATATCTTATCCTCATTCACTTTACATAGTTGAAAACTCTGTGTTTCATGAGAGAAGCAAACAGATTGAGATAGATTGCCACTTTGTGAGAGAAAAAAAGTATCAACATTATGTTCTCAAACCTATGCCAATCAGCAGCACAACATGATAGATATAACCTGGTAGAAATTCTAACTAAACATGTTATTAATAAAGCTACTTTGCAGAGGCTACTTACTCAACTTGTACCCTATCAACAACATTTATCAAGCTGAGCCATTGCTCAAATGAAATCTAATCAGTTGGATGAAGAATGAAATGCAGTTGTGGTTCAAATTTAAACTACTACTTTCAAGCAAAGAGACCAACGTCAAACACTTAACATCAAAAAGCAACTACAAAGTTAGTTAGGCGGTTTAACGGCTTTAGTGACCGTTACTTGTGTCACAACAACTATATAAGTTGCTTGATGTTTTTAGAATACTAATCAATCTGATCTTGATGTAATTCTGAGAGTGAAAATCTCAATTCCGAATCAATGCAAATTCTATTCTTCTCTTCTTCATGTTCTCAATTTCATTAATGAGTTTTCTTGAATTTTAAGACATCAAGTCAAGTTAATGCGGTTGCTTTTTCATCTGCACATTTGCACCATCTTGCACTTGAGCACACACTGACTGACTGACACACTTGTGTTTGCTTTTGTACTGAGCTAGCTTCTCTTCAACTGCACGCAGAGGCGGCTCTAGGAATTTAATGATACGGGTCGGAAATTTGTCATATTTTACAATTATTAAGTGTAATGTTTACATATTATAGTTCAATACGGGTCAATAGGGATCAATATATAAAATTAAGGAAAAAATTCCACTGTAATAATTCTTTTTAGCAGGTCGGGTGACCCTTTTTCTCCTACATGGAACCGCCCCTGACTGCACGGGATGAGATCCTCTAACGCGAGTGAATACACAGCAGGGTGCTATGATAAGTGTATGTCCGATGGCTGGATCATTCCCTAGTGAACCGAGATTAGGTAGGTGGAATTAGTGCAACTAGGGTGGGAGGTCTCTCGAGCCTATGAGAGGCATTTAGCGGCCCGACCGCCAGCTGCTAGGTTTCCATCTCTCCTAAACTTTCCCTGGTCTCTGGCCTAAGCTGTATGAGGCAGAAACGCGTTGGTTTGATCCAAGCCTGTTTTTTTTTTTTTCTTTCTTCAAATACACAAAACGAACGACGTTGTTTGTGTATTTCCTTCCTCTTATGACAACAAATTTCACAGCATTTTTGTCACGACACGGGATCCAAAGTCCAACTGCACCAACAAGATGTATTTTGTATGTAGACAACTCGAATTGCGTTGAATACGCTAATTAAAGATGTACTAGTGTTAATGTCACTCGAGTGTTCTCATATTCATCCATGATCACATCGGGCGCCGCCTCTAATGGGAGCCTTTAAGGACACCATACCAAATCTACTTGAAAGGTTTAAAGACACACATAAACTGGAGTGCCCATAAAGGCAATGATAGTCTCCAAAATTTAAAAAACAGCTGTCTTGAATCTCCTGCATATTATTAATTCTATGTATTTTTTCTTTTTGGTGAAAAACAAGGTCTCATTACATACATTAGTCCCCTACTATCAGTCATTACATACATTTGAACAATTGATTTTCCTTTCCATGAGAAGGATTCCACTTACTACACCTTCTGTACCATCTAGTTTCTAGCTTCATTTACTATTATTATAAACGCGATCTGTATACTTTATATGACGCACTGCCATCTCACGGTTCAGTGCATGCAATGGATACGGCTTTCTAAAAATAAAATAAAAATCTCCCGGTTCTATCACACCGGTGCAACAGAAAATTGAGTCCTTAGGCCATAGATAGCAAGCCGGATATCTATGGGTTATTTTCATAAAAGATATCCAAGAGCGAAAGGGCCTGCAAAATACGAGAAACCAACAAAACAAGACAAGTCACAAGCCTAATCCTAACAAAATATTTTGCAATTCACATTTTTTTTTTCTGAACAATTTGAAGAGAATTTTCACCTCAGGAACATTTAGCTCGAGGCGGAATTTAGGGCCATCATAATGATGAAGAATAGGCCTAAACGAATCCTCCTCCAAAGGGTCACAAGCTTTCCTCGTCTTTACAGAAACCTGCACAATAACGGAGTCATAATGCAACAACCGCCCTTCTTTTAGGTTATACAATTCACCACCTGAATACACCGTTTTTCCCACAACTGATCTTTTTTAGATTACCCACTGCACCTCGTGAGTTCGATTCTTACCACCAAGCAATGAGACTATATAATGTTGATGGATATTGTGTTAGCTTCCATTTAAGTGTTAAAAGAGCATGGGAGGACTGCTTTAGTTTGAGATAGTGAGAGGAGCCAAAACCATCCAAACATATAGATTGGAAAAGAGACAACAATGCACTATAATTCCTAGATCAATTACCACCACCAACCCAGTAAAATCCGATGCCAAAGTTCAAAAGAAAATGCATTTAGATACGTTATATATACCTGAGCTGGAAAACGAGATTCACCAGGCTTCTTCTTGTCTTCCCATGCTGTAGGGTCAATATTTGTTCCACCAAAGCTCGTAGCCTGAGATTGAATTTGCAAGTTAATGAAACCAAGAAGAAAAAGAAAAAAAAAAGTTGCAAGTGACAATTAGTGATTCTGCCTTTTAACATGGACAAGGCATCATAAAAGAGGAGTTTCATCTACCCCATAGCAAAGAAGCATGCATACAATAACCATAAACATTTTCTGCTGAAACATGTCTGAAAGTAAGATGTAATACATACCTCAAATATCCCATGCAGTTGGCGAGTTGAGTAGTTATAAAGGAACACAGGCAATCCTGGAGTTATTGCTCGCACGGAATCCCTGTAGCGGGGAGGCAAGCCTAAATCACAGCAAGATAAACATGTTATGATTTAACAGATAGTGGTAAACCTACAAACACCATAATCTAACACTCATGAACATGATAAAGAAGAAACAGGCAACCATCACTAATAGAAGATAAGCATAAAGCTTTTGTATTACAACTATTATAATAAGTTGTTAGGAGCTAAAAATATTTCTTTCTGTATTTAGATTGGGAAAATATTGCAAGTAATGTATGAAAAATTATCTCTTCTTGAATAGTTGTGCTATGGTATCAAAGCGTCCAACAACATGAGCCATGTTCGGAAAGGGACATGCCAGTATTTGACCTAATGTAACACCATAAGTAACAGACAAAAGCTAGAAGGAAAGCACATTTGTTGAAAGGTCCATCAACTAAGGGACATCCATACTAAGCTAATTCTGACACTTGAGTTCCTGGCCTTTTACGGTGTATGTTTTAATCCTAATCTTCAATACAAAAATCACAGGATGACAAATGACAGCCCAACACAGAAAAGAATAATCGACATCCAAATGTACAGATTCAAGAACCATGATTCAAATTGTTTGATTGAATGCTAGAATAGTTTATCCCTCACTGACTGATTTGAGGGCATGGTACACATGGGTAGAACAGAAATACATCTGGTTCTGAGTTTCTATGTGCAAGAATCACAATGTATGCAAGAAATGACAATAAAGATTTGAACTTTTTGACAAATTAATTGGATATGAATAAGATTAATTTGTTTTAATGCATACAGATTCGCAGTTTGGAGATCCTTCTATTAGATTATTTACAATTAAGGAACTACCGTATGCCACAACCACAGGAATACTCTCCAAAAATTAACTACTTATATTTCATCAGTAAGAATTATGATGGATATCCAAATTTAACTATTAATGCTGCAAAATCAAAACAAAAATGAAAAGAGGAACTTATACCAAACAGCTGCCTTTTGAGATTATCCTGCATAGTATCATTGTTGCAAACAAAGATATAGCCACCGACAATTTCGTTTCTGGGCAAAGACTCAGATGGTGGCAAAGTCTTGAACCTCTTGTCCACAGCATTTTGGCTTTCACTATTATTCTCCTCCTTACAGATTTCCTTGTCACCCTTATTCTTCTTTCCATAGTTGCCCCCAACCCCAACACCATGTTCATATATCTCATCCCCCACAACGTTATTGATACCTTTTTCATAGCCAAAATTCATAGCAGGTGGAGGATTTGAATAAATACCTTTGTTAAATCCACCATTTAAGCTCATCCCACCAACATTAGCCACGCCTATCGAAGATCCAAACGATCTGAACCCAGAATTAGTTCTATCCTTCCAAACATCATTGCTAAACAAATTGGAATCAGAGTTAAACCCAGAATTACTGAAATCTTTCAGGCCATCGTTACGGAACCCAGTAATGCCGACATCTTTCCAGGCGTCGTTGCTTAACCCGTTAAAAACAGGTTTAAACCCAGAATTACTGGCATCTTTCCAGCCATCATTGCTGAATCCACCATTGAAATCAGACCTCAGATTACTGTAAAATGGATTCGACGAAGCCATCTCGCCGCCTAACTTTGAATCCAAGTTCCGTCTGGCTTCAGGCATCTTAGAGACACCAGAATTGCTCCAAATTGAATCGTTGACAGAAAGAATGCAGTAATTGTTTTCTTGATGTCGGAGTTTATCACTAAAGTCCCAAAAGGATGACCGATTGTTCTCCATCGAAAATATCACAGACGTTTCTTCAGTGTATCACTGTTCAATATAAAGAATCTAATTTAAGAACATGAAGTGCCCCAAAAGAGAAATGCAGAAGAAGAGAGTAAATAAAGCTGAGATTTTGAGTCAAGATGTGAATTTTTTTCTCCCCTTTCCTTGACTAAGGATTTGTTAAGAAAGAAAGCGTTGATAAAAAAATTTAAATAAAAAAAAAAAAGAAAGCGAAGGAGTGAGGTGTAGCCGACAGTAGGAGGAGGAGTACCTGGGTGGGGAACCGGGAAGGGATAAGCATGTGAGGTTTTTCAATGGAGAGGTTACCCTAATAAAAAAATAAATAATAATAAAAAAAAAAGTATTTGTTTATAAAGATCGATTTGAAGACTTAATTAGATACTTATGACACCTTAAAAAGATAATAGTTTATAAGGAGACATTTTGTCTAACTTCCCAAAATTACCCTTTTTATAATTGTTAAAATCATTTCTCAAAAGCCAATCTTTTTCTTATATTCTCGTGATTCAACGTTGCAGGTTGATCAACGTTCAAAAACATCAAGCGATATGACACTGATCACTGACAGTTGAGCATCAGGTGGAGATGATGATGATGATGATGATGAACCTGCTGGAGCCGGCGTCGTGGAAGAATTGCGCTTGGAGTTTTATGGGAGCCACACCAAACAGGGATATTTCGAAGAACACCCCATTGTTATAACTGTAGTATCGTATGCAAAAATAAATAAATAAACAGAAATAATAAGAACACTTTTAATAATCTGAAAGGAAAATTACAATACTATAATTGGAAAAACGAAATTAACAAAAATGATATTTCCAACTGAGGCGAGATGGAACTCTGTCCTTAAGACAAATTTGCTCCGGCTTGTACCCCGGTTTATGTAATTGTCTCCCAGGATTACTCAGTTACCTGTTCAGAGAAGAGGTACTTCAATTTCTGAACGACTTCGAACTCTGATGGTGTTCTTGAAAGCTCTTCAACTTAATATGCAAACTATATGAATTTCTGTTGCAGTACTTGTGTTGTGTTCTTTGTATTCTGTGTATCTCTCCATGATGTGAAGCCTTGTTTATATAGAGGCTTGAGCAAGCAATGGAAAAGCCTCTGCATTGATAGCCATTAATGCATTTACTCCCACTACTTCCACTTTGATATCAATGACAACAGTTTCGTATTTATTCAGCCACCAGTTTAAGAAACTGAACAGTTTCAGCATTTAGTGACTTATTTCACTCGGTGAATTTCGACTTCACTCTCTGCCCGGCACTTGGAATTGAATTTCACTTCACTCACCACCGACCCTTGACCGAATTTTAGCTTCACTCGGCCGAAATTTACGGATGCCGCCAGGCGAATTTCGACTTCACTCAAACCGAAATTTACGGAGTTCAAAAGATAATACTTGCCGACCCAAGGCCCTCAGGCCCACGAAGGCCCAATTCCCCAAGCCCAAGGTCAACGGTCAACGGTCACGGGCGGGCGGCGGCGCGCGCGCGTGTGGCAATTTTAGCAGTACATCGTCTGTCTAAAACCATTCTGAACTCTCTCCCTTTCTTTAGGAGCTTATACCAAACAACAACTATCATCATATAAATACTTGACATTGGAACACTCATGTTCCAATGTGGGATAAAGTTTTATACTACTTTACTACCCATTTCTCACAACAACTTAAAGCGTTAATATCTCATCACCCGTACTCCGAATTGAATGATTTAAAATCCTATTATCAACTATGTAGCACATAGTTTCCAATGATTTTAATAAAGTCTCGATAACTTTAATAAAAGTCTTATCGAACTCGCTTTTAAAAGTAGTTGTAAAAAATGATTAAAAATCAATAAAATCGATTAAATCATTTTTCCTCTATTTTCTCCAACAATCCCCTACATGAATGGATATTAATGCAAATGCAGACCCTGAAGAGTTTTCGGACAGAAAATATTGCATCAGGAGAGGTAGCTTCGGGTTTTGAACCTGCCTTAGTGAAATACTATCGGATCTACTTAGCTAATCAGTGAACTATGTCTTGAACCGTTCAGCCTTTATTGTAAAACCAGACAATAGTAATCATACAATATTTCCCTAAACACCATATTTGGTTCTCATGATTGTGTTCATTTTGGCCATGAATCACCCTGGTTTCAGAAAGTGCGTTAGAGAATTCTAGCCTCTGAATTCTCACAGAAGCGGCCCCACTTCACACTTACATAGGTGACCTCCTATCAAGAGTATTCTGCCATACCCCACTCGAATTTAACCAAGTTATAGGAATCATTAAAAGTTTTCACTTAACCGTTACACCACTGACAGATAACACTTTTATTCACAGAATGGGCAAGTGTTCATTGAACCTTCATAACTTAGTTGTCCCTTTGAACCATGATCTTGGGATCTCCAGTCAACATGGTTGGGTTATCATTACAAAGTTTATGTCGTAATAGGCTGAAGTCTCATTCCGAGTGTCAATTTTGACATTTGATCTCTAGGTAAACCTTTTGTAAGCGGATCCGCAAAATTCTCCTCCGATCTAACAAAATCGATGGAAATCACTCCATTAGAGATCAGTTGTTTAATAATATTATGTCTGCGACGTATATGTCGAGACTTACCATTATACATACTGTTTTGTGCTCGACCTATAGCCGACTGACTATCACTATGTATGCTTATAGGAGCAATAGGTTTAGTCCAGCATGGAATATATTTTAGGAAATTACGAAGCCATTCAGCTTCTTCTCCTGCCTTGTCTAATGCAATAAACTATGCTTCCATCGTGGAGCGAGCTATGCATGTTTGCTTTGTGGATTTCCATGACACCACAGCACCACCAATGGTGAATACATATCCACTTGTGGCTTTCGAATCTTTTGAGTCTGATATCCAATTTGCATCACAGTATCATTCTAATACTGCTGAATATCGTGTATAACATAATCCTAGATTCATTGTAAACTTTAAGTACCTCAGTACCCTTATCAAAGCTCTCCAGTGATCCTCATTTGGATTGCTTGAAAATCTGCTTAGTTTATTCACAGCACATGCTACATCTGGTCTAGTACAATTAGTTATGTACATCAGACATCCTATTATTTGTGAATATTTTAACTGAGACACAGGTTCACCTTTGTTCTTGACTAAGTGTAAACTTAAGTCAATTGGAGTTTTCACAAGACTTTCATGAAAGACATTAAATCTTTTTAGAACATACTCAATATAATGAGACTGTGTCAAAGCAAGTCCATCAGACATTCTAGAGATTTTAATTCCCAAAATTACATCTGCAACTCCCATGTCTTTCATATCAAAATTTCGAGTCAACATCTTTTTAGTATTCATGATTATATCACGAGTACTTCCCATGATCAACATGTCATCAACGTACAGACATACTATCACATAGGAATTAGAAGTGTTTTTGACAGAGACACATTTGTCACACTCGTTAATTTTAAACCCATTTGACAACATTGTCTCGATCAAATTTTGGTGCCCTTTGTTTTGGTGCTTGTTTGAGCCCATCTGGTGATTTAACAGTCGACACACTTTGTGTTCTTGACCTGAAACTACAAAACCATCGGGTTGTTCCATGTAAATTTCTTCCTCTAATTCACCATTTAAAAAAGCAGTCTTAACATCCATTTGATGGATTTCCAAGTTATAGACCGCAGCGATCGCAATAAGAACCCTTATGGAAGTGATTCTAGTTACTGGTGAATATGTATCGAAGAAATCAAGACCTTCTTTTTGTCGATAACCCTTGACTACCAATCTGGCTTTATATTTATCAATAGATCCATGATTTAAGTTTTTCTTAAAATCCACTTACAACCGAGAGCTTTATGCCTGGTAGGATATTAACCAACTCCCAAGTGTGATTTTGCATAATGGAATCTATTTCACTTTTGATCGCTTCTTTCCCAAGTAGGAGCTTACGATTTGACATAGCCTCAAAGATATGTTCTTGGATCATTTTCTACCATATAGGTGAGAAAATCTGGACCGAATGATGTTGAAGTCCTGGCCCTTTTACTTCTACGAGGTTCTGGTTCCTCATTTTTTGAAGTGTTATCCTCTGAGGATTCATGTGTCCGCTTACTTGGACTCGTGTCTTCACTGTTTCTGTCTTTGTTTGGAAAGACATCCTCAAAAAACACAGCATTTCTTGACTCCATGACTGTATTCACATGTACATCAGGATGTCAGATTTTTGCACTAGAAATCTATATGCACTACTATTATTCGCATAACCGATAAATACGCAATCTATCGTTTTAGGCCCAATCTTTATTTGTTTAGGTTTAGGCACCTCCACCTTTGTTAAACACCCCCACACTTTCAAGTATTCGTAGCTTGGCCTATGGCCTTTCCACAACTCATATGGGGTCTTATCCATCTTCGTGGATGGAATTCTATTAAGAAAGACATTTGCTGAGAGGATGGCCTCCCCCCACAAGTTCTGAGGTAAACCCGAACTTATCAACATAGCATTCATCATTTCTTTCAATGTGCAGTTTTTGCGTTCAGCAATACCGTTTGATTGAGGTGTATACGGAGTGTAGTTTGATAAGTAATGTCGATTTCGAACATAGTTCATTAAGCGGTGCATCATATTCACCACCTCTATCACTACGAACCTTTTGATTCGTTTGCTAAGTTGATTTTCGACTTCATTCTTATAGTTTTGAAAGCCTCAATTGTCTCATCTTTGCTACTTAGCAAATAGACATAATGATAATCATCGATAAATGTTACAAAGTATTTTTACCGCCTCTCTGCTTTGCACAAATTTTAAATCACACAAATCTGTTTGAATTAATTCCAACAGTCGTGTTTCTTTCCACCGATGGAAAGCGGTGCCTTAGTCATTTACGCTTCGACACATATTTGGCATTTATCAGTTTCATTAAACTTTAAATTAGGTAATAAATCTAAATTCATCATTTTACGAATTGATTTATTATTCACATGTCCTAATCGATTATGCCATAAACAAGAAGACTCAAGCAAGTAATCAGAAGTAGATGCAATTTTATTAGCCTCATCGGGCACAACAGTCTTAGGCATAATAGCCATTACATTCAACTTAAACATACCCTCGGTGAGATATCCTCTGCCGACAAACACTTCATTTTTGGTCAAAATGACCTTATCAGAACCAAACACCATCTTGAACCCAGCCTTGCTCAACATAGCACCAGAAACTAGATTCCTACGAATGTCAGGAACATGGAGAACATTGGTCAATGTCAGCTTCTTCCCAGAAGTCATCTTCAGAATCACATTGCCTGTTTCCAGAATGTTTGAATGAGAAGAGTTTCCCATCCACAGTTTCTCACCAGCTCCAGCCATATAGGTTGAAAAAACTGCACGATCAGCACAAACATGTCTTGTGGCTCCAGTGTCCACAAACCACTGCCTTGGATTTCCTACTTGAATTTTCTTCCTCTTTTGATTTTTGACCTCAGCAACATGAGCTTTGGCCTGTCCAACCTGCACAGAGCTTTTCTTTTTGGATCCTCTATTGTCCTCCTCAATACGGAATCGGACAATCAGATCATCCATTGTCATCTACTTTCGCTTGTGTTTGAGATAACTTTTATACTCCTTCCAAGAAGAAGGTAGTTTCTCAATTACACAGGCTACTTGAAAATTCTCATTAATGATCATACCCTCTTCTACGAGTTCGGATATAATTATTTGTAGTTCTTCAACCTGTTTAATTACAGTTTTGGAATCCACCATCTCATACTTTAGAAATTTACCTACAATAAATTTCTTAGCAGCTGCATCCTCAGTTTTATATTTTTTTTTTTATCTAAGGCAAGCCACGGTGCTCTAGCAGACTCAAACGTACAATATACACCATACATAGTATTGTCTAAGCCGTTCAGAATGTAATTTTTACATAAAAAATCACTATGATTCCAACTCTCAAGAGCAAGCAAAGCCCTGTGTTCGAGGTTGTCTGGAGACACAATTGGTTTCTCTTCGGTTAACATCCTGGCTAATCCAAGTGTAGTCAAATAGAACAACATCTTTTCTTCGCCAGCGCTTGAAATTCAGCCCGTTAAATTTCTCTGGTTTCTCTCCATGAGAAGAACCACCACAACAACGATTGATTGTGTCACGGTAGTAGTAGGCACGATTACATTTGATAGTGGATTGGACTTCCACTTGCATGACATCGATATTTGGTGTCATTGACGCATCAGTGACAACAGCCATTTCTTTTCAGAAAATAGAAGATCAACAGTTCAGTTTTGGTTCGAAAAATCGAAACCAAACAGCAGCAAGAACAGATTTACGGAATATCAAAACTTGATATTTCAGTTGGGGAGAAAAAAAATGTTCAAAAACGAACTGAGTATTTATTTCCTTCTCGCATACAGATACTTTTCAGAGCATAAGAAAGCTCTGAAAATTTGTCTTAAGATTGTTATAACTGTAGTATCGTATGCAAAAATAAATAAATAAACAGAAATAATAAGAACACTTTTAATAATTTGAAAGGACAATTACAATACTATAATTGGAAAAACGAAATTAACAAAAAAGATATTTCCAACAGAGGCGAGATGGAACTCTGTCCTTAAGACAAATTTGCTCCGGCTTGTACCCCGGTTTATGCAATTGTCTCCCAGGATTACTCAGTTACCTGTTCAAAGAAGAGGTACTTCAATTTCTGAACGACTTCGAACTCTGATGGTGTTCTTGAAAGCTCTTCAACATAATATGAAAACTATATGAATTTCTGTTGCAGTACTTGTGTTGTGTTCTTTGTATTCTGTGTATCTCTCCATGATGTGAAGCCTTGTTTATATAGAGGATTGAGCAAGCAATGGAAAAGCCTCTGCATTGATAGCCATTAATGCATTTACTCCCACTACTTCCACTTTGATATCAATGACAACAGTTTCGTATTTATTCAGCCATCAGTTTAAGAAACTGAACAGTTTCAGCATTTAGTGACTTATTTCACTCGGCTGAATTTCAGCTTCACTCTGCCGCTGGCACTTGGTGAATTCGACAACTTCACCGCCGACCGCCGACCGAATATTCGGCTTCACTCACTCACCGAAATTTCTGGAGTTCAAAAAGATAATACTTGCCCAGCCCAAGGCCCACGAAGGCCCAATTCCCCAAGCCCAAGCCCAAGGTCAACGGTCAACGGGCACGAGCGGGCGGCGGCGCGTGCACGCGTGTGGCAATTTTAACAGTACATCGTCTGTCTAAAACCATTCTGAACTCTCTCTTTCTCTCTGGAGCTTATAAAAGCATCAACTATCATCATATAAATACTTGACATTGGAACACTCATGTTCCAATGTGGGATAAAGTTTTATACTACTTTACTACCCATATCTCACAACAACTTAAAGCGTTAATATCTCATTCACCCGTACTCCGAATTGAATGATTTAAAATTCTATTGTCAACTACGTAGCACGTAGTTTCCAATGATTTTAATAAAGTTTCGATAACTTTAATAAAAATCTTATCGAACTTGCTTTTAAAAGTAGTTGTAAAAAATGATTAAAAATCAATAAAATCGGTTAAATAATTTTTCCTCTATTTTCTCGAACACCCATTTCGTCTAGTATCTTCTGCGGTTCTTGCAAAAGTGGCGAGGCTGAGAGAGATTGTAGTCGTTGTAGTAGCAGAATTTAGTATTTGAGGAATCAGATTTAGGGCATTTCAAATGTTCTTGCTTTGGAATTGTGGGTTCCCCGTTCATCTGCGAAAACATTGCAGTTGGGTCTTGCATCTTTAATTTCCCTTTCTTCAACTCTACCGAACTCCAAATCAGGGAGTTGATCAGAGAAATGGTGAGCTGATTTGAACTCAAGTTTTTGCTGATTTCTTAATTGCCGTATTGTTGGTCTGGTCTTCGTGTTCATGAGTTCAAAACAAGGGTGGAGATTTAACATGGAAGATTGGTTTTGTGAATAAATCAATAAATAGGAAGAAAAAAACTGTGTGGAAAAGTAAGGAGGTAGATGTCGGTGGGATGTTGAGTTTTCAGCAATGGGAAGGTTTCTTCCCATGGCTAATTATGGGTAGAAAGTACATCCAGATCATTTCTAGATAATCATGAGGATGATGATTAAAATCTTGGGCAAGGACCAATTATTCTGGATGAATTACCACCTGCTCCATGTTTACAAAGTTTACTGAACCAATCAGTGGCAGATCTAGAAAAATTGTTTAACCTGGTTCAAAAATGTTTTTAAGAGTATAAAAAAATTAACGAGGTCCATAAATTTTTTCTGTAAGTAAAACTTAATATTTTTTATGTTTTAGCGGGGTCCGTGGACCCCGTTGTGGAACATGTGGATCCGCCACTGGAACCAATTGTTTAGTGTTTCAACATGCCTATTCTTGTGTATATTAGCATAGGTGGTGATCTGTGCTTGAAAATTTGCTAAGAAACCAATCTTTTTTTGTTTCCATATTTGTTTCAGATGGCTTCAATTTGTATGCATAGTGTTTATATTAGTAAAGTTCACTGAACCATTCCTTTTTATGTTGTTTTAGTTCAAGATCTAAATCCATTTGCCAGACATTTTAGGAAAGTAGAGACTAACCTAATAATACAGATGCATTTTTGTTCATATAAACATTTTAATGAACTTAATTTAATCTTTGAAAATTGGGTTTGTGGGTTTGTGTTACTTAACATCCTATATTTCCTAAAAAGACATCCTATATGATTGCCGATGTCATTGCATCCTTATTCAGTTTCTTTTCGAACTGTTTGTTGAGTCAAAGATTGGAGAGAGTTTATACAAGCGTGCAATGCGACTTGGTTTAGATCACGAGCCGATTCCTCGGATGGTTGGTTTGGAAATTTTAATGTGTCGTCAAAAGGTGCAGGAAATAAATTTGATGGTGGGTCTGAGTATGATTTGGAATAAAATGTTGGTGTCATTGGGTGTCACTTCATAAAATATTGGTGTGATTGAGTGTCACTGCATAAGGTCTCAATTCATAAAATGAGATATTAGAATAAGGGACGAAAAAATATGAATTATGGTGAAGAATTATGTTGATCGTAGTTTTATATTAAAAGATATAGCCGTTTGAAGCCGATTTTATGAAGAAAAGAAATCGATTTTCTAAAATTAAGTCGAAAAATATCAAATGTCATCGCGGTGTTACTTCATCAAATGTCACTATATCCCAATGGTCACTGCATCACGGTGGTAAATGCATCGCGGTAGTCATTACATCGGGGTGGTCAATGCATCGCGGTGGTCATTGCATCGCAGTGATAAATGCATCACGATGGTCACTGCATCCAGGGCCGGCCCTCGCTTTTTTTGGGCTTAAGACCAAGTCCCCGAATTGGGCCTTTTAGTTGAAGTTGTTTTTTTAAAACATACTTATTGTTAGATATTTTTTCATAAATAAATATTTTGGTTATCATTTGCATACGAGTTGCCGTATGAATTAATGTTATCGCAACAAAACGGGGTTCGATACATGCATTTTCGAAACCTAAACCAATGCATGCATCAGTTCATGAAGGGATATGCATTTTCGAACTGATATGTATTTACCCTTTCGTGTAAGGGTTGCATGCTTTCATCCGGTGAATAGTGACAACCCTACCTTTTCGTGCAAGGAGTACCTCTATTTGTTTATAGGGTACTTGCAATCTATAAAATGCATAAGTATGCAGACGAAAATTCATAAGTTTGACAACGTCATCAGAAAAACTTTGAGTGTCCTCAGTTTGATTCGAACAAGTCACTGTTTGAATCAAACACCCCCATTGTATCCTGAAAGAGATTTTCATTTGATCACTTAGTGACAAATCGTGTGGGATGAAACATCTCTTAAAAGACAACGTTATTAACGTGCCTTGGAGTTTCTAATTCTCTGTCAAATCCTAAGTACTACATATTTTTTCCAACACTTATCGCGTTTTTAACATCCGTAAATGCAAAAAATTAATAAAACTTGTTTGTATGTCTAATTTTTTTTAGGCCAAGTAAATTTTTTTATTGGGACCGTTATAGTTTGGAGTAAAAAAAAATTGGGCCTTTATCATAAGAAAAATCAACATATTATATTAGGTTGGATCGGATTAAATCTACATGAAACTTTTTTTCCTTTAGCGAAACATGTACCGTTGGGCCCTCTGACACCGTTGGGCTTAAAACCCGGGTCTCGCCGGCCTCATTATAGGGCTGGCCCTGACTGCATCGGAGGTGGTCACTACATTGGGGTGGTCACTGCATCGCAGTGATCAATGAACCGCGGTGGTGAATGCATTGGGGTGTTCACTGCATCACGGTGTCAATGCATCGGCGGTGGCCATTGCATCGAGGTGGTCAATGCATCATGGTGTCATTGCATCGCGGTTGTTAGTGCATCGTGGTGTCACTTCATCGCGGTGTCTCTGCATCGGGGGTGGTCACTGCATCGCGGTGTCTCTACATTGGGGGTGGCCACTGCATCGCGACGGTCAATGGATCGGGGGTGGTCAATGCATCGCGATGGTCAATGCATCGTGGTGGTCAATGAAACGCGGTGGTGAATGCATTGGGGTGGTTACTGCATCACCTTGGTGAATGCATCGCGGTGTCTTTGCATCGCGGTGTCTATGCATCGGGGGTGGTCACTGTATCGCGGTGTCTCTACATCGGGGTGGCAACTGCATCGCGGGGGTCAATGGATCGGGGGTGGTCAATGCATCGCTGTGGTCAATGCATCGCGATAGTCACTGCATCGAAGGTGATCACTGCATCAGGATGGTCAATGCATTGCGGTGGTCAATGAATCACGGTGGTCAATGCATTGGGGTGGTCACTACATCGCGGTGGTGAATGCATCGCGATGACCACTGCATCACGGTGTCAATGCATCGGGGGTGGTCAATGCATCGCTGTGTCACTGCATCACGGTGTCACTTCATCGAGGTGTCTCTACATCGCGGCATCTCTGCATTGCGTTGTCTCTGCATCAGGGGTGGTTACTGCATCGCGGTGTCTCTGCATCGGGGTGGTCACTGCATCGCGGTGTCTTTGCATCGGGGGTGGTCACTGCATCGCGGTGGTCAATGCATCGAGATGGTCACCGGAAAAAAAAACCCTTTTTTAGGGTCTAGGAAAAAAGAAAACCTTTTTTATCGTCCAGAAAAAAAAAGATCATCACTAGTTTTTTTTAATTAATTAGGGTAGTTTGGTCTATGTACTTATTTTATGTCCTTATAACCAATTTTGATTTAAGTGTGTCATATTTACCTAATTAAGTCTAATATGTGTCTTTTTGGACCATTGCCCTTTAAAAAAATTGGAGAGATTTTATTTGCACCACGTCTATCATATAAATTCAACATTTTGAAAATCGGTTTTAAAATTAAAATTTGAATTTTCGAAAATCGATTTTCACAATACATTTACGAGAGTAAGTTATTTTCCTACAATTTGGGTCTACACCTCTACCTTCATCCTGTAAGGTCTTAGTTTGCGAGATATATCCACACTATGGATCTCGACCTGTGGGTCTAATTTTCGACCTGTGGATCTACACATGTACCTTAGTCATGTAAGGTCTTCGTCTCCGCATGGTTGATCAAACCACCGAGTTAATGGCTAGCTTTGCTAGAATTTTGTTCGAGACTTTTAGTATGTATGAACTGAAACGACTCATGCTCTATTAGTATATATTCAACTTTGAGAGTTCATTTTTTTGTGAACTTATCTCCGTTTATCTAGAATTAGTACTGCCAATGTACATATGTATAGTAAAATATCATATTTGAAATTTTCTTTTTAACTTACTTGTTTTTGGTTTGGTGAGCTTTGCTCTATTTGATTGATAAGAACAAGGTGGGGTTGTAGCCCTCTCAACGCTGTAAGTAGAAGTCATGTGTAATTTCGGTTGATATTGAATAATCATACCTTTTATCGTAACTCGGATAAGTGACAACTATCTCGTGTCATCCTCTCATATTTTATCATTTCGGTTGACAAATAATTACGACAAGATAATTCTAACCTACTCGGTTCGTTGATAAATATAAGGCCGAGGGTCGCTCGGCTTGTTGATAAATGTAGGGCTAAGAACACCTTTCGGCTATGCTTATAAATATAACATTGAGAACACCGCCGGTTGGTCAACTTGGCAAGGTATAGAAATATATGAAAATTTCCTCGGACATTTGCGTAAGTATACGGAGTTCACTCTTAACATGATAGCTCGACTGCGGGTATCTCACCGATAGGAAAATAAATATACAAAAATATGCCACGTTTAACTAGACAATTTTGATTTGACCAATAGGGCAAAGTAAGAGCTTAGTCTCGCTTAGCTTGCGGGAAATAATAAATAAGGTGGGACACGCCCATGTTATATAAGAGATGAATTTGCTCACTCACGATAATAATATCGATGTGGCCTATCCGCTTCGATAAGGGATTTTGACATGTAGAAAAATAATATATATACACAGATACAAATAAAAGGTACCGAGCTTTCTTGGCTCGATTAGAGATAGTGTTCTGTTTTGGCTTGATGATGGTTTTGTAGAAGCTTTTGCCTATCTCCATCGAATCCGTTAATCGAGCCGTATATGTCGACTCGGTTTCATGGTTTGAACATGGATGTTTTGATTGTGAAAATTTATTGCATTCACAATCGCAAATTTGATGTGTATGTTCTTTGGTTTTCCGCGCGTCACACGCGTGAGGTTCCGATTTGTTCCTTTTGCGAGGGGTTTTTTGGCGGCCTTCACTGATTTGGTTCAAGGCCCGTTTGAATGTATCTCTCATATGTGCCTGCAGATGAGGGTATTTCACCGTTGTCTTTATTTTCCGATTTCGTGGTTCTTCGTTGTAAGCCACCAACAAGTTTCAAAGGGTATAATTTTGAGACCCTCCTTCAGAGTCCATTTTAGAATGCTCAAAATCGTCGGTGATGTAATCATGTTGAAATTCAGGTAATTCGGTTTTGTGAGGATACCCCTACTACTAAACTAGTAGATTTGTTGATAATTTACAGTTGAGCCAATTATGATTGACTGCCTACGTACCCATAGATTTTGGAATCAAGCTATTAACGTAGTTTTGAATTTATGAGGATGAAGATCCTTTTATAGGCCTCCATCGTAGGGGAGTTAATCTTGCTGTCATTGAAGGCGTGGTTGATGACATGGAAATGTTTAAAAGGCATTATGAGAGCAATCATGGGCCTGAGGCAAGAATCAATTACAACATCGTGGCTTAATGCTTGGTTGAGGGAGCGCAACTGTTATCTAAGGTCGGATATGACTTGCCCAAGCTGGACATAAGAGGCCGAAGTGAACCTACACCATGTCGGCAATATAAGGTTGTGGATGTCTTAATTCGAACTAATAATAGAAGGCAGAAGACGACATGCGTCATGTTGGACAGAGGATGGTGAGTCAAGAATCAATAAGGGGTTACAACATCGTGGCTTAATGCTTGGTTGATGGAGCGTAACCGTTATCTAAGGTCGGATCTGACTTGCCCAAGCTGAATATAAGAGACCGAAGTGAACCTATGATGACGGTCAAATTGGTACCATTATTTACCATCAATCTACCCCGGATTTGTATTCTCAATGGGTATAATATGTGTGAAATCATGGGTTAATTAGCTAAATGTCACTAAGCCAAGTCCGGGGTGACGAAATTGGTATTATGCGTATTAACCGTGTACTTTATGCGGGATTTGCTAGAAATAGAAGCTACTATATGTGCTATGATTTTATTGACAAATGGATGAGTGTTTGAAGCATCATTTGGGCTGAATATGAGAGTCAATCGATAGAGAACTGAACGGAGCTGAAGGTTGAAGTGTTTCGAGTGGAGATTGGACCCGACAATCTGATTGGTGATCTTTCAATGCAGTTTACGAAGCTTTACAAGACGAATTGGGTTTGGACTTCTTCATGAAAGTTGTAGGTCCTGAAACAAGGATTCCAACACACTTTGAATCACCCAAATCGGAGTTACGTAGGTCAAGTTATGGTCCAAATACCGAAGCTGGGCCTAGGGTATTCCAAGTTAAGTCGGCAGCAGGAAAAAGACGAACATACCCTCGGTAACCCGGGAGGTACCGCCTGACTTACCGAGGCCAGAATCTTTCGAAACGCGTTTTCTTGTCCTCCAAGCATTGGGTTTACCCCTAAGTCAGTTTATACACCTATATAAAGCCATTAGAGCTGCGAAATTGTAATCATCCATCCATTCATCTTCCATTCCATCATTCATTCATAGATCTATTCATAAATTAGATACAATGTAGTCTTTTGGTTATATTTTCTTCTTTTCTTTCTTGCAAATAAGTCATGAGTCTTTCATTATTGAATTGTGTTTGGTTTACGATCTTCATGGATCGTCTTGAGTCGCCGGAGGGAGAGAGAATAGAAGAGTAGATCTGTTCTTCATCATGGGTAAGATCTATTCCAATGTTTTATTTCTTTCTTAGATTCATGATTGTTCTTGTGTTAAATCTAGATTATGCTTGCATCTAATCATCTATGAATTAATTAAACGAACCTTGATCTTTATTCGATTCATTAATATGAAAGCGTAGAATTATGGGTTGCTTATTTCTTGGATCTGCGCGACGGTCTTTATCGCTAGATCTGAATACCTAGTAAATCCTAATTTTGTGGTTCTGCGTCAGCTACGTTGATCGATAGATTTAATTTACATGTTTTTTGCCTGATCAACTATTTACATGTTATCATAAATTAACATGAAGTATGTGAAGTGTTAATTAGGACAATATCTTGATGGACCTTAGGAACGTGCTGGTCAATGTCGACAGCTGTCAATGCGGGTTAGCGGTATGAGTTAGCGCTCAATATCGGCAATTCTAGTTCTTTATGCGTATGGGCTGTTACAGACCAATTAAAGATGGTAGCTGGCGTATAGATTATCTACTGCCATTGTCAGAGTAGATAGGGTTAGGAATTGCACCCGTAACTTAATTACAAATATGGATCAGATGAGGATTAAAGGGAGATTAGTTATGAATAGTTTGGTTAATGCCTTTTCGATACATGATTGATGATTGGTTTATTTGCATCCATTTTATTTACTGTTCCTTTATGTTGGTCAATGACCACCCCTATCCGGTTGACCTATGAATTGTGGTTGTGTTTAGCATTATTAAATAATAGTCTCTGTGGGATCGACATTGACTCGCCCTTGCTATACTACGATTGAATTAGTACTCTTGCTAGTACGTCGTGTGTATTAGTGAATTGCACACGCGATCAACCTACACCATGTCGGCAATATAATATTGTGGATGTCTTAAGCCGAACCAATAATATAAGGCAGAGGACGACATGTGTCACGCCGGACAGAGGATGGTTTGCGTCATGTCGATATAATAAGGCGACATGCCTTTGTTAGAGAAAGCTTTGCCGAAGTCATCTGATACATAAAGCCCAATATTGATACGACCTTTCTCATTCCGTCCTAAACATGATAAGTACCACGTGTATGAGGTCGGTTCATACCCACGTCAGTATATAATGATGAATTAATTGTTAATTTTACTAACCTTAAAAAGAATTTACTTAACCCAAACACATGCAGAGCACGTGCATTTTGCTAGTACTACCTCCGTCCCAAAATATAAGTCCGTTAAGATTTTTCAATTTGTCCCATAATATAAGTCCATTTAGAATACCAATGGAGCATTTATTATATTTTTGTCCTTTTACCCTTCATTTATTATATACCCACCCAATTTTCACCACTTTGCATTAATTACAGTGAATGGTCATTTTAGTATTTTTAATCAAAATCAATGACATATAACCAATTTTCTTAATAAGTATGAAAAATCCCAAATGAACTTATATTTTGGGACGGAAGTAGTATCAACTACTCCCTCCGTTTTTTTTATATGTCGCAGAGAGAAGATTCACACAGATTAAGAAAGTAATTAATATGTCTAAACTATAGTATTGAAAATGTATTTTTTTATTGGAGATGTAAATAATTTGTTGGTAAATGAGTTTTTTGTGTTGGAAATGTATTTTTTTTACTGGAAATGTAAATACTTTGTCGGTAAAGGAGAAAAAAAACAATAGATGAAGCATTGAAAATGTAAAATGACAGATAAAAAAAAACAGAGTAAATTCAAAAATGTGACAGGTAAAAGAAACGGAGGGAGTAATAAATAAGTTTTGGCCAACTTCTCTTCAAAGTTTGTGTCAACCTCCGTCTCAAAATATGTTTCTACGCTTCTTTAAGTTTATCTCAAAATACGTATTAAACATTTTATATTAACAATGAATAATTTATTATTATTTTTTCTTTTATATTTAATTGATTATCTATCCAATCACATACGTTATTTAGAACGTACTATTGCATTAATAATTGTTAAATGTTACTTTACTTAATTATTTCTTATTAAATTTTATGATCCTCAACCAATTTTTTTAAAATTTCTGTAATGGTTTCTATTTTGGAACGTAGGATTATAAATGGAAACAAGAGCTATCATTTAAAACTTTATAAATGCAGGACTATTATTACTTTCACACACATATATATATATATATATATATATATATATGGGAGCTTTAATTATTTATATACCATTATTCACAAGCCTAATTTCAAGTCATACTATTCTCATTTTGTCGATATACCACTCTTATTTTGGGTTTTAGTTGTTTTTTTAGCCAAACTAAACCCTAATTAGAAGAGGAACCCCGATAGGGATTTGAGGGACCTTAAGATCGTGCATATTTGTGAAAGAAATAGAGAAAATCGCGGGATTTTTAGCGGTTTATCACTGCTTGCAGGTGGTATTTGTGAGAATACCACCCAAGGCAAAAACTGATTTTGATTCGCGATTTTCTCCCGCTTTTTCCACCTTTGTGCACGATCTTAAAATACACCCTTCCCTATTGGGTTCCTTCCCAATTAGGGTTTAGTTTGGTTCAAAAACACCTAAAACGCGAAAATGGGAGTGGTAGATCGACAACACAGATAATAATCGCACAAATAGACTCCCAAATTAGTGGTAGATCGGCAAAGCTCCCGAAAATCGCGTCCCAAAATTGTTTTTTTTTGGTGGTATATCCACAAATACACCCCAGAAGCAGTTATGTGTATATATATATTCGTTTTATATACTTTCAGAGAAGTTCATATATGAACAAGGGCAAACAATTCGCAGAAATTCACACTAATTTGTCAACCCCTATAGCTGTCCTGCGTTCTTAAATCTGGTCAACTTTCCTAAAACAACCATGTGCGTTCTTAAATCTGGACAACTTTCCTAAAACAACCATATCTGGGCCTTTGTCCATGTAAGTTGCACAGAGTTGACTCCTCTCTGTTTAATGCTACATACATTATACATATAGCTTGATTTAAGTTTGATGAACAAAAGGAGGTTATTTCAGCTTTGTTTTTAGTTGAGAAAGATGGCTGCTACAAGAAGCTATATTCATGTTCGTGGTGTGTCTTCATATTTTCAGATTCCTCCACTTCAAGGTGGAAAAAGCCATGAGTTAAGATTTGGTGGGGGCCTTATTACATTCTACTAGCAATTTGTAATTAAGTTCATCATTTTGTCTGTTTCATAGCATTTTTATTATATTCATCTTTTTCTGATATGCTGCAGAAAAATCCAGAAGAATTGTTGCCATGGCATCTCTTGTTGTTTCAGCTCCAAAGCGTGAATCGGACCCGAAAAAACGAATCGTGATAACAGGGCAGGGACTTGTTTCAGTTTTTGGTAACGACATTGACACGTTCTATAATAAGCTTCTTGAAGGAGAAAACGGGATCACTTTAATAGATCGGTTCGACGCATCAGACTTTCCTGTTAAGATCGGTGCACAGATTCGTAGTTTTTCTACGGTCGGTTACATTGATGAGAAAATGGATGAACATTTGGATGATTGCTGGAGGTATTGCCTAGTTGCTGGCAAAAGGGCACTCCAAGATGCTAACCTTAGCCCACAAACACTTGAAAATGTGAGCTTTTTCTATCTTCTTAAGGACTTTTTTAAAATTTCCACCATATTTCATTTGGGATTTTTTTTCAATATACCACCCATTCTATGTGCTATTTGTAAATATACCCCATCGATTTCCGCATACTTGATACTTTGAAATCTACCTGGTTATATAATTATGCATTACAGTCGAATTTCACGTAAAAGTCTGTGTCTCATTCATCACCAGAGTAAAATATATATAGTTACACAGAAACCCTAGCCATTCTAGTAGTTTCCCAGTCTACCCTTATGCCAATACATTATACATCCCTAATTTACAATAATAATTTACAAATATTTTAATTCCGTAATAATTACAGATGGACAGATCAAGAATAGGAGTATTGATTGGAAGCTGCATGGGAAGCATGACAACTTTCAGTAATGATGTGGAGTCTTTAACTCGAGAAGGATATAAAGGAATTTCTCGGTTATTCATCCCTTACTCGATCAACCATATCGGATCCGCATTGTTGGCTAAAGATTCCGGATTAACAGGTCCTACTTACTCCATTCAAGCAGCATGTGCATCTGCAAATTCTTGCTTCTTTGCTGCTGCGAATCATATTAGAAACGGCGATGCAGATATTATGTTAGCTGGTGGGACAGAAGCTGCTGTTACACCGGCAGGGATTAGCGGCTTGAACGCTACAAGGTCTTTATCTCAAAGAAATAATGAACCCGAAAAGGCATTAAGACCATGGGACAAAGATCGTGATGGTACCGTCCTTGCAGATGGTTGTGGCGTGTTGGTACGAAAAAGACATTTTTTTTTTTTTATTTTTATCTTATCATCTTTGAAATTTAATAAAGAAGAATCTGGCCCTCAATCTTTTTCGATAAGATGTGATTTAACCATCTTCTTTCGTTTTGATTTGACATATCCTCATCTTTCATTCATTTTTGCAAGAATGGTCCCCATCTTTCCAAAAGTCATAGTGATTTCAATGCTCTTATTTTGTTTTAGTGTGACTCAGTCCTCAAGTTTCAATTTTTTTTACAAATTTGGTCCATTTAAGTCAAAGCTTTTAGATAAAAATTGAGGACCATTCTTGCAAAGAAAAAAGATGATTGAATCGGTCAAACCAAAACGAAAGAGAAGTTATTATTGTGTTTTTTGTAAAGATGGAGGACCATTCTTGCAAAAAAAAAAGAAAAAGAAAGACGGGGGACTGATCAAACCAAAACGAAAGAAGATGGTTATTTCACAGATTTTCGGTAAAATTAGGAAAACATAACAGAAAGATAGTAGACAAAGATGGAGATCTTTTGCATTAATTTCATGATAGACAACATTACACAGCAGGTCCATAAATACACAAGACAGAATCTATTGCTAGATTTCTGTTACACCAAGTGACATATGTCAACATCTCAACCATTCATTACAAATCTAATCTAAGAGCCATCATTTAGTCTTATCTTCAACAGCCCCGCTCAAACGAAATGGTGCACCTGCTAGTTTGCTTCTGAAATGTGTAAATGACAGAGGTGGTAAAGCTTTGGTCATGCTGTCTGCAATCTGATCTATGGAAGGAACATATAAAACCTGCAACTGCTTGTTCAAAACCCGATTTCTGATAAAGTGATTAACCACTTCAATATGTTTAGTCCTAGCATGATAAACTGGATTATAGGCCAATGAGGTAGCTCCAGTATTATCACACCAGGCTCTATGAACACCAGAAATCTGCAACCCAGTTCATCCATAAGTTGTTTTAGCCATTTCATTTCAGCAGATAAATCAGTTAATGCCCTATATTCTGATTCAGTACTTGACCTAGAGACAACCCC
The DNA here is from genome assembly GCA_026214975.1 of Gentiana macrophylla. Lineage (NCBI taxonomy): Eukaryota > Viridiplantae > Streptophyta > Magnoliopsida > Gentianales > Gentianaceae > Gentiana > Gentiana macrophylla. The sequence continues at coordinate 96,650,360 of CM047811.1, forward strand.
TTGTTTTTTTGAACTCGATGACACAAGAGAATCACCAATATACACACAGTAGCCCCCAACTAACTTTCTATCAAATGTATCAACAGCCCAATCAAAGACATCAGAAACCGAGTTAAGTGCAGCCCATGTGATGGTTTAAAATGCAGACTGAGATGAAATGTTCCACTAACATACCTCAAAAGTCTTTTTAAAGCTATCCAATGATTAGAATAATGGTCTTGCATAAACCTGCTAAGGCAATTTAATGCAAAGGTAATGTCAGTCTAATTAGAGTGAGATACATGATCTCCAATAAGCACTCTGTAGAATTTAGGATCCGATCATGGTGTACCTTGCTTAGTTCAAACTCTTCCTCGCTATCATAGGTGTATGACACCTTTGAGATGATCAAACCTCAATCTTTTCAAAGAACTATATGGCATAGTGTGGGTGATTTAGGTACATGCCCGAACTATCTCTAAACACTGCATTTCCGTGGAAGTGTCACACTTGTCCAAGATCTTTAAGTGCAATGGCTTTATTGAGTTCTTTGGACAAACTTCTTGATCAACTCGGATGAGTTCCCCAGTAATCGAATGTCATCCACATACACCAAAATGTATAACACTTGTTTAGTTTGTTTATAAGTGAAGCAGATAAGTATCGACACATCGTCATTGAGAAACCCCATGCCTTGATTGACGGTGAGCTTCAAACCAGCCCTAGGTACTGTTTTAAAGCCATATAGTGTCCTATTCAGTTTGCAAACAAAGTGTGGCCTAAGCAGATCCACAAAACCTTTCGGTTGAGACATCAACACTTTGGTTCTTTTAGTGGTCCATTTAAAAGGCATTATTGATGTCTATCTCGGTGGATGGGCGGTTCATGAACACGACCACCGCAAGAATAACCCTAATAGTTGTAGATTTGGCAACTGGACTGAATGTCTCAGTAAAATTAATGCCATAACTTTGGTGAAATCCCTCAGCCACCAACCTGGCTTTGTGCTTGAAAACACTCCCATCAGGATTCAGTTTGACCTTGAACACCCATCTATTACCTACCCAATTCTGATTTGATGATGGTGGCACCAAATCCCAAGTGCGATTCTGCATTAGTGCCTTGTACTCATCCTCCGTGGCCCTTCTCCACTCAGTCTTTGCCAATGCTTCTGACACATTCAAGGGTTCAGCAGGAAATGCTGAGGTATTTACATTTGCACAAGAGACATTGTAGGTTTTTGGTTTAAAGATCCCTGCCTTGGCTCTTGTTTGCATAGTGTGTGGAGGGACAAGGCTTTTAGTAGGTTGTACAGGTGGAGATGGTGCAGGTGGAGGTGTAGGACTTTGTGAAGGTGAAACGGCTGTGGTATTAGGTGAGGGAGGATCAGGAGGGTGCAACACTAGATGTGTGTGTGAAGATGGATGTTGATCCAGCAACAGCGTCTGGTGTATTGTGTAAGGTGTTTGTAGGGCTATCAATAGATTGTGGTGTAATTGAAGGATTGTGTATGTCATTACATAAGTGATCAGTGGATTGAGTCAAGGTACCTGATGCCGAGGTAGTCTTCTCTTGATGAATCGTACAAGCATCGATTGAGCTTGTTGGTCATATATCAAAAGTAATGGGTGTAATTGCAAAGCAGCCTCGAGAAATAGGGATGACACTTATATGAGATCCTAATAAAAACCTTTAGCAAAAAGAAAGTCCTCTTCATTAAAGACAACATTAATGCTAATATAGACTCTTCCCGACTCATCTAAACACTTGTATCCCTTATGATGCATTCTAAGACCAAGGTTAACACACACTTACTATGAAATCAAATTTTAGTGTCTTTGAAAGGGTCTTAAATTTGGATACATTGCACATTCAAAGACTCTAAGTAGAGAGTAGGAAGGCTTGGTATGAAACAAACATTCATGGGAGACTAGTTTTTTAGGATGTGTAGGAGAGGCAGGTTTATAAGAAGAACAACATACTCAAAACTATGCCACCGAATCGAGAGGCATTGAAGCTTGTGCAAGGAGAGTTAATCCTAACTCAATTATATGTCTATGTTTCCTCTCCGCCTCCTATTTTGATTTGTGGTCATGAGGGCAAGGGTGTCTAAACAAGATTCCTTCGTTTTTCAAATAGAGCTAAAAATTATGTACTTCACCCCAATCAGTTGGATGCACTCGATAGTGGCACCAAGCTGATTGTGGATCTGGGTTTTAAACTGTTTGAAGGTGTTTAGTGCTTCAGATTTTAGTTTTAAAGGATATATCTAGGTGTGTCTGGTGTGGTCATCTATAAAGTGGATATAGTAGAAGTATCCTTCTATAGATTTCACGAGGGGAGTCCTCATATATCTGTGTGAATAAGGTCAAACATGTTCCTAGCACAAGAATGTAAAGGAAAATGAGGCAAAAGTGGGATTTACCCAGCTGACAAGCTTCACAGAAATTCATTGTTTCGTTAACAACCATATTACAATGAGACATAACTTGTTACATAACATTATGGGAACAATGCCCTAGCCTTCTATGCCAGACATCAAGTGAAACACCTAACTGGCAGTCTTAGGAGAAAATAAAGACTTAGATGACCTAGACACACTCAAACATAAACTATCACTGTTTTTGGAATGAAGAGAGCTCTGAGGTTGGCTAGTTGGAGTTTCCATTTGGTGCAATCCATCCTTGAGAAGACCCTTGAGCAGAACTTGGTCTGTAATCTTGTCCTTCACAAGACAAAGAGATTCAGTAAATAAAACAGTAATAGAGTTATCAGAAATCAACTTAGACACACTATTCAGATTTTTTGTAATATTAGGAACATGTAAAAGAGTTTTAAGGATCAAAGGCCTTGAGGGTGTGTTAATGGTGCTGGTGCCAATGTGTTTAATGTACAATGCCTTACCATTTCCCACAACTAAAGTATCATTACCATTGTATCCAGCACTGAGATGGAGGTTGCTCAAATCTGATGTGACATGATTGGCTGCCCCACTATCAAGATAGCAGGAGTTGTCTGCTACACTTTGAGGACTGGCAACAAAAGATGAGATTTGTTTGGGGTTGGTGTTATCAGCGGGACCATTGTTGAAATCTGTTTCAAATCTGTGCCAACATATGTTGGTGTATGACTAATTTGCCACACAACCGGCATGCCATCTTGCTTGCACTAGCATTTGGGTTTTGTTGTTGTTGATTTCCATTGATTCTTCCTCCCCTGCCTATGCCACAATTTCTACCACCTCTGTAGTTACCTCCTCCCCAACCTCTGCCATTTGTGTTGTTGTTATTAGGAGGTCTTCCATTGTAGTTGCCAGTTCTTGTTGCCATATTAGCACTACCAGACCCCCTGAAGAGCAACTCCAGACCCTCTAGTGGGATTGAACCTAGCCACAAGTTTCTCATGTATGAGAAGTTGGGACTGCACTTCCTGCCAGATGAGGGCACCAACTCCTGCAGTTATATTAACAATGGCAGCTTCATACTCTTTGTCTAAACCACCTAAGACAACAAGGATCAATTCGAGATCTAATAATAAGGTACCTCAGATTGTGTGAGGTTGTCCTTTGTAGGACTTTATTTAGGCCAAGTAATCAACCATTGTTTCGGTGCCCTTTGCGCTTAGTCAATGCATTTTTCAATTCAAGCATACGAGCTCTAGATTGGTGTTGAATAGACTTTTAAGAGTAGTCCAAACCTCGTTCGATGTTTGACATCCTACTACTTCAACTAAGGCCTACTCTGTTATGGATCTCAATGACCAACCAACAAGAAGAGAATTAGTCACATCCCATTCTTCCGAGGTCCGATGTCCCAGATTACCAAGAAGACCGGTGCAGGAGAGTAGATTCAGGGGTCTTGGCTTTGTTCCCTAAGATAACCATCCGGTCTATGACACTCGAACAATCGGTAAAATAGTGGACTTCAAAGCGAGTAATTATCATGAGTTAATTTGACATTACAAGTTTGATTTAGGTGACCCGATAAAGGAGGTGTTGGAAGGAATGAAGACCATACCAGGATATCGGAGTAGTGAAGGATACTGGTCCGGCCGGAATTGTGGAAATGGAGACACCATGGTTGGGATTTGACCAAACTGCATGATAGAGGGCACACCAAAACCAGAAACTCCTGCGGTGGTTCCATAAAAGGGAATTTGAGCTCCGATTGTGGAGAAATTATGCTGAGGAGTTCCAATTTGAGCTTGAGAGCTCAACCCGGCCGGACTATTCTTTGGTGGTGTTGTTTGACTCGATAGATCTAACCACTGCTCCAGATTCAGATGTCGGAGTTGCCATCTCTGGCTAAATAGCTCCGATACCAACTAGGAAAACATAACAAAAAGATGGTAGACAAAGATGGAGATCTTTTGCATTAATTTCATGATAGGCAACATTACACAAGAGTCCATTAATACACTTAGCATGAATCTATTGGTAGATTTACTGTACACCAAGTGACACATGTCAACATCTCAACCATTCATTACAAATCTAATCTGGGAGGCCCTCATACGAGTCTTATCTTCAACAAGTAAAGATGGAGGATCATTCTTGCTATTAGCTCTTGTCTTTGAATTAATTTGTATCGACCTTCACTGCTAACTGAGGTTATGGAAAGCTTGGAACATGCAATGAAACGAGGCGCGAATATTATCATGCGGAGTATTTGGGAGGGCGATCGGTTCGGATGCTCATCACATGGTTTATTTTCAACCCGATGGTTCTCAACACGCACTTTGTATAATCAAGAGCTTGCAAGATGCTGGAGTCTCTGTTGAAGAGGTTACAAATAATTAATGACTGTTAAATCCATGATTCCGTTTCATGAAAACCGGCATTCATTTCCATGATTAACCTTGGAGTATTTGTTTATAAATTCACTGTAAATTAACAGGTAAATTATGTGAATGCTTATGCCACATCGATCGATGAAGCAGATCTTTCAGAAGTTAATGCGATCAAGAAAGTCTTTAAGGACACATCTGAGATAAAGATTAATGCAACCAAGGTATAACACAACTTGTTTTCGAGCTCATGGTTTCGGTTGAAATATCATTTCTCCTTTATTCCAAAAGCTTAAGCTGATAAAAAGATATATATAATTAACATTTTATATATTTTAACACGAAACAATATAAACCATACAATAATTGGACTTCTTTCTTTATTTTATATATATATATACAGTCAATGATAGGGCATTCCCTTGGCGCTTCAGGAGCACTAGAAGCCATAGTGACCATAAAAGCGATCAATACCGGCTGGTTGCATCCAACAATTAACCAATATGTACTATTTTGACTTTTTTAATTTAATTTCAATTCATGCAAATATCAATTGATTTAACTATTGGGAAACTTTAAAAAAAAAGAAGGACCAAATGGTAATTATTTAAAACTATGTTTCAAAAGATAACTTTTGAGGCATATGCTATAAAAGTTTTTTCGTGACGATTCCGCAGTAAATCAGTGACGAATACTTAACAAATGTGTACGAAATGCTTTTAAAGCATATGTCGCATGCTTTTTCTAATAATTAACTTTTTAGTCTTGTTTTTTCAAGTTTCCCTTGGGGAAACATGAAATTTTATGCCTCAAAGAGTTATTAATTATTTGTGTGGATCCTCAATATAATAACATCTAAAAAGTATATCTGAAAAGATTTCGTCATGAATTCATCGCACAATATGTACGGAATTGCTATAAAATGTTTTGCAGACACAATTTTTCATGAACAAATATTATATTTTGGCGATACAATGCAAATAATAACCTTTTAAGGCATATTTTTCAAGTTTTCCCACTATTTACTCTGTACTAACCTTTTCTAACTCGTGTAGAACTTGGACCCCGCTGTTACCTTTGATACCGTTCCAAATGTGAAGAAACAACATGATGTTAATGTTGGTACGTTCACTCATTATTCTACGTTTCTATCTCTCTCTCTCTCTATATATATATATCTTCAATATCCTATGCAATGTATTAATTACGGAAATCTTGTCAACTATTTTGTCTTCTAGCGTGTGTAATTTTGCTTTTGCTTTTGCTTTCCCATTCCTGCCCTGGTAAAACGACATCGTTTGCCTTCCAAACACTGAATCATAGTTCTACACTTCCCATTTTCAGTCGTCTTCCACTTTGCTAAGGCCTGATTCGGCCGCTGATGAGAAGCTCCACCACCGACTGGCGTTTCTTGCCTATAAATTGGTGCGCCTGTAATACGATGACTCTCATTTGGCTTTCTCAACATTTCTTCTCTTATTTGCTTCTCAAAAACGGTGTTCTCGCTGGAATCGTGGGTCCAATTCATATTTCTGCTGCCCAAATCTTTGTTTATTTGGTATGTTTCTCCTTCGATCCCTCTTTTCTTTTACTGGTCGAATTTAGGCTGTTATGTGCTTGTAATGTAGTGCATGTAGTCGATGATAGGTTCTTCGTTTTAGTCCTGACCACTTGTGGGTTTCGAAAGCCGATCTTTGGCTTGTTCTATGTTGATTTATACTCGTTGCTTGGATGTTGTGTTGTGGTCTGCTTTCTTGGGCTCTTGCATGTGTTGCTATGTGTTTTGTTGGTGCGATTTCTCCTAATTTCTGTTTTCTGATGTTATATTTTGGCTTCTCTTGTTGCTTTGTGTGGCCTTTAGTCTGGACGATCATTGAAACTTTGACTACTGTGGTTGTTTTGTGCTGAGCTTGTTTTTTTGAATCTTTGTTTTGGGCTCTTTGCATCATATCTTAAGCAGCCTTAGATGAATTCTTTTAATTAACTGACGCATGTGCAAAGTATGAAAATGGGAATACAACTAATTCGATCACATTTTTAGGTATTAATGATCGATGAATGTACAGCTTTGGATTAATCAGCTTTACATTACGTTCAATCTTTATCTGGTTTTATGTTTCTAATTAATCAGGTCTAAAAATCTTGTCTGTTGTGTTCTTTGCATATGGTAAGGCATCTTCACTTCATCTTACAGTATTTCATTTCTTTGCTTGTCGTTCCACTCACCAGATTTCTTCAAACGTGTTTCGTTGTTGGAGAGGATGGCCTCCACCACCGACCTGATCTCTCCTGCCTATAAATTGAGCCCTGGCGGATTCAGTGGGTTTGGTTACCTTCAATTTTCAGGCGTACTCTTTTGCTTCTGTTTTTTGTGGTTTCGGCGGGTGCCTGTTAATCGGAATACTTTCTGCTTCGGTGAGTATTTGGGGTTCTATTTTTCTTTTTCTCTTTCTTTTCCAGTCTCTGTTTTTCGTTTATGCGTCAATTGCAAATTTCTGAGCTTTCGCCTTGATTCGTTGTTGTTTCTTCTGTTGCATGTGTGGTTTTTTTGGCCTAATGTCATCGCTGGTATGATTTGGTCTCTGTGTTCTTGAAGGAGTTACATTGTATGTCTTCTTCTCGTTAATGCAGTGTTGTGCTATTCTCGTTCGGCTTCTCTCCATTCCGTGCTCTCGTTTTGGGCTTCTACCGAGGTTAGCCGTTTCTGTTCTTTGATTCGCTTCATCTGATGGCGGTCATTTTCAAATGCTGTTTTCTATGTTCTAAGATGGTTGCATGTGTGCCTTCTTGTATTCCGTTGTTGTGTCTGGTTTAGGCTGCTTGGTTATGTGCTTTTTCCCTGTTATGGGGTTTCATTGTCAGATTGGGTTTAGTTATGAGGCACTGAGTGATTTGGCGAAGGAGAGGCACCGGAAGAAGGCAAAAATGATGTTCTTCAACGCCGTGTTCTTCGATCTCGTTATCTGCAAGTCAAGAATCGAATCTCCTGTACCTCTTGTTTGATTTTTTTTCTTTGTTTGTTTTTTTTACATTCAATTGGTATTCAAACGTCAAAGAAATTTATTGGTAGAAGTAATACTAAGTCACATGGTTAGACTTCACTTATCCATGGACATTGTGTAAACAAGTGTTGTATCATAGTCTCCTGGGCATCAGCATGTCAATTTTCAAAGACTCAAAAGCAGGGAGTACTATTCTAAAAATCATTTTAGTAAAAAAGTTTAATTTTGGTATTAAAATAAGTTGGCTTCTTGAAGTGTACATAAATTACATGTAGTACGATCACATTACGAATTGATGTTTGATTTTGGTGTGATTATGTACAATTACAGTATAACATTGCTGTACAATACACTAATTTGATGGGAAAATTTGCAGCTATAGCATTTAATTGAATGGGCCTGCCTTGAAATCAGTAGTTGTTTACTTGTAAACCTATGTTGTTTTTTATTTGTATGTTTGTTATTGCCTTATTTGTAGTTATTACACTTGTCTTCAGTGCAGTTTTTCTTTTTGTTTACTTATCAATGGTTGAAGCATAATTATTCTTTTGAGTGGTTGTGAAGTTTGTTGCTTGTTCTGTATCTTTTTTTTGTTTAATGCAAGAAACTGCTGTGATGTATGTGATCTTATATCCTTTACTGTATTTATAATGTTCCCTAATATAGTTCATCTCACTTTTATTCTGCACAGAGGAAAAAGATGACATGGCAAAGGTTGATTCGGATAATTTCAAGACAATCATTCAGGAAGTTGATAGCTTGTATCAGCTAGGTACTTCACTGGATTTTTATTTTTCATTCCTTTTGGAAGGAATGACTGTTATTGGACTGAATTATTGGTGATAAAGTATTGTAGAGTTCTGTGGATGCAATATCTAAAGTAAAATTGTTACTCTTTTTAAAAAAAGAATGTTACTGAACTGGTTTCTTGCTGTTTGTACAGTGCAGAAACCTCGAGAGCAAGTAGCAGATGCCGAGGCACTTTTAGATATCACAAATATCTTGGTAACTTCAGTCAAATCAATTTCTGTTTGTTTGTTGATATTGAACTCTGAATTTTCTTGGGTGTTGTTCATTGATATGAATGCAGCCAATGGAAACCTACAAGGCTGATTTGTCAATAAGTCTGGATAAACATCATAAACCTGTGACATTCTTGGACAAGGTAGCCTATTACACTGTCAAAGCTCTCCGTTGGCCCACCGACTTGTTCTTTCAGGTATCCTGTGATTTGATTCCCTTTAATCTAAGAACATTTTGTGTTCTATTTTCAATAGTAAATGTTTAAATACTCTGTTTTTGGGTGTGACCATGAGATTAATATCTGATTGCTTTCAATTTTGTGGTCTGTTTTCAAAACAGACAAGATATGGATGCCGAGCGATGATGTTGGAGACAGTTGCAGCTGTCCCCGGTATGGTTGGAGGGATGCTTAGCATCTCTCTGTAGTCGGTGCGTTCTAATTTTGTGTTGTTTTCAGATTGCTTTTTTCAAGTGTAATTTTGTACTGTCGTTTGCAGCTTGCTTATTTTCAAGTGTTTTTAGTTAACTTCAAACGAATGTGTTTTATGTTCCGCATGATCCTTGTGCACACCTGATCAATTTATTGGCTGTTTAATTCTCGGTTAGATGGTTAAAGTTCGATGCAATTCAGTACGATCGGAGACTTTTTGCACTGCGAATTAAATTTTGATTAACTACCTGCTGCACTTTCTTACTTTTTATTAGTATCCTTCTTTTGTTGCTTGGCATTGTATGACTGTTTACTTAACAGTCATACAATATGAAGGCTTTTTTTCTAGATGACGTTATTTTGCAGGTTAATAAATTTTACAAGAAGTCTCTTGTTGATGTATGCTTTACCAGAACCTTCCCAACATACTTGGGACCTCAATGATAAAAACGGGAAGTTCAATTTATTAAAACATCCCTTATGGACGGGTTTTTTCGGGCCATTTTAGGACTTATTTATGCAGTATATTCTTCTCCGAAAAAATACATTTACGCAGTATATCTGGTTTTTTTTTATGGGACTCTGTTTCCACAACCTGAACCTTTAATTATCGACTTGTATCCAAACAATAGTTGCTAATGATGCTTTGGAGATCTTTTGAAGTTACGGAAATGCATATGATGTATTAAACATCGAGGCATGTTTTTACTAGACTAATCTGGATGAGGTCCCAATCAGGTTATCTGACGTAAAGAATGCTAGACTACTACTAGGGAGTGACATTGAGGAATTCTTAGTCTTCCTTTGGTATATGCTTTTGTGGGTTTCTGCCACTTATCTTCGTCAGTCAATCTGTTACAGTTTTGTTTGACATGTGTTGTATTCAACAGTTGGGAACGACAGTTGAAAGGATCAAAGCAGTTGATGCTGCAGCTGCCATGGTGGAAGAAATGCTACGACAGGGACCTAAGAATGATGTACCGAAGGTAATACGACAATTTAAATGTCATCATGTTGCAAGGCCAGCTTTTAGACATTATACTTTGTTTTGCCTTTTTCAGGTCAACCATAATCAACCTTATAGTACTTGTGTGTTTTTGGGCTTTGAGGCAGAACCATCTTCAAATATTGCTAATCGTATCCGTGGTCCAAACGTGAGTGGTTATACTTCTTTTCCGCTCTCCTACTTTTGCTCCCGATCATCATCCTCCCACATTTTCTGTGGAGATGGTCTTATTTCATTTTCTACCTACATGCTCCATGATGAGAGATTCTAATGTGTGAAGTTCTATTTGACATCTCCAAATCATTGGAAGAAACTGTGTCGAGTCACTGTGCTTTTTTCCCTCAGGGTTTCAAAGCTCTGAAGCAGACTATGAAGTTATACTATAAGCTGGGAGGTAATGAAGAGATGATGGATGCATACAGAAACATAATGGATGTATTTTGACATATTACAACCACATCTTTCCCTACCCCCCACAACGCAGGACATTAAAAAAACAACTTAACCATTCGAACACGCAAAAAACAACAAAACCCGAGGGCCTCATCGTGCAGAGCACGATCAGCCCACTAGTATATATATATATATATATACATTTAACCAATGCCTCAATGACAATGAGTTAAAAAGCGGTGACATGAAAGAATAATCGATAGAAAGAGCATCAAACTGATGAGTAATTTGCTTTAATGTTTCTGCAGCTATTTCAAACTCAATAGGCGTCGGTGGACACAATGCAGTCGCAGTTTTTGCACAATTCAAGTCTTAATGAATGCACAAATTTTAGAAAGATCCATATAGACTTGATGCTCAAAATCAATTTAATTCTAAAATAAGATTGCGGATTTATTACTTTTGAAAAAAAAAAAAAAAAAGAAACATCAACCCACATTTTTAAATTTCATTATTTTAATTTTTTTTTGATTGATTGAATAAGTAAGATATGATGATCCTTAAACACAGAAAATTACTGGAATTTCCGTAAAAGTTATTCATTATTCGAATTGCCATGGTAGGATTATGGTGATGTCACTGTGTTTTGGCGAAGGGTAATTCACACATGATTTTATTCACACATGTCACTTTGAAAAACTTATACTCCATTTATTAACATTTTCCTCATTTACCCTCACCTTGATTACAATATTTAAACAAACTTTTCACATTTACACTAGACTTAAATAATGAAAGTGTAGAATTCAGTTCCCAATGTCTTCAATAGGCGGGAAATGGGTTCCTCAAGCATAAAACGAAGATACTCCTTCGCGTTTTTATATAAATGTCGCTTGATATATTCACACAAATTTAAAAAAAAGTAATTAAATGCGTCTAAAATATATGTATCAAATTAAATTAAAAAATTGTCCTTCTCTTTATATTAGACTATTTTTTCTCTCATAATGTGATTTAGATTGGGAAACTTGAAGAATTATGCTTGAAAAGTTAAATATTTGATATTGATGCCTCGTTGGAAGTTATTTGCTAAATATGCTTTTGTCCGTTTTGCGTCACTCCTGCGTTGGGAACCCAACATATTTTGACTTTTCCCCAAACATATTTTTCCGCGCAAAAGAGATGCACGCATCCGCATATGTCGTACATCTTTCGTGGAGTATAAAAGCAGTTAAAATCCGAATATTCTTAAAAAAACAGTCTAAATCTACATAAGTGTCAATATTGCCTTTCTCCAAGGGGATTTGAATGAAGAAGTATATGTGAAGCTTTCTCGAGGATTTAAACCCGATAACCAAATCAAGTGCACAGGTTGGTCAAGTGTTTGTATGGTCTGAAACAAGCAAACAGACAGTGAACATTAAATTGATAGGATCATTAGAAACTCAAGGTTTTGTGCAATCTAAGTATGACCACAGCCTATTCACTATAGGTTCTAGAAAGTCTTTTATTGCGCTACAAGTATATGTAGATGACATTATAGTAGCAAGTCCAAATTTGAACAATATCCAACAGGTAAAAGGTCATCTACACAAACAATTCACCATTGAGAATCTTGGATATATAGTTAAGGTATTTCTAGGGGTTAAAGCTCATGTCAAGTCTGTTCAGAGAGAAGGTCAAGTCTAGACTTATCAAACTCATGTATGTTCATACAAAATAACAGTTGGATGATATACTGACAAAGGAATTAGATGCGCCGGCCTTTAACTATTTGTTGGACAAAATTGGTGTTTCAAAGATATTCCAGCCTAGTTCAAGTGGATGAAAAGAAAATCAGATGTGAGAACAATGTGCACATTGTTTCACTCGCCATTCTCAGCTTGATGGGGGTGTTAACATATATAATATGGTGAAACAAAATCAGTTGAGAGAAGAATGTGTTTCAGTTGTGATGAAAAACCAGACGAGAACGCGGCTCATATGAGAATAACACAGTTCATACGAGATGTGCAGACTGTTACTTCATGCAACTGAGAGACCAAAGGAAGAACTATCACATCTAATCAGTTGAGATGTTAGTCAGCCTAGTCAGTTAGTCTGTTGTAGCAAACTTTGATTTAACCGTTGAGAATAACTGACTAGGCAAACGAACATCTCAGGGAAAAAATAGACTAGGATTTAACGTGATTTCCGGCAATATACCGACTACTCTATAAGCAGAAAGATGAGAATATATTATCATTGGAGATTTTACAGACTCTGCAATTGCTTACGCAATTGCTCTTGCTACTGCTGCAAATGTTTTAGGTGACAATAGACGTATATTTATAGTCACAAAATCCTAAACCTAGCCGCCATAAAGACATACCAGCAGATTGGCTAAAATAACCCAGATGTGAACTCAGCTTCAATTGACTTCACAAGACGCAACCATGTTGACTTTTGCTCTGCTGACTTTGCCAAAACCGACTTTGTTCCTCACTGTAAATTTATCAATCTTTACGTTCATTGTTGACATCCTTCTTGCTAAAGAACGGACATTTGATCACAAAATTCTAGCACCGCCACCGATCTTGGTGAAGATCATCTCCGTTCAACTCGCAAATTTCTCTCGAATCTACGAACCAACGCTCGATGCAGTTTTGTAAAAACACGGATAGAGACTTGCACTCTAAGAAAGATAAACCAGAAGCAAAGCAAACATAAACAACGCCGGAAACCACGTTAAATCACTGTGTTATCTTTGTTTCTGTGTTTTATCAATTTCCGCCATTGTTTATGTTTACAATGATTCTGGTTTATCTTTCTTAGAGTGAAAGTCTCTCATTTGTGTTTTAACACATTCAATTTTTTTTTCTTGTTAAGCATAAAGTGCAAGGATTCATGAGCTATAACAAAGCTATCAATAAGCTTCATCTTAGGAACAAAGACATTCCAACACTTATTAATACAAGTGGCGATCTTTGGAAATCGTCGATAATAAATCCGAAATTTACATTCTCCTAATGACAACTGCAAAAAGCTTTAAGAACACGATAAAAAGATGAAAGATGGGGTGTTTGGTGGTGGTTTAGACTGGACTTGAGAAGCTGTATCTCAAGCTGTCCACGTATCCAATACGTGTATTGGAATCAAGTCTTCGTAGTTTTTTCGGGATGGTTTATATAGAGGGCTTGTGCCTGGGTTTTGCGTGTAAGCGTGTCCAAGATGGATTTTGATTGCCGTGTTCCTAAGGAAAAGATAAAGATGATTTGATCTCCTTGATTTTAGGAGATAATTGCGTGTATATTTGAATGTCGAGATTAGAGTATTAAATGCGGGGATTCTTCCCATACTTATCTAAATTGGAGCGTGCTTATATATAGAGTTTGGTCCGAGGAGGACTCGTGCCGATCGGTGAGGCCGGCATGAGCATGTTTGATCACAAATCTTGGCGAATTTGGAGGAGTCGGATGAGTATTTGGGTTTGTGCTGATTTGGAGGTCGGCCTTCGACATCGGCCGACCCAAAGAGGTCGAAGAGAGTAGCCGAGCTAGTACGGCTCGGATATCGGGGTCTTGGCCTTTGAGGAAGTTTTTCTATCCTCATTTAATTTTGGGTGATAAAAGAGATTTACATGGGTAAGAAGGTCAATTTTAGGCATCGTCAAGAAGCATGCATGAAGGATCTTTTTGAGTCTCTTAGCCAAAAAACTTTTGAAATAATTTTATACAAGACCTTACAAAGGCTAAGAGATCATAATCGAGAAGCCCCACATGGGTAGGTAAAGCATAAGTGTTATATTCATCAAAAGTGGCATACCATACCATAAAATCATTAATTCTCTCATCTCAAGTTTAGAAAAGAAAGTGAAGATGCGATAAAGTTTTTTTTTTTTTTTTTTTCCTTTCTTTTTTCTTCCTGAAATGCTCAGCACCTTTGTCTTTAATTTATTCTGTATGTAGCTAAGGAACACGGAACATGTTGGTCTCCATAAACGGATCTTCTTATTTTCCCGCCCTCCCATTTCTTGATCTCACACCTACTGTGATACGTTAGCTGTGAAACGGTTGTGGAACATAAGATATATTACTAATATTTTTTAAGATAAGATATGTTATATTATATTATATTATATTATAGTATATACTATATTAATCACATTCCATTATAGTATAGTCTAGTATAATATATTATATTTTATTATATTATATTAATTTACCACACCATTAGTTAACATTACGTATAGACTGTATAGTACTCTGCCGTTTTTTTTTATCTGTCATTTTTCAGAATTTGTTCTGTTTTTATTTATATGTCATCTTACATTTTCAATTCATTATTTATTATTTTTTTCCACATTTACCAATAAAGTATTTACATCTCCAATAAAAAAAATACATTTTCAATACTATATTTTAGATATATTAATTATTTTTTTAATCCGTGTGATTATTTTCTCTGCGGCAGATAAAAAAAAACGTAGGAAGTATTATTGTATCTTTACTATATATATACAGTATACTTGCGTACAACTAATTTTTTTTGTATTACAATAGTTTACATTTTGTATATTACATTATAACTTTACTACATATATTATACTTTTTTTTGGAATAAACATATACTACCTCCTCCCAAAATATAAGTCCGTTTATCTTTTTGAATTTGTCTCATAATATAAGTCAATTTAGAATACCAATAGAGAATTTATTACAAATTTCTTCTCTTTACTCCTAATTTATTAAGCATTACAACTATTACATTAATGAGGTCAAAGAGTATTCTAGACTTTTACAATCAAAATTAATGACACTTAGCTACTTTTTTAATCTGTGTGAAAAAAATCTAAACAAACTTATATTTTGGGGCAAGAATAGTACTACATCCGATCAAAAATATAAGTCATTGTAGGTGTTTTTTCACACAGATTAAGAAAGTTGTCGAATGTTATAAATTTGAACGTTAATGTCAAAAATGCCCCTTGAGTATATCATTAATGCAGTAATTGTTAGGTAATAAAAAAGGTTGGATTGATAATAAATTAGGGGTAAGATAGAGAAAATAGTAATAAATGTTGCATTGGTAATGTATAATGACTTATATTGTAGAATAAATCTAAAGATGTAAAATGACTTATATTTTGAACCGGAGGTAGTACCGTAGTAGTATACTTACCTGTACCTAAGGAAACTTCTTGTGTGTTGAGGGATTTTAGAGTGAAGTGATCGGTGGGTTGATCAGAACCACACAGTTTAAATGTTAGATGTAAACTCTGTGGCCCTGATCAACCCACCGGCCACTTCGATGCATGTGGAGATACTAGGAAAGAACTTCTCCTGTACCTAATTGCTTTGTAAAGCAACCAACAGAAACAGATGATATCATTAAACTACTTTTAATGAATGTGAGTGATATCATTGTTTTCTGCAATTGAAATGACGATCAAAAGTAGCCTGCTTTAGGGGAAATTGTTAGGTGGAATGTATTTTGGGTGATGTTACACGCGAAATGATTAGAATCACACTCTTTAAATTCAATTATAAAATTGACGGTTCTGATTTAACACCACTCTCGCACGAGTGAAGGTACCACTTAAATTTCCCATGCTTTAGGGGATCGGATGAGTCGGAGTTTTTTTTTTTTTGTTTTTGTTTTTTTGATAGGATTAATAAAAACTAGTGAAAATTGAAAGCTTGTGATATTAATCTCCACATTAAAACAAAATAACTTTAATTAAACGTCTTGCATTTGACTTATCCACTACTTAATTCCCAAGTTCCCAAATTTCAGAAAAAATTAATGAGAATGCATGGCTGGTATCCAAAGCTAGATTAATTAGCTTTAATGGAATGATATTAGCTGGGTCAAATTAATTAACTTTTCAGACGTAAGAAGAGCATAAATGATTAACATCTTTAATTGCATAATTATTCACTAAGGACAAACAAAAATACACATAACTGCAAGAGGATTGGTTTGTCCTAATGTGCTGCTTCATGTTCTCCCACCTTTGAAAAGAAAAGGTACTATATATATATTAAAGCTTTAACAGGTAATTATATGGAATTCTTATCCACTATACTTAAAAAGTTGATTTGCAATTTGCAAAGTTTTCGAGCTGGTGCTTTCAATGCTAGAAAGTTTCTAATTAAAGATTGATTAAGTTTTATATAGGAATGTATAGAACTGTTTAATATCGTTCATTGTAGCGTACACTTCAATTATTATACAGATTATCGGAGAAAGGAGATAAAGATTCAAACATTCAAACTCATTATACAGTGTCTTTAATCATAATCAGACTCGCTACTCGTTGATACACTTACAAGATGAGAATCGAATCATTGCACTTCCTGCTGAGAACCAGAGTCCGATTCTCATTTTTGCCTGAAATAAAAATCATATTCCTCTCTCTCTCTCTCTCTCTCTCTCTCTCTCTCTATATATATATATATATATATATATATACAAGATACTTAAATATGTTATAAAACCATTTACATGATTTTGTACAAAATGCTTATTAAAAACTTTAAAAAACCAGATATGTAAATATATATATACAGATGATTTCATCAAAATATGGTCTCATATGAATATAAAACTCCAAGTTGGTTAGTGTTAAATGCCGTAGGTAGGTAACTTTTGCTAGTGACAAAATAATTGCTTACTTTTTTTTTTTAGGACAATTGCTTACTTTTGAAAAGGTGCATCTTCGTCAATCCAAACCAATAACTCTTTAGTACAGAGTCAAAATAAACCTCCATCCTTCTACTTGGAATTTTTTTATGACAGTTACACGTAGATCACATATCTTTCAAGAAAATAGGGAACTCCGTAATCGAAAAAGGTATCACTCAGATTTCGATTCCAGTTCTCAAAACTCATATCATAGTCATGCTCGATATCCAAAGCATTGTGATCGAGCAAAATGTCATAATGACCTCGATGTCAGAATGGATTTGACCGAGCGAGTTGTCTAATGATGATATTTTCATTAAGAAAATCAGAGTCTTCAATGATTTCGGAGATTTTGTTGAAGATGAAGTTTCGATGGATAATCAAATTTGTGAATGTAATCCAATTTATGACGAGTATCCAGTTTATGATGATGATGGAGAGTTCATTAATGACGAGATCATATGAATTTAATGAGGACAACAAATCACCCACCTATCTTTGAATTCAAGCTATGGAGACAAATGGCAAGAAATCCCAGTGGATGGAAATGAGATTTTTTCGTCCAAATGAGAAAACACTTGTGATGATGATGAAATCATTGAAATGGTCATTTTTATAATTTTTTTTCCTCAAGGACGAAAGCTTACAGAACTTAGACCGTGCGCTTCAGCAGCAAGAGCACAGGAGCAGCAAAATTTGGGCGACGTCCAAGCATCCAAAACCGTGTTGTCAATAGCACAAATGGCCGCACCAGAGCTAGCAAGGCAAGAGGATGACTTCCAGGCAAGGGACGGACGCAGGATCCCGGGTGAAGGGGCCGATACAATGGGCGAGTGCAAATTTAAAAATACACAACATACATAATAGTGTTTTTTCCATCTCCAAGAGGGGCGATTGCCCCCCTCCCCACCATGTAGATCCGCCCCTGCTTCCAGGCTGCATCAACATAGATCTTCAAGCATCCAAAGGAAGATCGTAGTGCTGCAAATCAGAAGAGGCGGAAAAAGAAATAGGTAAGTTCCCCTCCGTAGAAGATGCCATCAGAAAATCATTCCAAGCCTCAATAGCAAAAGCAGCCGTGTCCACAAAGGACCAAAATTTATTATAAAAAACAAGATGTGACAATAATTGCCATAGTTGAGATGCTTGGTACAACCAAAAGGGCTGCTAGTTACGTATTTGATTGTTCTCCTCATGTTGAATGGCAACATGACCAAAACGAAATACATTTTTTGTGTCGTACAAGAAAGGGAGCAACGTATGGAGAATTATTCAGCCAAATTATTGGAGGAAATTGAGAGGAAAATAATGCCTACCAAAGAACCCAATTTTATTGAGGTTAGGAAGATGATGAAACATAGTGTACGCGTAAAATAATTGGTCGGAATGCGATGAATGTCGGCATTAACTCGTGATTGATTTTTATCTTTAGTAAGTTTTTTGTTTTGTAGCTATATAAGTCCGGCCTGTGGATTTAGTTAAGAAGTTGAATATTGATTAATAAAATATATATAAGAGATTTTATATGTTTCTATGTTTTCTTGTCTCTTGGCTTATTCCCTGCGTTATTCTCTGATATGCCTCTGGCATCATCTCCATACATACCTCGTGACATTTAAGAAATTGTAAAACTCCTTCAAACCGTGCAAATTGGTACGTTTCGGGCTCAACATGTTCAAAATTATACAGTTTGAAAGAGTTTTACAATATCTAATTTTCAACCGGGCATGTTTTGAAAACGTGGAAACTTTAAGTTGGGTACCAGCATGTGGAAATTTCCACGGGGCCATGTGCAATTTCTTTTTAAAAGTCCATCTAGGCTATCTTCACCCATATCTTCTTCTTCCCCCAATTTTCTCTGAAAGTCACACACAAAATATCACCAAATCTGAAAAGAAAAAAAAAATCATCATCTCAAATGTAAATTTTGGGGACTATCAACCAACGGAAAATCATACTACTCCGGTCTTTATTCTTTAAGCAAATGGGTAAACCATTTTATTTAAGATTTTGAAAGCACATTACTTCATTTTTGAACGAGTAACTTTGAAAATAGGTTTTATTTTAAATTTTTGCTTACACATCAATAGATGATTATGTTTCAGTTAATTAACTTGTTAGGGTTATAAATTTATGATATATAGGGGCATTGATTTGATTAGTTTTTTGTTAGTGTATGATAATAAAATTGACATTTGTGGGGGAAGAATATAGATGAGCCATTTGGATTTTAGTTGATATTCGTGTGATTTGTTCGTAGTATTTTATAATACTTTTATTAGATTAGTATTGTTGTTGGGGTTATAAATTGATGAAATATTGTTGTAGTTGATAAGAAATCACATTTGGGGGGGAGGGGGAGGGGGAGAGGGAGGGGGTGGGGGAGGAAGACAGTAAAATTATTTAATTCTAGTTGATATTCGTGTGGTATTAATTATTTAATTTTAGTTTATATATTTGTATTGTATTATGGTATTTGTACACGTATCAGCTTGTCCTAATTTTTTTGGCTCTTACATTGATGAAATTTATGTTACAACATAATCAAGTGTTTTAAAACCGTGAACGATACGACAAATAAATGTAATGATAAATTACGATGAAAAATCTCTGACGTATTCTACGGTAAGTCTCGACTTGACGAGGTTCTTATAGATCGAAAAATAGGGTGATCTCCATTCATTCTTGTAAAGTGTCATATCTGTAAAGTAATTCTCTACTCACCCCCATATGAGTCTGAGACATAAATGTCTTGTCAACTCGGGTTAGCCATTTTAGACTAAACGAGGACGACGGTCTAAGTAGTTGACCGGATCATTTATGACCTGTTTAGCGCTATCGTGCCCGGCCCGAGTGCAGGCGTTCTGAGAATCGGTATTTAGATCCACCGCCATATGGAGACTACGCATCACACACACCGTGAGAGGCGGTTAGGGCCCCATCTAAAATCCTATGGTAGGGACAAGTCCTGGCCGTTCTGGTGAGGATGTCAGTCTCTTATAAGGGGGAAGAATGTAAAGTCCCACATCTGTAAAGTAATGTCACGCTTGTTAGGAAATCAACGCTGGGAACGCAATGAATTCAAAATTTGATTTCCTTTTCCCCAAGATCGACTTCGTTTAAGCAATAAACGAATAAACTAAAGACGGCGGTTACCTTGGTTGATCTAAAAGATCGACGCTTTGACCGTCTCCAGGAGAGTAGTTCAAACATGGAGCCGCCCAAGTGTTCGGCCTCTACCGCTAGTCCACACGTAATGCGAATGTACCCGCGGAATCCCACCATGGATTGCTATCGGAAAACCCGGTTGCTAGACCGGACTTTTCCTCCCTCACAAACTCACTATATAGGAAGCCCTCTTTCTTACACAAGAACTATGAGTTCTTGCAATTTTTCACAAGAACAATTGCTCTTGGAAGAATGGTGTACTAAAGAGCTTGGCAACCCCTCATATATATAGTAGATGGGGCGCCAAGGCTTGCTTGGAGAGGAGGAGAAGAAAACCTTTTCCAATAAAAATAAGGAAGAATAATTAATGTGATTGATCTCTCTTTCCATAATTTGATTTTCCAATATCTTATATTGATTATAAATTATGTTATTACCATAAATCTATTTTTCTCAAAATCAATTAATATCACATATTAATATTATGGTAATCTTATTAATTAAATTGCACAATCCAAGTGTGTCATGTACACACTATGAATGGCGCCACTTTTCCCTTTAATTAACTTATGGAAAATTCTTTAATTAATATAATACTATGATTAATTAATTTGCAAAATACATGTATATCATATATACATATTTTGAAAATCATATGTATCAATATACATATTTAATTAATCATCATAAATAATATCTTGTATTATATTTATTCATAATAAATAAATACCACCATATTAATTTACCACTATAACCCTTATAGTCTCGAGATAAACTTTCCTTATTTGGTTATCATCTATAACCACATTTTAATCCGGCTGGATGTTCATATGTGTGTGACCCGATAGGCTTCCGAATATGTTGGCCGTAGACACAAAGTGCAAATTACGAAAATGCCCTTCATGCCTAACGATCACGGGATAGCGTCAGCAACACACCGTGACCCCCAATCATCGGAAGAGTCAAATGCAATGACTACTACCTTTCATGTGAAACTTGATTACCGTGTAACTTACAATCCTATCATTGTAATAATATCCATACGGTGCGTACATCGAGTGTCAAACATTAACAACCGTATCTTATAATCACGGATATCAAGCTCTCTCAAGTAACACGTTTACTCCCACTTTGCAAAGATTCACGAGAACGAGACATTCCTTATAAGAAGGCCCTTTCGGATATTTACCCCTACTGATAGGGTACGCGATTCCCGGACGACCAATCATGTATACTCCGCATGCTTGATATCACACCCAATCACTACCGCATGATCGCCCCATGGTGGCTGGAAACCTCAATAGTGTCAAAGCATGACAATCCACACCGTGATGCCATGAAGACTCGGTCCTAAGGATAATTACACAACCGCCACATAGTGTGACACTTATCGTGTAAGTGGGTCGATCTAACGTCACGCATTCTCTAATACACGTCCACGCACGGTCCAAGTGTCTACACACTTCGATAGAGCGAGATCTATCCTCTTACTAAAAGCAGAAGACATCTAATACGTGCTAGTCTGTTTTATACTATCAATGCCCCTGTTTGATAGTACGTCGACTAGAGACATTTAAGTATTAAACTTATTAAAGTGATTAGAGATCTCATCAACCATAATCACCTATCATGGTTTCTCTATCACGATTTAATACTAAGGGCGTTATCATATAACAATTCATAAGCTGGTTCTTTAAAAGAACATTTATATGACAAATGAAAAGCCATTTAATATATGTATAAAACATAAGAAATAGTAGAAATGATCCGACCGGTCGGATCCGGTCCAACCCGATTGGGTTTAGGACACTATTCCAACAATCTCCCACTTGGCCTAAAACCAATCACTCGCACACACAAGACCAAGTTGAAACACAAGAATCTTATGCAATACTCGCAACCCACCACAGCCATAAACGGATCGCTATCCGTGGGGACTCGAGACTATCTTCATATCACGTTCCAAATGACCAAGTCAAAGGAACCGCCTCAACACACACACGAATCTCTCGACGAGACCCTGGTCCTTGCTTCAAGCAATGAATCCACTTACTATATCAGCTATATAGAAAAGGTGGAAGAACCGAACAAGGTTCGAGGAATGAACCTTCTAGATCCATGTATGCTCCCCCGCGCCTCTAAGGCACTATTGTGTTTTGGCTAAGTTGTAGAGTTTCTGAGTGACCCATAGGCTAGAACATTTCCGACTCAACTGTATCACTTAAACAAAGTGATCGCAAACCTGCATTGTAGCTCCCACTCGCCTTCATAAGACTTAGGACATACGTGCAGTATATCTATGTTTACTTATTTCCAAGTTTCGATAAACTAGGAAACTTTCCTTAACTTGTTTAAGGATATTCTCGACATTCACCGATTTACTTTCATTAATTGCTCATGGCGGTTCATGAACTATGAACATCCGGCATTACCTTTATGATGGTTCTATCGCAGGTAGCAAAGGAAACCTTTCATAAGCATCATCTTTCACCTTATCTTTAGGACCAACGTCCTAACATAGATAGATCTTGAGAACACCGGCTAGCAGTATCTCCTTATGCAATTTATGCTAAACTCTTTTAGCATCACATCTATATAGGTAAACAATAATCTAACAGCAGTTAAATCCATCGCTATAGATTCTTATTTCTAAAATAAGAACTGCTAATCCAAGTGCTTTCACAAAGACCTTGAACTACCAAACATTAATTGACTGTGACATGGGGTGACAATTCTCGAGAGAGATATCCAATACCTTACTCGAAAATCGTAACACACTCCCACTATCCTTCTTGCACATTGGGCATATCCTTATTTTGACTAAATCAAACTCCTTTGATTATCAAACAAAGAAATTGTCTAGAGAAACTTGTTTGAGTCCATAAATGGATCTCATGGGCTTACATATCATGTTATCGTCTATGAACATTGAGTCGCTCGCCTAACGTCTTCAACACTATCATATAGCCATGATATCAAGTTACAACAAGCATAATCTGAATAGAACTAGGCTCACTTACAGGACACTCCTTTAGGTAAGTAATGCAGACTAGGTTCACAACCTAGTTGTCACCGATGGAATCTAATTCAGATATTATGGCTCTGGCCATATCTCTCAATCTTTCCTTTAAACATTCCTTCATAAGTCGTGAGATATTCATTCTTCGGGATGAACATACCAGTGAAATTTTTCAGGCTTTAGGTTATCGACGTATTTACATGAACATTTGTGTGCCTGAGCAAAGTGATCTACACCTCATCGCTATGTGGCGTCGCTTTCATGTTCCATTGGTTGAATGTATCTTTGTGGTTCTCAAACTCTTTTGAGATCTTATTTACTCCCACTTTGTCTCTTTTGGAAGAAACACTTCTCTCTAGAAGACGGCATGTTTGGAGACAAACATTTTGCTCCACGGACAAGTAAATAATATCCAGCATACTTGCTAAGATATTCCACAAAGTTGCGTATGTCGTACAAGGCTCCAAGCCTTTCTGACTTTGCTTATGACAACTACAAATCATCGGTTAAGATAGATTTGACATTATCCTCTTCCATATCTAATATGGAATTTATTCAACCTTTATTCTTTGGAACTTGGTTAAGTATAAGGCTCTATCGAAGCGGGTAAGGGATACTTTGCATGGCTTTGCGTCACACCTTTATCATATAAAGTGTTGTTTCCGTTTTGGGAACACAATCTAATTATGTATCTCAAAGATGGTATCCTTCAAGGGAGAATCTTATTCATTTTCAGACGACTTCTGAAACACCCTTCAAGTATTAATTACTTCAATCCAATTGAAGATTAATTCCTAAGTAGCTCATCAATCTTATATTAAATCATCGCTCGAACTTTTCGGGCTTTCGAATTGTCGTACTTCAATAAGTACATTCAACTATTTCTAAAAATAGTCATAGAGATTAACAAACAATTATTTGTAGCATTAATTGTCATAAGCCAACAAACATCGGTATGTTTAGGCTTTAGACAATTTTTCTAGATTTTATAACCTTTTCATAAAAGGGTATTTTAGTCCTCTTTGGATAAGATACATTATAACCCACATGATTCATAATCATATGGTTCAACATCATCGAATGACGTTTAATTACACGCTTCCCTTCCAGAGAGACTATGTCTAGAGTAACCACAAATCAAGGATAATAACCATACAAATATTTAGTTGAGATCCCATCACATATATCATCTATATAGTGACTTCAATCTAGTATGTTAGATTCAGTGACCTTCCAACTTTATCGGAATAACATTTATTCTTTACAATTGAATGTGTCTACTAAATCCTAACAAATAACTGAACTTGTGTCCATCATAAGAACCGGAACATAATAACATTTATTTAGTTCCCTTATCAGTTTACTAGATCCAGAATATGGAAGTGTCACAACGTTTGCTTCACCTTTCATATCTGGATTTAACCTTTCTAGCTTAATCACACTCGTAAGATATCATATATCTAAGAGTTGACCTGAACTTAGATAGGTTTATCTCAACTCACTTGCCTAGAATAGAAACTTCAATAAGTTCCCTATTTAAGCACATGCCCTAACTTTCCTTTTAATCCTTTAAGCACTTGAGAAATGTTTCTTATTGGAGTCTTCATAAGACTTAAGAAAGATCACAAGAGCTATGTTTTCAATTTCCTTTCATAAAGAAAATCTAAAGTTATTAAATAGTTTATTTAACCTTTTGAATCGTATTCAAAACATTGACTATTTAATTAACCTTTAAGCAATGATAGAATTAAGTCGAGACTTAAATCTTACAATTTTGAAAACAACCTTTCCAAAATTAGATGTGGTCATTCTTATCCAACGTTTGAATTAATTGTCATCATATATGGTGAATGATCATATTGGATCGTATCCAATGAAATTTGCCGTTTTCTTTAATAATTAAAGTCTTGGAGGACTCCATCAAATATGTAGTCTCCTTAACTTTAGCTACTATAACGGGATTGCTCGCGTTATTGCTTTATTTTAAAAGGATTAAAATTTACTTAACCATTCTTGAGAACGTTTCAAACAAATATAATTTGGTTTTACTAATCGAGAAAAACATAAAATATAAAAGTTTGCTAAAAACTACAACATTAAAAAAATGAAGATAAAAGAGTGTTGTTGTCTATACACGCAAAATCAAAAATGGTCTTTTGGTTTATGATTTTGCTCCCACTAGTCAACTACTTCCAATTGACTTTCAAGAATTTTTCAAGATTCTTTAGTGGCTGAGATCCCATCTAGTTACCTCGATTCCCGGCGGTGGTCGATCAACCAAGATAATTTCGATAGGTAGGTAACTCTTTACCATTCACATCTCTATGTGATTCTCAGTGGTTGACTAGTCAACTCTTTGGCGATACACATCACTATGTGTTAGTCAACCCCTTGTCTCTAAAGTCAGACGGCCCTGACGGTGGCCAATCACCGAAAGACTCTAGTCAAGTCATAACCCAATATTCACGAGATCTCATACGATCATATCTCAATAACGACGATATACCCGAGGTAGGTCAACTCCGGCGGTGGTCGATCGTTGGATCCGAACACAGGCTCTTCACCGTCGTTATAATATTGGGAGACAATATTTCGACTTGATTTTTGTTGTGGAAGTATTTTCGTAAATTAATTCACTTAATTAATTTTAATCATGGTCTCATCAAATATATCTATCTCTATAGATACAAATCCTACACATTTATCTAGATCGTGCCTAGTCATGCATCTATCGTATCATATAAAATAAATACAAGCACAAAATAAATAAATGCGTAAAGTAACCGGTATGATCATGGACTTTTCCTAAGTGCGGTTTCGAATACAAACTGACGAAACCGCGGGTCACAATCTAAAGGTATTTGCAACCGCCAAATAGGATCTTTAATGCTCCATTCTCCAATGGGATCTTTATTTTCGTCTTTCTTTGGTCTCCATCTTCGCGCTCCATTCTTGTTACATTCAATTTATCTAATATACCCGCCGCACACGGGGGAGCCAACGGAATGGGATAAATGCAGAAAATAAACTAGGTCACGCGTTCTTCATAACGGCCTAGGACAATTTTTAAACCAACAGAAAAATTAAATCATTCACATCTATCCTATCGGGCCGAGTCCATGATCAATCGGCATCCATATAATCATATTATATCTACTATATCTATTCCATACAATAAAATCTTATGAAAAAGATAAAATTAAAAATTAACTACTTGCGTCTTAATTAATCAATTAACATTTAATCCATTAAATAATTTTATCTAATCAATTAACTAATTAACATTTAATTAATTAAATGATTTTAATCGAAATAAAATTAACGATTAATTTTAATCGAGACATCCATGCACAATAAATATCATAAAACGAAAAAATCGATCTCCCCCATTGGAAGAGGACAACCGACGGACGGCAGCCCTAAGGCCACCGCCGCCGTCGCCGCCACCGCTGGGGAGGAGGCCGCCGCCAGTCGGCCGAGCCCCATTTAATTATCGAAGAGTGGGTTCACCGAGAATCCATCACTCAACCTCGACTTAACGTCTCGTGATTTAAATCTTGCATCTATCGAGTGGGATTCACCGAGAATCCATCACCCAATCACAACTATGAACTATATTGAAACATAAAATACACAAAACAAAAATTTCTTTTCGTGTATCGTTTTACGAATCAAAATACATCATCTTTTAATTACGTGATTTAAACGATAAAATTAACTACGCAAATAAACATGCTTATTGCTTAAGCTCGAAGCTCTCTCGATACCCCTTTGTTAGGAAATCAACGGAACGCAGCAATGAATTCAAAAATTTGATTTCCTTTTCCCCAAGATCGACTTCGTTTAAGCAATAAACGAATAAACTAAAGACGGCGGTTACCTTGGTTGATCTAAAAGATCGACGCTTTGACCGTCTAAGGAGAGTAGTTCAGCATGGAGCCGCCCAAGTGTTCGGCCTCTACCGCTAGTCCACACGAACAGCCCGCCGGAATCCCACCATGGATTGCTATCGGAAAACCCGGTTGCTAGATCGGACTTTTCCTCCTCACAAACTCACATAGGAAGCCCTCTTTCTTATACAAGAACTATGAGTTCTTGCAATTTTTCACAAGAACAATTGCTCTTGGAAGAATGGTGTACTAAAGAGCTTGGCAACCCCTCATATATATAGTAGATGGGGCGCCCAAGGCTTGCTTGGAGAGGAGGAGAAGAAAACCTTTTTCCAATAAAAATAAGGAAGAATAATTAATGTGATTGATCTCTCTTTCCATAATTTGATTTTCCAATATCTTATATTGATTATAAATTATGTTATTACCATAAATCTATTTTTCTCAAAATCAATTAATATCACATATTAATATTATGGTAATCTTATTAATTAAATTGCACAATCCAAGTGTGTCATGTACACACTATGAATGGCGCCACTTTTCCCTTTAATTAACTTATGGAAAATTCTTTAATTAATATAATACTATGATTAATTAATTTGCAAAATACATGTATATCATATATACATATTTTGAAAATCATATGTATCAATATACATATTTAATTAATCATCATAATTAATATCTTGTATTATATTTATTCATAATAAATAAATACCACCATATTAATTTACCACTATAACCCTTATAGTCTCGAGATAAACTTTCCTTATTTGGTTATCATCTATAACCACATTTTAATCCATTTGGATGTTCATATGTGTGTGACCCGATAGGCTTCCGAATATGTTGGCCGTGAGACACAAAGTGCAAATTACGAAAATGCCCTTCATGCCTAACGATCACGGGATAGCGTCTAGCAACACACACCGTGACCCCCAATCATCGGAAGAGTCAAATGCAATGACTACTACCTTTCATGTGAAGCTTGATTATCGTGTAACTTACAATCCTATCGCTATAATAATATCCATACGGTCGTACATCGAGTGTCAAACATTAACAACCGTATCTTATAACTGGATATCAAGCTCTCTCAAGTAACACGTTTACTCCCACTTTGCAAAGATTCACGAGCGAGACATTCCTTATAAGAAGGCCCTTTCGGATATTTACCCTCACCGATAGGTACGCGATTCCCGGACGACCGATCATGTATACTCCGCATGCTTCAAGATCACACCCAATCACTACCGCATGATCGCCCCATGGCTGTGGAAACCTCAATAGTGTCAAAGCATGACAATCCACACCGTGATGCCATGAAGACTCGGTCCTAAGGATAATTACACAACCGCCACATAGTGTGACACTTATCGTGTAAGTGGGTCGATCCCTAACGTCACGCATTCTCTAATACACGCCCACGCATACCCAAGTGTCTCTACACTTCGATGAGACGAGATCTATCCACGCCCTAAAAGGCAGAAGACATCTAATACGTGCTAATCTGTTTATACTATCAATGCCCTGTTTGATAGTACGTCACCTAGAGACATTTAAGTATCAAACTTATTAAAGTGATTAGAGATCTCATCAACCATAATCACCTATCATGGTTTCTCTATCACGAGTTTAATACTAAGGACGTTATCATATAACAATTCATAATCGGTTCTTTAAAAGAACATATATATGACAATGAAAAGCCATTTAATATATGTATAAACATAAAGAAATAGTAGAAATGACCCGACCCGGTCGGATCCGGTCCAACCCGATTGGGTTTAGGACACTATTCCAACACTGCTCACCCCCATATAAGTGTGAGACATAAAGGTCTTGTCAACTCAGGTTAGCCCTTTTAAACCAAGCGAGTACGACGGTCTAAGAGGTTGACCGGATCATTTATGACTCATTTAGCGCTACCGAGTCCGTGGTTTGGGGGCGTTACAATTCTGATCAGTAGTTATGGTCATCCTCAAGCCTGGAAGAATTGTGGCTTCTATAGGATAGCTCGTACAGAAAATGTAGGTTCTCTTATTCATCTTTCATCTCAATAGCTTGGTAAAGCCTCAGCCAAAAGTGAGGCCTCCTATGTTGGAGTTTGTAAAGAACAAACGAAAACGAAAGGAAATATGGTAGTCTATTATTCAAAGAATAATCAACAAGTTAAGTTGCAATGCTGCTGTTCATGAGGTATTTATAGTTTCATACACCTCATGAATCGGTTATAAGTAAGTTACAAACGGTTATAACAGAATCTAACTAAATAACCATTTTCTATTCATAGTGGCTCTGCTGACTAACTCATCAGTCTACTGTGTCTTATGTGACCAGCTGAGTCTCCATAGTTCAGCTGACTTGCACTCAGTGCTAGGAAATCTACACGGAAAAACGCAGTGGAATTTAAAATTTTATTTCTTTTTTTTACCATGATCGACTTCGTTTAAGCAACAAGCATAAAATAAGTAAATGAGAGAATACCTTGATTGATCCAATTGGATCGACTCTTTGTCTACGGTTGATGGTCCAAGCACTGAGCCGTCCAAGTGTCCCGCATCTAGCGGTAATCCACACGAACAACCGCCGGAATCCTCGAAGGACCGCTACCGAAAAAGTCGGTTCGCTAGGTTGCCTTTCTTCTTCCCACAAAAACTCTCTCAGGAACTCTCTCTTTCTTCACTAGAATATTGCAAGAATATTGTGATACAAAAAAGTTTGGCACAACTCTCCTTTTATAAGAAGATGTGGCGCTACTTTTCCTTGAAGTGTAGTATGGAACAAGAAATTATTTTCTTAATAGAATAAGGATTTAATAAATCAATTAGATAATTGATTGATTATCTCATTAAGTACTTACCTTAATCTTATTAAGGATTTTCCTTAAAATCATATATGCCATATATTTAATATCTTATATTAAATACTTTCTAATATATATATTGTCAATATCTAATATTGAATATATCTTTATCATATTACCACAAATATATATATATATATATATATATCAATTATACATGAGTATATATCACATATATATATATACTACACATATATCTATATATATTAATATCCAATATTAAGAATAATATAATACTATGATTAATTAATTTGCAAAATACATGTGTATCATATACATCCATATTTGCGCCCCATACATATTAAATATGTATATTTATTTAATGAACATAATTAATATCTTGTATTTAATTTATTCATAATAAATAAATACCACCGTATTAATTTATCACTATAACACTTTATAGTAGGCATAAACAAATCCTCACCGGTTATCGCTATAACTACAAATTAATTCCGGCTAGTTATTCATATGTGTGTGACCCGATACATTTTCGAATATGTTGGCCGTAGGCACAAAATGCATTTACTAAAATACCCCTCATACCTAACGATCAGGATAATGTCTAGCAACACGTTCATGACCCGCAATCATCGGAAAGAGTCAAGTGTTATGACTACAACCTTTCATGTGAAACGGTTACCGTGTAAATACAATCCTATCGCTGTAATAATACACATACGGTCGTATCTCAAGTGTCAATACATTAACGACCGTATCTCATAATCTGGATATCATGCTCTCTCGAAGTAACTCATTTGCTCCCACTTTGCAAAGATTCATGAGAGGTAGACATTCCTTATAAGAAGGCTATTTTGGATATTTACTACTACTATTAGGATACACGATTTCTAGACGAGCGACATGAATCCTACGCATGCTTCAGTATCACACCCAATCACTACCGCATGATCGCCCATGGCTAGGAGAAACCTCAATAGCATCAAAGTATGACAATCCACACCGTGATGCCATGAAGTCTCCGGTCTTAGGATAATTACACAACCGCCACATAGTGCGACACTTAATAAAGTAAGTGTGTCAGTCTAACGTACGCATTCTCTAATACATATCCACGTACAGTCCAAGTGTCTCTATACCTTGATGGACGAGATCTATCCCTACCTTCAATAAGATAGAAGACATCCAATACGTGCTAGTCTAATCGTACTATTAATGTCCCGTTTAATAGCACATATGACTGGAGACATTTAAGTATCAAACCTTTTAAAGTGAGTCGGGATCTCGTCAACCATAATCACTATCATGATTTCTCTTTCATATTTTGACACTAGGGACGTTATCATATATACTATATCATAATTGGTCCGCTAAATGAACAAATATATAATAACAGAAAGCCATTTAATATATGTACAAACATAAGGAAATAGTAGAAATAATCTGACCCGGTCGGATCCGGTCCAACCTGATTGGGTTTAGGGCACTATTTCAACAATCTCCCATACATATAAGACCGTGTTGAAACACAATAATCTCATGCAATCCTCGTAACCAACCCTAAGCGTGAACGGATCACTATCCATGAGGACTCAGACTATCTTCATATCATGCTCCAAATGATCAAGTCAAAAGGAACCGCCTCAACACACACATGAATCTCTGACGAGACCCTGGTCCTTGCTTCAAGCAATGAATCCACCACTATATCAGCAATACATTAAAGGTGGAAGAACCACACAAGGCTCAGGAATGAACCTCTTAGATCCATGCACTGCTCCCGCTGCACCTCTAAGGCATATACTGTGTTTCGGCCCAGTTGCAGAATTCACAGTGATCTTTAACTAAGAACATTTACAGCTCACCGTGTCACTTAATCAAAGTGACCGCAAACCCAGGCTGTAGCTCCCACTATCTTCATAAGACTCTGGGTATACATCTCATATATATACGTTTATCCAATTCCAAGTTTCAATAAACTAGGAAACCATCCTTAACACTTTTAAGGATATTCTCGACATTTACCAGAATCGCTTTCATACTTACTTATGACTCCTCACGTAGTATGAACATCTGATGAAATTCTTATTGATATGGATCCTATTGTTGCAACAAAGGGAACCTTCCATAAGAGTCATCTTTCATCTTATCTTCATGACTGACGTCCTGTCATAGATAGATCCCGAGAATACTGGCTAGCAGTATCTCTTGTTGTGATCTATACTAAAATCTTTTAGCATCCCATCTACTAGGGTGAACTGCGATGACCAAGCAGTATCTAAATCTATCACTACAAATCCTTATTTTCAAAAATAAGAACTGACATTCCTCGATCTTTCGTAAAGACCTTGCACTACCAACATTATTTATTGTAACATGGGGCAACAACTCTTGATAAGGACACGCAATGCCTTACTCAAAAGTATAAAGCATATCTTTCTTCTTGATGGAATCAAACTCCTTTGATCTATCAAAGTAAAGAACTCATACAGAGAAACTTGTTTGAGTCCATAAAGGATCTTGCAAGCTCACATATCATGTTATTGTCTATGAACGTCAAGCCACTGGCCCAATGCTTTCAACACTATTATATAGCCATGATGCGCGGCTACAACAAGATTCAAGGTGTATATTCTTTGAGAAATATAAATGCCTTTTGGAGTTTTGACAGCCTCAATACCTAAGAAATATCTCAATTTTCCAAGGTCTTTGATGGTAAAATGATGTTGCAAGACATCTTTGACTTGCTGAATCAGTTGGTTATTAGGACTCGCTGCTCTGATGTCATTTACATAAACTAGCATGGAAATAAAAGACTGCACTGAGCCTTTAGTGAATAAACTATGATCATAATTTGACTGAATAAACACTTGTGCCTCCAAGGATTCAGTTAACTTCCAATTCCACTGTTTGCTGGCTTGCTTTAGTCCATACAAAGATTTTGTTAATCTGCAAACCTGATTTGGTTTGTCTGTTGCAAAACCTGGGGCTGTTGCATGTACACTTCTTCATGAAGGTCACCATGCAAGAAAGATGTGTTGACATCCATCTGATGGAGATGCCAATTATTAGATGATGCTTCTACAAGTAAAGCCTTGATTAAGGTGATCTTGACAACAGAAGAAAAAGATTCTTGATAATCAATACCATATGTTTGAGTATACCCTTTTGCCACTAATCTGGCCTTGTATCTACTGAACCATCAGGATTATACTTGATTTTGTACACCCATTTTCATCCAATAGGTTTTTTCCTGCAGGTAAATCACCACTTCCCAAGTATGAGTGTTTTGTAAAGCTTCAATCTCTTTTTGCATAGCTTATTTCCACTCATCATGTTTGATGACTTGATTATAAGTTTTAGGTTCTTTGACTGCATCAATTGCATTAATGTATCTAGCATACTCTGCTGAAAGATTCTCCATATTCATCACCTCACTCGGCAGATGTGGTGTCTGCTGAACTGCATGAGCACCACCTTGGTAAAATGTTGGTGTTCTTCTTGTCTTTGCTGATATCCTTAATTGAACATGAGCATGTGCAGTTACAGGATTGATAGAGCATTTCCTTCACTGGTAATCTCATCTGCATCTACTGTTGTGCCTGACTGCTCAGCTGAGTCACTCAACAGATCATCCAAAGTATTCATGTCTGGTAATGGGACTGGCATATCAGAAAGATATCTAGCCCTTCCTAAAACCTGCTGAAACAAAGTAAAACAAGTCTAATGAAATTGAGTATTTCTGGCAACAAAGATGTCTTTGTTGGTGGTGTCCAATAGTATAGCACCCTTGGATGTATTTGAGTTTCCAAGATAGACGCAAGTCCTGCATCTAGAATCAAATTTAGTTCAGTACTGCTGAAGTGTGTAAATGAATACTAAGCAACCAAACACTTTAAACATAGAATAATCTAGTTTGGTGCCATAAAGAACTTCATGAGGAGTGCTTTCCTTCAACAGTGGTGTAGGTGTTGCATTAATTAACTTTACAGCATGTAAGAGACAGAAACCCCAATACTCAATGGGTAAGTTACTCTTGAATCTTAAACCTTGGCAACATTCAACAGATGCTGATGTTTACCATTCTGCTCAAGTGTGCTGACACATGATGTCTGATGTATAATGTAAAGGGCCCCAAATATCCATATGAACAAGATAAAAAAATAGCATTCACATTTTTAGTGCTTAAAGGAAAAGGATTTTTCTTTGATTTTTCCATAGGGCAGACATAACAAAGGTCATGTTCACAAAATTTCACATCAACATACTGAGAGCTGATAACTTGCAGTCTCTTATCTGGTAGATGTCCTAATCGGCAATGTCACAAAAGGGCATCATATAGTCTATTAGACAAAGTGTTATTTTCCACAGTATTAACAACATAATCTTGATTTGTTGATCCATAATACAAAACACATTATGTAAGACTAGTTGAGAGTTCACCCTCATTTGTCATATATGTGTGACAGAAATATTATTTCCATTAGGTAATCCTATTTTATACTAGATGAAGGTTTGGGATTACTTAACAGATCTAGTGAACCTATAATGTGATCTGTGGCCCCAGAGTCCAAGATCCATTGTACACACGTTACTAAATTTAAGTCACCTATCCCTGTAGTAGGTGAGAAATGACTGGTAATTTCACTAGGCTACCCAACAGCAAACCATGTATGCCTAAGAGGATCAGAACTCAGTAGAGCCATCAACTTCTCAAGTTGATGTGCACTAAGATTAGGAAACCCTGGTCCAGCAGACCTATTCTGGGGCTGATCTTCTTCTGCTGACTGCTCCTCTTCTATCAAGTTAGCCCTTTTTGGCTTGAAACCAGGAGGATAGCCATGTTTCTTGTAGCAAGTTTCTTCACCATGACCAATGAATCCACAAAAATTTCACTGTACTTTCTTAGGATCCTTAGGTCTAACATTTGCAGCAGGTACATATCCTAGTCTGTTGACTGCTTGGTGTTGCCCCTGTCCACTCTCCTGAGACAAGAGAACCATAGAATCTTGTTTCTTGGCCTTATTTGCCACATATAACTTCTGTCTCTCAAATTTAATGGCCATTGCAAAGGCATCATGGATCTCTGGGAATGGCACCATCAACATTTCTTGGGAAACCATAGGCTCAAATTCATGAAATGCTCTGTCTCCATTTGATCCACCAAAGTATTGATTGCATTGCAGTGACATTGGGGATCACAAGAACACAATGGCATATGCCCGATGGTCTTGATTTATTCCCATAGAACGATAAATTTGTGAAATATTGATTAACAGAGTCAGTATCTTGTTTGAGCAGATGCATTTCTTCTAACAGATCAGAAAGCCTCAATGCATCTACATTAGAGAATCTAACAACGGATTCTTTCAAACAGCATGAGTACTCTTGAAATACATCAAACTTTGTGCAATGGTGTTCTTTACAGAATTAAAAATCCAAGATCTCACCATTGTATCACATTGCCTCCATGCATAAAAATCTGCTGAATCTGCTTATGGCCTCTTGATTGTGCCGGCTAGGAAGCCAATCTTGTTCTTGGTGATCAACACCATCTCCATGGACATCTTCCATGGATTATAGTTGTTGCCATTCATCAAAGAAGGATTCTCATTAGGATGGACATAGAATGAGCCGGAGGGGCTTAATTCTTGTTTTTTAGCTGCCATGGCTATCAAGAACTCCATAAATCTAGTAATTTATAAGAACAAAACATAAAAATGATCAAGAAATGATCAAAACACAATGAATAACCGCAGTTCACTCTCAAGAACTGTGGGAAAAATCAGAAAGAATGAAGAATACTCTCAAAATTCATCAAAAACTAGAGAAAGCACAGAACGCATCAGAAACTCTCAAGTTTCTACTCTGATACCATGTGGGGGTTCGTAAAAAACAAAAGAAAAAGAAAGAAAATGCGGAAGTCTATTATTCAAAGAATAATCAACAAGTTAAGTTACAATGATGTTGTTCATGGGGTATTTGTAACTTTATACACCTCATGAATCAGTTATAAGTAAGTTACAAACGGTTATAACAAAATCTAATTAAATAACCATTTTCTATTCATAGTTGCTATGCTGACTAACTCAACAGTCTATTGTGTCTCATGTGATCAATTGAGTCTCTTGAGTTTAGCTGACTTGCACTCAGCACTTCCTTCAGCTCATATATTGTAGCATCCTATAGATCTATAACATAACACCAAACTTTGAAATTTTAACCGTCACATATAAAACCCACACACGTACACACACACACACACACACACACACACACACACATATATATATATATATATATATATATATATATATATATATATATATATATATATGTTAGACAGACAGATTGCCACACACTCTTGAATGCCTAAAGAAATAAAGTAGCACATTTACTTACACCAATTGGTATTAGTAGAATGGTAAGCGCTTGATTCTTAACATGGTATCAGAGCCAGAGGTCATGAGATCGAACCCTGGTTCGAACAATATTTGAAAAAAATTATTAAAAAAAATTGTGTAAGTGTCGGGACAGATTGCCCACACTTGAGGGGGGTGTTGGGAGAGATTGCTCACACTCTTGAAAAAAAAAATTGTGCAAGTGGTGGACAGATTGCCAACACTTGAGGGGAGGTGTTGGGACAGATTGCTCACACTCTTAAATGATAAGAAATATAGTAGCGCCTTGGTGGACAGATTGCCAACACTTGAGGGGAGGTGTTGGGACAGATTGCTCACACTCTTAAATGATAAGAAATATAGTAGCGCCTTTATTGGCACCCATTGGTTTTAGTACACGGTAAGCGCTTGATTCTAACATGATATCGAATCCAGAGGTTACGAGATCGAACCCTGGTTGGAACAATATTTTATAAAAAAATATTGTGCAAGCGTTGGGAGAGATTGCCCACACTCTTGACTGAAAAAATGTGCAAGTGTTGAGAAATTGTGCGATTATTCTTTACATATATAGTCTTATGTCTATTGTTGGTATAAATGTTAAATTGGTAACTATTTTGAACTGAAGAGATATATCTCTCGGTCAGACCTTAACTCTGTCTATAAATCCCAATAGACATTGAACGAAGAGGATATACAAAAATCATATCATCATCATACTAAAATTCTGGAAAATTTTCTATGCATTCATTAAGTTCAGATATAACAAAGCTTTTATCGGTTCGCCTGTTTTTCTGCATTGAACTATTTGAAGTGCTACAACCCAGAAAATGTATTGATTATTGTATCCTATGAGACTTTTCCATCACCGTGAGCATATAATTAGTCTTATAAACTCTTAAGTATAAAGTTCTAACCTCACCCATTCACAATAAGTTTTCGTTTTACTCTTGCTTTATGTATTTTAATTGTATTATATTTAGATACAACTATGTAACTTCTATATATTTTTGCACATAATCAATGAAATTATTCTTCCAATTCTATTCTATTAACTTGTTCAAGATTTTCTGTTGTTTTCAAATTTTTTTTTTTCCATATGCAACCAGAAATGGTTGACCATCAGGCCAAAGCCGGCAGGAAATGGACTTAAGCACGTGTGCTGCAGGAGCCGTAATTTGGATTTTTGATAGGATAAGTCCGAAGTTTATTGTATGTATCAAAACTAAGAAAAAGTGATTTAGTGATGCTGACAGTATCGAAATAGAAATATTGTATGCTCTGCTTTTGTCCGGCATTAATTAATACTCCATCCGTCCCGCAATATAAGTCTTTTTAACTTTTTTTGTGGTGTTTCAAAATATAAGTCATTCTCACATTCCAATACAATATTAATTGTATTATTTTCATTTTTACACTAAACAATACAATATTATTATTTAGTCCCAGAAAATAATACAATTTTTTATATTAAAATTTTAAAAAGTAACTCATTTATTAGATTTTCTTAAACTGTGTGAAATGACCAAAAGGCCTTATATTGTGGGACGGAGGGAGTAGAAGATAATTTATATATTCACTATTAAAACTGCATATACAAATCGACTCTTTCTTCTGTACTAGCTGCCTTCGATACACATTTTTGTTTGCGGATAAAACTAAGAATTGTCCAATTTCAGGACAAAACGCTAAATATTTTATTTTATTTTATTTTGTCAAAAACTTAATGACAAGGTTTGCTAGCTTTAAAAATTATCGTCTACAGTCTGGTTGTTCATATATAAATTGGATTTTAACATTCCGGCAGGGAAATTGGAAGTAAAATATTATTTTTTTCTTGACTAAAAAAGTCACGATTGTTGTTTCATTTAATCAATAGCCCGTTTGTTAAAGTAATGTTTGAAATGTGAAATTTAAAGTTTGATCGTAATGTTTCATTTTCGGATACTGAGTTTTTTTTCTTGAAAATGGAACGTTTGTGTGATGTCCCGTTATCGAAAAACAAGACATTGATCATCAAGTTAACAACACGTAAGGCCAAATGAGAAGTGTTTCAAAGCTCCAGTGAGACACGGTGTGGAGCCAAAGCCACTAACACACGTACAATTAACTTACAAGAATCCACATATTGCTTTAAACTAAGGAATGCTTCAAAACGAGATCTAAAACATGATTCTACACTACTGGAGGTTTTGGCGCCCGCCAACAGCTAACATGGGCTATTCTGACATCATTGGCGCCCGCCAACAACAAACATACCTCTCTGTTCACATCTGGTGGCCGCCAACTCAACACTGGCGCATTCCAACCTATAGTGGCGTCCACCAAGAAAGACTGGCGCCTGCAAACATCTCACATCTGCAGAGAAGGTCAAAAAGCAACATTTTCAATTCCAAATCATCTCTAACACTTACAACAACCAAATCTAACATTTCTACAAGTCATGGGCAATATTTAAAGCTACTAACAACTAAAAGTCGGTTGAACACCCATTTACCTCAAATCTGTTTGAAGAAAATATCATATTCAAAGCCTAGCTTTCAAAGCACCTAGAACACTCAAAGATTCAAACACCAACTCGATTCTTGCACCTAAAACGCAGTTTTGATGTTACTACAACTTCTAAACAACTTGAATCTAATAAAGAAACCTTGAAAGATTGTAGATCTAGAAAATGGTTCTAGATCCAAAAACGAATTTGAAGATTCTTACTTGGATCGAAGAAAAGCTTATATGATCTCGTTTTCATCTTCTTCGTGATCGATTTGATGTGAAAGATCTAAAAATCCAACGGGTAGATTGTTAAAATGGTTGGATTTTCTTCTTCTTCACTCTCTTTTCTCTTCTTCTTTCTCCCCTCCCTTTTTCTAACTTGAAACTTGAAAAGTAATGAATGAGGATTAGGTTTGGGTATTGGGGTGTTGTAGGGAAATTTTCATTTCCTATAATGCCCTTACCAACCCAACCTCTTTCATTCTTTTATTTTAAATGAAAATTTCCCTACAACACCCCAATACCCAACCCAACCTCTTTCGGTCTTTTATTTTAAATGGAAAAGGTTATAATGCACCGTATGGTATCGAAATGTGGCGGGGTTAATAGGGCGCGGGCCCGGTGGCTTCGCCGTCTTTTATGCCCTTGTCTTACCAAACTTGTAGTAGCTTCATCCTATGAGTCATGGGCTTTAGTCCTTGGCGGACTTGATAGCCTTGTGGGCTCGCGGACCGGCCCCCTAACCATTTTGGTGCCGCACAGCCCGCGCTGGGCAAAAGGCTTGGGTGCGGGGTCATGGGCTCACGGGCCCGAGAGGGTTCACAGATTACGACAGCCGTTGGCCTCATCCGCTTTGGTGGCCGGACAAACCCGAATAGAGATCCGCGGGTTGGATTACGGTTCAGGCATATCAAAGAGATATATCTCTCAGTCAGGCCTTAACTCTATCTATAAATCTCAACAGACATAGAATGAAAAGGATATAAGAAAGTCATATCATCATCATACTAAAATTCTGGAAAATTTTCTTTTCATTCATTAAGTTCATAGATAACAAAGTTTTTATCGGTTCACTTTGTTTTTACGCATTAAAGTGCTACAACTCAGAAAATGTATTGATTGTTGTATCCAGAGACTTTTCCATCATCGTGAGCACATAATGGGTCCTATATATAAAGTTTTAAGGACAAAATTCTAACCTCACCTGATCCACGATAAGTTTTCGTTTTACTCTTGCTTTATGTACTTTAATTGTGTTATATTCACAGTATGCCTGAATAGAATTTTTCGTTCACATTATGTGTTATGTGTTTCTACATGCTTTAAATTGTTGTGTTCAAACCAGAATGTTTACCTTTGCAACATATTTTGAACATATTCATTCAGTAACAAATCCATGTCCTGCCGGCTTGAATAAAAGAAACATACAGAGACTCGAGGAACAAATCCTCAAGGTCTTCCAAAAAAAACATCCAACAAGAACATCATTGATTTCAAAATAAAATCATGAATAACTGAAATAAATACTGGAATCTCAAACAACCAACATGTCTAATAAAGAAGCTACTGAAGCTAACGTGGCACACATGCCTTGGGGCATCTCCAACACAAGGAGGATACGTCACCATCCCCTCAATTTAGTGTAATAGTGTTGCTCCAACGGTACACCATGTTGGTGCAAAAATTTTCTCTCACACCAGATTTGGTTTTGGATCGACCTGACACCAAATATATGTTTAACCGTTTTTTTCTTTTTTTTCTTTTCTCTTTTTAATTTCCTTTTAAAATGGTAATTTTCTTTTTGGTTTAAAATTTGGTGTAAGATGGTTGGTGATAGTAGAAGATATTTTATGAAATTGGTGTAGACCATTTTGATGAATTGGTGTAAATGATGGTCTAAAGGGTTGGAGATGCCCTTATTCAAAGAAAACAACTACGAAAACAAACTAGCTAAACATAAATAAAAATAGTAATAAGTGCTTCATCCTTAGCTTGCTCTCCAAGCTTATCATCAGCATTGTCCTAAACTAGCAAATTTGTATATCCCAAATAAAGTAGTAAACTTATTCATAAGCTTAGTAAGGAAAAGAATATAAAGAAGAAAGATTCACACCCTCAAAAAAATCGAAAAATTCATGTTTGTCAAGCCAGAAGACATGACATGAATCTCGCGTATAAGCTTTCAAAACAATTTAAAAACAAAAGTTATAGTATAGCAAAATACTTGAGAAAACATCTTGAAATCCATAAAACATGATCTAACATCTAGCGTATCAAACTACTTACTTCACGTTATGGTTACATGATGAAGTTTGTAGAATTACAAACAAACAAAATAAAATGCGGAATTATTATTGATCAAGTAAATGTTACAAGGTGTTTACAATGTGGCTGATCATGGGGTATTTATAACATCATACACCTCATGAATCACTTAGAAGTAAGTTACAAACGGTTATAACATATTACAATAAAATAACCGTTTTCCATATTAAACTAATCAATGACTGCTTTGGTGTCTCTTGTCGGCACATTTCTTTGGTGTTCATGTTGTCGGCCAATGCTTGATATCTTCATATGATCAGCAGAGTGCACTCAGCATTCCCATCAGCTTTTATACTGTAACACTCCCTCAAGCTGTGAGTGGTACATGAACAGCTTGCACTCAGCATTCCCATCAGCTACTTGATGTCTGGAAGATCTTTGAAACTCCCAACTTATCTAGTAGATAAGAGAAAATGAGTGCATCCAAGGCTTTGGTGAGGATGTCAGCTATTTGTTATTTTGTATTGACTGGAAGAAGTTTGATGAGTCATGATTTGACTTTGTCTCTCATAACATGGCAGTCAATTTCAATATGTTTGGTTCTTTCATGAAAGAATGGATTATGAGCAATATGCATTGCACTGGCATTATCACAGAATAACACAGCATGCAACTGAACTGGAATCTGTAAATCCTGTAATATATATATTAACCACTGGATTTCACAAACTGCATTTGCCATAGCCCTGTACTCAGCCTCTGATGAGCTTCTAGCAATTGTTGTTTGTTTCTTTGCCTTCCAGCAATCTGTTACAAACGGTTATAACATATTACAATAAAATAACCGCTTTCCATATTAAACTAATCGGAAAGCTCACCGTGTCTACTTGTCGATGCGGGTCTTTGGTGTTCATCTTGTCGGCCGGTGTGATATCTTCATATAATCAGCAGAGTGCACTCAGCATTCCAATCAGATTTTATATTGTAACATTACATTCAGATTTACATGTATTTTGTTAGAGAAACAAACAAAGTTTACACAAAGCAGATAGCAAAATCTATGCATAACGTCAATGTTTGATGCATACTTCGCCAAAATAGAGGTTTAACCGAGTATTCAAAGGTACAAAGCCATGGTGACACCTTACCATGAGGCCATAAAGTGCAACATATATGCTCTCTATGATACCCGATCGATATATCATGTTTCTTATCTAGTATCTAACCATAAATAACCGTCTTACCATGACACATAAAAGCACATAAGTCAGGTTCATTGTTTACATCTTTCTAGCCACCTAAGTTAGCTCATAAAAGGCCAAAACCTGAACTAACACCGAACTTTCAAACCCTAATCTTCAACTGCTAAACAATATGCAGAAATTTTCAGAAAATACAAAATACTCGAAAATGATTTATAATTGAATTGTTATACCACATGCTGACATCTCGAATTATATATAAGTGATATTTTTGTCAACTAGATGCGTCACAGTGAGATATAAGACATCTCAATAAAAATCACTGGTATAACATTGTGTAACTGATATAACTTTGTAGATGTAAACATTAAGATTGTGGTCACATAATGCAAGTCACAGACTTCAGTGGCAGGTACCTCATGACAAATCATAGATATAGCATTAAGCATAGATATAGATAAAGTATATGACATAGATGAATAGTTAAATGCATCATAGATGTTTATTTTGCAACCAATAAAACACTAGAAGCTTGTACAGGCTTTGTATATGTCTCGCTTATAAATATAAGAAATTCATACCGATGACCGAGTAGATCTCTGATTTAATAGTGTGACATATCTTTGATTTAATAGTGTGACATACCCAATTACTCTCAGCTATGCGCCCACACCCTGGCCTGCAGTAGCTTAAATAGTCATAAATGGTCCGGTTAGCTCGCTTAGAGCCCGTGCTCGCTTGGTCTAAAAGGGCTAACCGAGTTGACAAGACCTTAATAATCTCACACTTATATGGGGATGAAGCGGGACTTTACTTTACCGCACCGTGTGGGACTTTACATTCTCCCCCCCTTATAAGGGATCGACGTCCTCGCTAACGGGCCAAGATTTGTCTCGGTGGACTTGTCTGGGTTAAATCCCTACCATTGGATTCTAGAGGTGGCCCCACCGCTCTTCTGGTGTGACACTTAGCAGTTCATGGCGA
Source organism: Gentiana macrophylla (assembly GCA_026214975.1). Lineage (NCBI taxonomy): Eukaryota > Viridiplantae > Streptophyta > Magnoliopsida > Gentianales > Gentianaceae > Gentiana > Gentiana macrophylla. The sequence continues at coordinate 96,693,896 of CM047811.1, forward strand.
TCGGCTTTGAATACAATTTCATTCTGTAACGCCCTGCACTCTGGGCGCAGCCGCTTAAATGAGTCATAAATGGTCGGTCACTTTTTAGACCGCCGTCCTCATTTTGGTTTTAAAAGGCTTTGCTTCGAGTTGACAAAATCTTTATATCACACACTCCATTTGGGTGGCGGATTTTTCTTTTCTGACGTGTGAGGCTTTACATGATGGAGCTTGGACTGATCTTTTCTAATTTGAATACAACGGCTAAAATTAGGACCAAATGAGAGTATAGCTGACAACTCTTGTCCTTGCTTCATTCCTCACCTCTTCTTTTTATGATTGAATGGTTTGGTGTGTGATCAACACCCCATCCTATTCCATTAGTTGTGTGGACGACTTTGGTGAAGGATACGGCCATTGCTAGGCTTTTTCAACTTGAAAGTTTGAGTAAAAGTGTACTATCAAATGTAACACATGTATATGTTGTGTACAAAACGTTGTATGATGTATTTCTTTCGTACATTGCTCTTTTTGATCATCATCGTATAAGTCTTGTAATGTTTATATATGCATTTAACCATTGAATTTGTACCTAAATTTGCAAGTCTCAATGACTTAAATGTAAGGGTTGAAAAAAAAACCGGAAACCAAACCAACCGGTCCAAACCGGAAAAGTGTAAACCGTGATTTTTGGTTGATTTTTATATTGTAAAAAAAACGTGAAAAACGATTTGATTTTGATTTTCTGAAATAAAAACCGGACTGGGGCCAGGATATATATATATATATCGACACTATTAATTATAGTGTCTTTAATCAAAATAGGGACTCACAATGCACCTACGAAAATTTGATTCTACTGTTGTGTACAAGTAGAGTGGTGCACGAGTAGATTGAATGTTGTGTAAATAATAACCCATTAATTATCACTACATGTAAATAAATAATATCTCAGTCCATTATCTATTAATACTTCAACCAACTACATCACATACGTACGTTGTGGCCCTAGCTTAATAAGACCTATGACAAGATGAAATAAAACAGTTCACATTGTTTTATACGATTAGTCTAATTGGAGCATATGACGATATAATGTTGTGTGTATGCATATACATCGTACACACACATGTATGTATATAATATGGAAAGAATTGAGAAGACAAAACCGGAAAAAACCCAAACCAATCCAAACCAGACCGGATAAAACAGTTTTACATACTTATGGTTCGGTTTTTGTTTGTAGATTTTGAAACCATAAAAAATGGTTTAGTTTTAAAAGTAGTAAAAAAACCGCAGAACCGGACTATGCACGCCTACTACTTAAATGACATTTGTACATCACATATATAATAACATGTAATCATATCAAGACTTGTATTAATGTAAGCATATATGATGTCATGGATTAGTTCACGTCTTTCACTTACAATGTAGCAAGATTGTAAGGTATGTATGATATATGATTGGGACGAAGATAGTATGTACTAGAGTTACTTAATAAACCTATTATATTCTTCAAGTAAAGTATTTTAGTGATTAACAAGTATTTTAGTATTTTAGTGTTCTTCAAGTAAACCTTTATATTCCAAAAAAAAAAAAAAGTATTTTAGTGTTCAGTAAAAAAATGAACACAATGTAGTACTCCCTCCGTTCCAATTTATGTGAGGCAGTTGCCAAAATCACATATATTAAGAATGTAAATTAATGCATTAACTTTTACGATGAAATGACTAGAATGTCATTGAATATAATTAATGTGACCTTCATTTTTATATCTTCTTGTGTAATAAATAAGAGTAAATCAAGTAAAAACATAACAAATGTTGCATTGGAAATTGTACTGCCTCATGTAAAATGAAACAAAATATTTTGACAACTGCCTCAATTATTGTGGAACGGATGGGGTATCTTCCAAAGCAAAAATGAATCCTTCCAATAAAAAAAAAAAAGCAGAAAGGAAAATTATTATAAGAATGATTTGGATAATGCCACAGATAAATACTCCATCCCTTCCACAATAACTGAAACAGTTGTCAAAATATTTTGTTTTATTTTATGTGAGACAGTACAATTTCTAATGCAACATTTATTATGTTTTTATTTGATGTACCCTTATTTATTGCACTATAAGATATAAAAATAAATGTCACGTTAATTATATCCAAGGACATTCTAGTCATTTCAATATAAAAGTTAATGCATTAACTTACTTCCTTAATATGTGTGATTTTGGCAACTGCCTCAGATAAATCGGAACGGAGAAAGTATAAAATAAGAATTTTCATTTGAACCTTTCTGAAAAACTGTAAAATAATTACACTGCATTTGGAGCTTTGGTTGATTACTTAAAGGCGTTGTTGGCCTACATTTTCATTGCTTCATCCAAGTAAGTGAGCTACAATCATGGCAGAGAGAAGTTTTTTCCCAAAGCTGCAAAACAATGGTTTCGTTCAAGGTCTGAATTTCTTATATCTTTCTTCTTTCCATATTTGGGATTTACTGAGACTACTTACTTTATTTAGCTGCAGAGTTTTCACTTTGTTTTCTTTCTGGAAAATTTTCAGGTCATGACAATCTGTACAAGGAGCTATGGAAAGCTTGTGCAGGTCCATTGGTTGATATTCCAAAAGCTCGAGAGAGAGTTTTCTACTTTCCACAGGGCCATATGGAACAAGTAGGTCTTTTCTGTTATATATATTCTTGTTTACTTAAAATTCAGAAGTTTCCTTTCATGGGATTTTTGCTTTGCTTAATTTTGAATGCAAAATTTTCTTCTTTTGGAATTCCTAACCTTTTTTTGGGGTTCCCTTTGAGATACGTCTTCAGTTAGAAGCATCAACGAATCAGGAGCTTAATCAGAGGATACCAATGTTCAATTTGCCCCCAAAGATCCTCTGCAGTGTGCTGGATATTCAGCTTTTGGTATTGCGTTCTTTCCTTTCCGGAATTTTTTTGAAATATTTAACCTTGTTTGATTTGTTAGTAAGTGTATTTTGAGTCATTACTCGGCTTAATGGGTCATTAGATTCCTAATTATCATCATGTTGTTTAAAAATTTGTAGGCTGAATCGGAAACTGATGAGGTTTATGCACAAATTACTTTGATTCCTGAAGCAGATGTAAGAACATGCTTCTCGTGTTTTTGTCTTTCCTTTTGGAGAATGTCATATATGCTTGCTTTATGGTTCTTCTGTAATTAATTTTCTTGGTAATTTTTTTTTTTTTTTTTTTGCAGCAAACTGAACCAAAATCTCCAGATTCATGCCCATCTGATCCCCCAAGCCCCTCAATTCATTCCTTCTGCAAGGTTTTGACTGCCTCTGATACTAGTACACATGGTGGATTTTCTGTTCTTCGGAAGCATGCAAATGAATGTCTTCCTCCTTTGGTAATAACATGTTTCCTTAATTAGCCCATTTCCGAATTCTATAATTCTATTATTAACTAATTGTCTGAATGATCCCTTGCTTCGGTTTAGGATATGACTGAAGCAGTACCTACCCAAGAACTGATAGCCAAGGATCTTCATGGAACTGAATGGCACTTTAAGCACATATTTAGAGGTAAAATCATTCTTTATACACCGGGTTATGATCCTCTGTATTTTGTATCTAGCTTTTCCGAAATTTGATATGCAACCAGCGATCTTAGATTCCTTTGAACCTTTTACTTAAACAGGGCAACCCCGAAGGCATTTACTTACAACAGGTTGGAGTACATTTGTCACTTCAAAAAGATTAGTAGCTGGAGATGCTTTTGTATTCTTAAGGTACTTGTTAGAAGACAGTACATGTATACATCTCTATAAATTTCACATCCTTTTCGATTTCCTTCAAGTCCATACTTTTATATACTTATTTTGCTTATAATATACCGTCTGTATTAAAGGGATACAAGTGGGGAACTTCGTGTTGGAGTTAGGCGCCTCACTGGTCAGCAGAGCACCATGCCCTCGTCGGTGATTTCAAGTCATAGCATGCACCTTGGAGTTCTTGCAACTGCATCTCATGCTATTGCAACTGGAACTCCCTTTGTTGTTTTCTACAAGCCGAGGTAATGCTTCTGTCAAAAAGTACATAAATAAGTCGAGGTCTCTTTTAGAATTTCCTTAGAAATACAAAATCTTTAGATTCTGAGTTCGTTCAAATAACTTTCAGGACAAGCCAGTACATCATAAGTTTGAACAAGTACTTGGAACATGTGAACCATGGGTTCGGAGTTGGGATGAGATTCAGGATGCGTTTTGAGGGAGAGGATTCTCCTGAAAAAAGGTAATGCATTTGCTTGTTTCACATAAACTTCAAAATTGATCCTTGTCCATTCTGACCTTATCTTTAAATCTTTCAGGTTCAGTGGTACAATAGTTGGGGTTGAAGATGTTTCCTCACAATGGGAAAATTCCCAATGGCGTTCGTTGAAGGTACCTGATGAATTTGACTTGTTCCCTATTTTATTTTCGTTTTCTTTTCTTGAGGGGTGTATTTCTTTACTTCGGGAATTCAAAAAACTTATGAATTTTTCCGCTGGACCAGATCCAATGGGATGAACCTGCATCAATTGCTAGACCAGAAAAGGTCTCACCATGGGAGATAGAACCTTTTGTGGCTACTATACCTGCAAGTGTGGCACCATCCGGGACAGGGAAGAATAAAAAAAGGGTTCGATCAAATATCGAAATCCCACACAATGGTTAGACTAACATTTCTCGCTTTCAATATTCATACTTTTCTACCTTACCGTATATTGCCTAAAGAAACCGATTTATCGTTTTTAACAGAGATTGTTTCCTCACTTGGATCCGCTGTTTGGAATACATCTCTTGAGGGACTTAAAGGCCAGCATATTTCTTCACAATCCACTCATATCGACATTACTCTTAACCGAATCAAAATTAGCAAGAATGTTAACTCAGGACCCCAAATAGATGGAGACTGGTTATACCCTTCCCATGGAAATACAACTTTGAGTGATACAGAAAATAAAAGCACTTTAGCCTGGTCTAACTTTACCAACTGTTCAACTTCCCCACCTGCTAAAATGAGCGAAAACTCATTGTCTCACACAAAAGATGGTAGGAAACCAGATGGGGTTGTAAAAAGTTGTCGACTTTTTGGAATTGACTTGAGGAGTCCTTCAACTTGTGCCCTTTTGAAAGTGAACCCGAGAAATCTATCATCAACCACGAAAGTATTGCTACCGAAGATTTTCTACCAGCTAGTGTTTCTATAGTTGATTCAGAACCTAAATCTGAGCTGTCAAAGGAATCCAAAGTTCAGGGCTTGGAACAGCTGCCAACAGCGGCGAAGGAGGTTCAGAGTAAGTCAAACGGCTCAGCCAGAACCCGAACCAAGGTACATAAACACCCGAAATTATGCATTTTATTCTTATATTTTAGTGATAGAGTTTTTTTTTCTTTTTTTTGTGGGAAGTGATAGAGTTTTCAATCTGACATTATTTGCATCGCTGTAACTATTTTGAAGGTTCAAATGCAAGGAGTTGCAGTGGGCCGAGCTGTGGAATTAGCCACATTAAGTGGGTACAACGAGCTAATTGATGAACTGGAAGAAATGTTTGACATCAAAGGAGAGCTTCAGCAATGCAGCAGCAAGTGGGAAATCGTTTTCACAGATGATGAAGGGGATATGATGCTCATGGGTGATGATCCATGGACGTAAGTCCTAATTTCATCTTGATCAAAACCTTAATTCTTCAGTTTATATTCTCTTCCAATACATATCATCATACTTACAGACATGTTTGAACATTTTTGCAGAGAATTTTGTCGTATGGCAAAACGGATTTTCATCTGTTCAAGCCAGGATGTTAAGAAAATGAAAGCCGGAAACAAGCTTCAAGTAACTTCTCCAGATAATGACAAAGGTGCTGGCTTTACCGCAGAAAATAGTGAAGATTGACAACAAAAGGCATTGCCTCTCGCGTTTCCTTCATTTCCTCATTCATTTTTTCATTCATCGATTGGATAAGGAGATTGGTATTAACGACGAAGCTTACTGGATGAGGTGTTCGAGCTGAAATAATGACGATGGTTAAGATATTAGTAATTGTCAACTTAATTATTTGTTTAGATTATTTCAAAAAATCAAAGCTGTGTATACAAAGCAAAGCTTTGAGTATAACAGTAGAGGGTATTAGAGTTAGATAGAATATGTGTATAGCGGTGAAAGGCGCTTCTGCTACGCCTTTGTATGTGGGGGGGGATTGTGCCTGTACATATGTATGTAGATTGGTGTTTTTGTGTAACTTGTATCCATTTCTGACAAAGCTTCAAGCTTTTTGTGATTTGTATAAGAGCCCTTGCATTGATATGTCTTTAAATGATGGTACCCTTCTGAGTTCTGATCCATTTAAAATACAAATTCTGCAAATTTTCTTATTGAATCTCTAAATGTTACATGTAGAACATTTCATAGAGATCTGCACATGCCTTTTCGGCTTTGGTTTGTAAATTTTGAAACCGTAAAAAATGGGTTGGTTTTAAAAGTGATAAAAAAAAATAAATAAATAAACAAAACCAAAAAAACGCATTGCCTTGCCTCCAAAAGAATGTGAAACTAATTTCCCTTAAGAAAGCGACTTTATGGGAAAACATTAGATTAGGCGGAAGTCTTAATAACAAGTTTTCACAAGAGGAGAAAAAGACAATGTATGGGCGGCAGTTGGAATATATCAGTTTGTTTATACCAAATATACAAATCCAAAACAGTGACAATTTACCAATTTAAAAGGTACCCATCATCATTCATCAACTGAAAGCTCTGTGCCATGGATGCATGGTTATTGTTTCGTTTGATTGAAAGTGACATCCCAAATGGTTCTACATTATCTTTAATATATAAGTCAACAAGTAGCATACTCATTATAAGATTTAGCCACTTACTTTGGAAAAATGTATATAGATATTCCAATAGGTTTTAGAGATATTTGTTGCACAAGGTAGCATCATACATTATATAATTCAAAAGATCCCTTTCTAGCATATGAAATATAATCAAATTATATAAAAATATCATCAAAGTTCACTCGTACTTGAGTATGCCTTGATGGATTGTATAGTAAGGGTCAGGGTTGGTTGATATCATCAAAGTTCTCAGCCTATCTTCAAGCTGTGAATCCCCTTTATAGCTGGATAAAAACATCTTGTGTCCAATCAGGCAAGACAATGGTCATGACACAGAGTCACAGAGAGTCCACTGAGCATGATCCTCTCTGAAGAGGGCATCTGCAACTATATTTTCAATGCCCTTCTTGTACTCAATAGAGAAGTCCAGCCCCATCAACTTAGTGACCCTTTTTGCTGCAAAGTGGTAGTTGCCTTCTGGTCAAGTCGGAACTTGAGACTCTGCTGATCAATCTTGATAATAAAGTGTCCGCCATGCACATATTGCTTCCACTTGTTAATGGCCATAAGGACTGCCAACACTCATTCTCATAGATTGACAACCCTAATTCCTTAGAGTTAAAAGTTTTTCTCAAATAAGCAACCGGTTTCTTGTTCTGTAGCAACACAACTCCAAAACCTATGGTACAAGCATATGTCTCTATATAGAAAGGAGTCTCAAAACTAGGCAGGGCCAAAATATAATGCTGACACGTGGTTAATTTCAATTGTTGTATGGCATTTTCGGATTCGGATCCTTGGCTTTGAGACTCCGGCTTCTCCCTGCTTTGGGGACATGGACGGATCACGGTCGTCCGTTTCAATTGCAGGAGAGAGAGCACACACAACAATGGGTGGTCGCTGTTCGGCCACGTCCCCAAAAGCTGGGGAAAAGACGGGGAAAAAAAGCAGGTGATCCAGTTCGATATTTTCAGCATGTTTTGACCACTGAAACTTACCTTTCTTAAGAAATTCCGATAAAGGCCTGGACAATATGCAATACATGGGCACAAACTGTTGAAATAGTGTCCTAAACCCAATCAGATTGGATCGGATCCGACCGGGTCGGATCATTTCTACTATTTCTTTATATATATATATATATATATATATATATATATTAAATGGCTTTTCTGTTGTCATGTATTTGTTCTTTTAAAGAACCAATTATGAACTGTTATTTGATAACGTCCTTAGTATTAAACTGTGATAGACAAACCATGATAGACGATTATGGTTAATGAGATCTCTAATCATTTTAACAAGTTTGATACTTAAATGTCTCTAGATTATGTACTATTAAACAGGGCATTGATAGTATGAACAGGCTAGCACGTATTAGATGTCTTCTATTTTTAAGGACAATGATAGATCTCGTCTATCGAAGTGTAGAGACACTTGGACTATACGTGGACGTGTATTAGAGAATGCGTACGTTAGACTGACACACTTACACTGATAAGTGTCACACTATGTGACAGTTGTGTAATTATCCTTAGGACTAGAGTCTTCATGGCTTCACGGTGTGGATTGTCAGGCTTTGATACAATTGAGGTTTCCCCTAGCCACGGGGCGATAATGCGGTAGTGATTGGGTGTGATACTGACATGCGGAGTATACATGTTTGGTCGTTCGGAAATCGCGTACCCTAATAGCAGGGGTGAATATCCGAAAAGGCCTTCTTATAAGGAATGTCTTACTCTCGTGAATCTTTGCAAAATGGAAGTAAATGAGTTACTTCGAGAGAGCATGATATCCTGATTATAAGATACGGTCGTTGATGTTTGACACTCGACTTACGACCGTATGGATATTATTACAGCGATTGGATTCTATTTACACGATAACTGTTTCACATGAAAGGTAGTAGACATTGTATTTGACTCTTCCGATGATTGGGGGTCACGGTGTGTTGCTAGACGCTATCCCGTGATCGTTAGGCATGAAGGGCATTTTCATAATTTGCACTTTGTATGTACGGCCAACATATTCGGAAGCCTATTGGGTCACACACATAAGAACATCTAGCCGGATTAAAATGTGGTTATAGTTGATGACCAAATAAGGAAATAATTTATCTCATACTATAAATGTTATAGTGGTAAATTAATATGATGGTATTTATTTATTATGAATAAATATAATATAATATATTAATTGTGTTGATTAATTAAATATGTATATAGATACATATATTTGAAAAAATATATATATATATATATATATATATATATATATATATATATATATATATACATGTATTTTGTGAATTAATTAATCATAGTTTTATATTAATTAAAAAAATCTAAATTCTAAATTCTGGGAAATGGGGGCGCCATATGTATTGGATACACATTTGGTTTGTGCAATTTAATTAATAAGATTACCATATATTAATATTAGATATTAATTGATTTTTGGAAAAATAGATTTATGGTAATAAGATAAATATATTCAATATAAGTTATTGACAATATTTAGTTTTTATTTAATATAAGATATTATAATAAAATAGATAAATCAATCAAAGAGATTTTCTTTGTTTTATTAGGAAAATATTTTCTTTCACATCTATCTACTAGGAAGTTAATCCCAATCAGATTGGGATAGCAAATGGGCGCCCCATACTCTATATAAATGAGGGATTGACTAGCTCTTTTATACATCACAATTCCAAGAGCTAATAGTTCTTGTGAAAAATAGAGAGTTTCTTAGAGATAATTTTGAGAGAGAGAAAAAGTCAGTCTAGCAACCGGATTTTTCTAGTAGCAATCCATGATGGGATTCCGGCGGGCTGTTCGTGTGGATCACCGGTAGAGGCCGAACGCTTGGGAGGCTCTGTGCATCACTACTCTCCTTAGACGGTCAAATCGTCAATCTTTTAGATCAAGCAAGGTAACGACCGTCTACTACTTATTTGGAGATCTTGGCAACGAACTTGTTCTTTCTAAGTACCCTCAATACTTCCTTCAGATGAACAATGTGTGTATCCATATCAGGGCTGAACACTAGGATGTCATCAAAGAACACTAATAAAAACTTTCTGAGGTATGAGGCCAACAATTCATTCATGTTCTTCTCGAAGGTAGCATTAGCATTAATGAGGCCAAATGACATCACTCTAAAAACAAAAGTGACCATGGTGAGTCACAAATGCAATCTTGTGTATGTCCTGCTCCTTCATCACAATCTGGTGAAACCCTGACTTGAGATCAATTTTCGTGAATATCCTAGCCTTCCCCGGGTCACCCAATAAAAGCTCATCAATGATAGTGATGGGTTATTTGTCCTTAAATTTCAGGTCATTCAACTTCTTATAATCCACACAACACCTCCAAGTACTATCTTCTTCTTAGCCAACAGGAGTGGTGAGAAAAAGGACTGTGATTATGCTGCACTAACCCTTGTTGCAACATATCCTCCACCAACTATTCTATCTCATCCTTCTCGCGGTAAGTATATTTGTAAGGCTTCAACTTAATAGGTCCTGCCTCTTTCTTGAGCTCAATGGAATGCTCACACCCTCCGACAGGGGGTAATCACTTAGGAATGAAAAGATCTTAGGAATTCTTGAAGGACATGAGACAACTCAATTGGTGTATTAGTTGGCTCATGTGTTTGAATCATGTGCAATTAGCCTAGCAGACCATAGCCCCCTCCCCGTTTAGTCATTTTTCTAATTTCTTACAACCCACTAATTTCAATTGAGCTTCCTCTACAAAACTTCTTAGTGTTACATGTTCACCCTCCTTCTGAAGTGGCATTTCCATCTTCTGGAAGTCGAACATCATAGTGCTATAGTTAGTTATCCACTCTACACCATGAACCATGTCACAACCCTTTAGCTTGATGAGTTTGGTGTCATGCTGGAACCTCATCCTTGTATAGTCAAAAGGTTATTACGATGCAGAGGAAGCATTGATAGAGAGCTGCGGCAGCACCACGCATCACGCCACGTGATGCAATGAGGATGGATGTGGTCAGAATGCCATCAGCTTCTGAAGTTTCCATCGTCGAATAACCTAGTCCAAAATAGATTGGGGCAACACCAATCATCGACAATCTGATTGCCATCAGCAACCTCAGATTAACATGTATTTTTGATTAATTGTAGAACCTTTGTGTTCTTTTTTGATGCCTTGATATTCTCTTTATTTGTAAGTTGTGGATTTCCATTTTTTGCCATAAATAAAAGTTCGTTTTCTTAAAATTGAAAAAAAACAGCAACCCATTCGGAATGAGATCACCTGTCTAAGTTGTGTGTCTAATTTCGGTGTCTAAAAAACTACGTCGTTTTATGTGTATTTAAATTTTTGAAGAAAAACCCAAAAAGCAAAACGTAAAAATCAAATATACATAATACGACGTATTTTTACTTAACACAGAAACTAGACACACAACTTAGACAAATGATCTCAAGCGTCGCTGATTCCCCACACAAGAATGGAAATAGCTAGGGTCGTGACACGGGGAAATTCTGATGCGGAGAGTCTCTGTTAAATTCAACCGTCAGATATGTGCCACACAAAAACTGTTTTTGTCTTATATACACATGACGCAGATCCGATAGTCGAGTCTAATAAAACTCTCCGCAGTGAATAATACCCCGTGACACACGATAGGAGAGTTGGGGGGAGACTGAGGGGTGATTACGATGTGGGAGGCGCAATAGAGAGAAGCCGACACGCAGAACATCCTCACCACATGGTGCCAGATCTAATAGAAATTTCACACAGGATGAAACTGTAGTGGATGTGACTTGGCGCACATCTCCGCATTAGAGCCTCCTCACCATATAATCACCCGGACTGAGGAGCATAGCTCCGCAACTAGGATTGACATTGAGAAATAACAGACACAGCACACTGCTGGTGAGAAATCCAAGAATTTCACAAGCCCACATCCATTATGTTATCAACTTCCTCGACGTCAAATACTTTGATTTCGGCGAGGACGGCGAAGGTGTTGTCAGAGCCTTTGTGGAGTTTGGTGCTCCCTCGGCTGCTATGGCTCGGCTATTCGTTATATGTACGCATATCTTTATGAACATTCTGCTTCCTCTTTACCTGATTTAATTTTAGTTTTGTTAACCAATTGCTGAGTATATGGTTCTGATATTTTAAATCTGGATTGAAAGTTTCAACCTTCTTAATTGAGGCTTTTGTTCGAGAAATCGCTTTATTACATGTCCAGTAGAAACATTTTGTTGGTGCATTTTGTTTATTGTTCTGATTGTGTTTATGGATGCTAAAAAGAAATCAAATGCCGCCATTCTTCATGACTGGAAACTTGGTTCTGAAACTCTTGACTTTCCTGCTGTCAGTGCAATCATATACTTTTTATTATTAATTTTCAAATGAACGGAGTCCTAAAATGATTGTGGGTGGGGAAAGGGAAGGGGAAGGGGAAGGCTTCTTACCAAAAGGCATCTACTTTAAGCTCTTTTGTGCAATGTTTCCTTTTACTTTAAATGAAAATTGAACTTAATCCAACGCATGACGTAAAGGCCTCTGCTTTAGCTGTTTCTGTAAGCCTGATAGCTTCATTTTGTGTATGTTTATTGCATCCAAAACACCACATACTCTTTTCATTTCTTTGCAAAAATGAAACGGTGTATATGTCCAATTAGAAGAATTGTTGCAAGATAACTACTTTCCTTGATTATGTCAGTCTTGAAGCAAGGATCTGTCATACACTGCATGTGGAGCAAGGATCTGTTGTGAACTTGTGATGTGAGATAATACTTCTACTTTTAAGTCTGAATGGGTTAACTTTTTTTGCCATAAAAAAGAATACTACATTTGAAGGAATGTGTACTTAATCAAGTTTCTATGTTGCTAGTTTGTTATTCAAACTAGCAACCGGGTGGTGTATGATCTCTCATACCGGGTGGGTTCTTCTTTTCCCCTCATTACATAAGCAGCAGAATTTTAATGCAAGACATTCAAGAAAAATGCAAGACATCCAAGAAAATTTATGCAAGAATGGGGAAGGCCATCCAAACTTACTTGGTCATAAGGAAAAGACTTTCTTCTCTTTGACCTAAAGCCCCTACCAATCCTTAGTCTTTAGGATTATGACTGTATTTCTTCCCCTTTATCTTCTTCTTTTAGACTTTTCTTCCCACTTGAGCTTCTTGCAGGTGTATAGTCTAATAATTCATAAATTCCTCTATCAAATGGTTCAAAATCGAGGCTATCTTAAAGGTGCTTTTAACATGCATTCTTGAATTTATTCAGCTTAATCAAGCTCATTTCTTAGGTATACATTCTCCACAACTTCCTGATTTTACCCGGACATAGTTGGAGAGATATTATCCTTGGCCTTGTTGGCAAGGTGCGGCTCCAAGAATTGCAGGATACAAGTCAAAAATTTGTCAGACATTTTATCTTGTAAACTTGAGCTTGAACATATAGTTTTGGATTACGTATGGGTCAGTAATACGTAAACATAATGGGTCGATATATAAACACTAGTGGATCAATTTGTGGTGGCTGGCTTAAGTTTCTAGACCATATAATGCATATTGTGATTTTTAGCCTTTGCTGCATCGGGAAGTTTTATTTTTGTATTTTTATTTTTATTTTGTTGATGCAGAATTCACCACACACAATGGACTAGTTCAATAATATGCAATGGATTTTGAAATACCAGTACGGTGCGGGATTCAAACCTTAGAACCCAGGTCGGTGTCTCCACATTCTACTAGTGAGGCATGCCTCATCGGTGCATCAGGAAATCAAAGTGCAACCAACTAGATGAAGAGTTCCATTAACGTGGAAATCGGTTGGTTTTCGTTACTTGGGGAATGGATTCAAGTTCTGCCTCTGTCAGCCTTTTCTTCCTATGATCCTATCAAGCAGGAGGTGGTGCTTTCACTGCTTTGTCAAGGTAATTTTACAGTTAAGTTTACTCAATGGAAAGATCAACTTTCATCCAATCAAAACAAGTCACCTTGCCCGAGTGTTTGCGGTAGTTTACTTTGTTTATGAGCTTGTTTCTAGTGTGATTAATACCATGTATCGTGTTTTGATTTGATGATTATGGATCTCCTCATTGACGACACCCTACACTAAATTTTTTTGGTTTTATCAACCCTTACCCCTCTCTTCCCCGATTGGAAAAGGGAAAAAAAAAAACAGAGCAGGAAAAAAAAACATTGCTCGCAATGATATATGTGCTTTCTTCCATCCTTAATATGTTTGGCAGTTTTTTCCTGGTTAATATTGTATTTTTCCTTGTCCTCTGAATTCATAAAGCTCCAGTGATGAAATGTGTTAAAGAAGCTTTGCATATCGTTCCAATTTCTGAAGCTCTGTTGTATGCTTAGAGCTGCATGTTGAGCTGAAGGGACAACTGAGGAGCATTTTTTTTTTGGTTTTGTTTTCAAGTTCTTGTTTTTAAGGGTCTCATACTTTGGCTTTTACTCTAATGGCCCCATGCTAGCTCTTTTAAGTAAATTTTTATTTATTTATATTCTTCAATATCTGCCCCTGTGATGAATAGTGATGTTATCATGGTCATGGGTAATGGCCTTGATCTGGTCAGACTCAATGTAATTAAGTAATGATTACTGCATAGGCTGAGCACGAGACCTACTTAGTTCCCAGACAATAGCGTATTGCGTTTTGTCAGGCAGTCCAAGCTCGTAACAAACGGCTAAAACCAATGTCTGTCCCATTCTGGGGTAGGCTATGACTGAGATTATAATAATACCATGCAAACACCTGAATTTCTGCTGTAGATTAATGTCAGTGTCCAGTACGTGATTTAAGCCGATACAACCTCCCCAATGAATGTTTGTTGGCTTGAGATAGCAACGAGTTTAGTTCATAAGCCAAACGTAACAAGCATATTCCTCTGTTGGATTGACTTGGGGCAGGCGTTTGGGAAACCGTTGCAGGTAGTTCACTGAACCAACAGTTTTTCGGTTTATATGGTTTATAAACCGTAGGTTCATGAGTCTTGTTCTGGTTCAATATCCTGATGACCCATGAACGGTGATTCAGTGAACTATCAGGAATCGTATACACCGTGGATTCATCAAAAAACAAAAAAAAAAACAAAAACATATATATTAAGGAGTTTCCATTTCCAGCCATTAGATATTCTCGCATAATATATGCTTACTTGCCTTAACTTAACATTGAATGTGCTTACATGCTTTATATCTTGCATATGTTAAGGGAGAGAATTGAATTAAGGGGGAGTTTATTATTTGAAAATTAATTAGAAAGTTGGTTATTTCGAAAACAATAAAAGGGGGAGAGCTCATTACCCCTGTTTGATTCTAAGTTTGATTGTTTAGAATTAACACAACTTATATGTGATTAAATGAGATTAAAGTGAACACATTATCTTAACATGTCGGTACATTATTGATCATACTCTTGTTTCATCACATTCAATGTAATCAATTATATGTGACATTGTGTATCATAATGTATCATATTTGTACTAATGTCACTGAAGTCTTAGACTTATAGTACATGCCACAAAGTTTATTGATCTTATAAACATGATATGGAGGTTTCCAAACATGATCTACAAAGATACATTCCATACAAGACACCAATACATGAAGACATCAAGAAATCATATGATACAACTTACAATTGTAGATGTCAACATGTGATACATCATGATATGCTTATGTGTCATCAAGATGGTACAAAAGAAATGAAGAATTGTCACTTCGGAGCAAGACATAGATCACCACAAGATCAAGAATTGATCTAATGGATCAATTGGTACATTGCAAGCACATTGTCTTATCAACTTTCCCTCCATTTCTCTATCTCTTCCCAACTGTTACAAGAGTTCTTGAGCTCCATTTGAAGAGGAGAAAATTTTGATAAAGAATAGATGAATAAGAGAGTAAGGATCCTGCCAACATGGCATCAGCCCAGCGGTAAATGTTGTGTTCATTAACCTGAAGGTTAGTGTTCGAGTCCCAATGTGTGCGTGCGTGCGTGAACAAAAAAGAGAGTAAGGATCCTACTCCAAACGGTCAGAATATTACTAAGCCAAAATTCGAAGGCAACGATTAGTTTCGTATTCTTGCTGTTGTAACTACAGGCTATAGAAAGGCCAATTGGGAGCTAATCACTTCATGGCAAAGCTAAGGCTTTGTTAATCTTTCATCTAAGCTCAAGGTGTAATAGGATTTCATTCATAATCTCTTAGTTAGAGTTTCAAAACAATTGACAAAGAGTATGTGCAGTATGTTTGAGAATAGTTGTTTGTTTTGCTGAGTTGATCTATAAGAAAGTTGCAATCAATTGTTGTTGTGCTAGAGGAACAATCAAATATTCTTGAGGGAATTTGGAACTACTTAGAAGTGCAAATCAAGCTCAAAACAAAGACAACGTTGCTGAAAAGAAAGTTTGGTAGCAGATTCTAAGTATGGACTATTGTGTTGTTGTTAAGGAGTTGATCAAGGCATTGTCTTTGGGGTAATTACGCTTTCAGACCCCCATGTTTCTTTATTTTTTCAAAACTAGCCTTTATCTTTCATTGTTACGATAAACACCCATGTATACGAGTTTTTGTTACGATAAATACCTGTATGTATGTGTTTTGTTATGATGAACACCCCCATGTATGTCTTTTGTTACGATAAACACCCCTATGTGGAGTGTTTATCGTAACAAAAACGCATACATAAGGGTGTTTATCGTAACAATGAAACATAGGGATGTTTATAATAACAAAAACGAATACATAATGATGTTTATCGTAACAGTGAATAATGGAAGCTAGCTTTGAGAAAATAAAGAAACACGATAGACTAAAAGTGTAATTATCCCTTGTCTTGTGGTTTAGTTGAGGCTTATTGGATGTTGATTTGTGACTTTCTTTGGTAATTAAGAAAATCCCACTAAAGAGATTCGAATTCAAGGTTACACGTGGTACAAGATTGACTACAAGTTGAATATTTTACATCCTCTTGTCGGAACCTGTCTAAACATGAGTTCACCACTTAATGCTTTACTTATGCAATGTGAATGTTGTATGATTGAATGCTATACTTATATTGAATTTATTGATCATTCACTCAAGCATTTTCATCAACTATAGTTCACCAGAACTTACCTTGCAAAGCAAAGACAATCTGATCTTGTATTAGACATGTCTTTAACATTATTGAGCTGAATTGAAAGTCTATCTTGACTTGTATTGAGTTATATATGATCTAGCAAGTGTTAAAATTACTTTTTGTGTTAAATTGATCTTTGTTGTGTTTGTTTGTCTTAAGGCTACATACATGTTTTAAGGTGTATATCTATTTGTTTAGAAGCTCACACACATCTCACATGTGTTCTAAAATATGATTATATATACTTGATACATGATATTTGGCTAGAACACTTGCATACATTGTCTTGTATATGGTAGAATTGCATATTTCACCAGTTATGAGAACTTAATCTTGATCTCTGTGTTTGTATAAGTTTAGTCCCACATTTTGTATCACATAAATACACTTGATTTTTTTTTTTTAACAGAATACACTTGATATTTGAAAGGTTAAGTTTGAGGGGAAGAAGTTCTAAAACGGTGAATTTTTATGTAATAATAATTCAACCTCTTTTAATCGTAAATGACCCAACTACTTCCATTTTTTATCCTCATTTTTAACCGATCCAAGGTGAAAATTCGTCTTTTGCCGAAAAATCTCCCCTTCCGGTGATATAAGAGCATTGAAGTCAAAGAACAACCACATTGGTATCTGTGAACAACAAAAGGTCATGGCGGTTTACGTCGGTTACGATATTGAAGGCGGTTCAATGGAGTTAATAGCGGTTTTCTGATGCTAAATGGTTAGCATCAGATTTAAAGGCGGACACTCAATTAGTCTCATCTTTCCAATATAACTTGAAGCAACCCTAAATAAAAGAGTGTCTTTAAAGACATCACATGTAATCTACTTGGGCACCCAAATTAAAGGGCATCACATTTAACATGCTAATCTACTTTAGGCACCACACTGATTTTTGCATCTACTCATTACACCACAATATAATTACTAAAATTGTCATTTATACTTAAGGCACCACACTTGGAAAATATAATTTCACTCTTATCAAAATAACTACAATACAACCCATTAACTTTTTATTTTTATGAATTCACCCTCTACCCTGGGCACCACATTTTCCCCTCCAAAACAATACCAAGATCGAACTCCCTCCCTCACCATCGCCCCAACCTTGTTCTTCCTCACCAAAATTTTGTCTCTTCATCTTCTTCATCACATATCCTCTCCTCATTTTTTCTTCATCTCCTTCTCAATATTTTTTAGAATGTTGTGATTTTTTTTGGAATAAAGTTGTGATTATCATCACATTTTCTAACCAACTTTGTAAATACTTCACTAAATCACTTCCTCATCATCATTAGTTAAAATAGTACGAATCTTTTTGGAGTATTATTCATATGGAGCCTTTGAATGAAGATAAAAACGACTTCACATGAAGTTGGGGTTACAAATGAAAACAACACTGCCTCAAATGAAGTAAAATTTCGATAGAAGATATGAAGAGTCTCCAAGATGACATCATTAGAAAGAATGAGATAATTCCTAAATTTTGTGATCTATGACTAGTATTATTTTTAAATGGTACTTTTGGATAATTTTCGAAACTCGCAGTCATGATGTGGTTCACATCTTCAGGATGTGAAGTTCCAATACATCCATGTTGAAATAAAACCATGGAAATTTGAGTAGGATAGTTTAGGGTTTCAGCTAAAGCATCATGGATTTTAGGGATAAAGAAAAGCATTTTTTAGAATATTCTGTAATACATCCAATTGCGTGACAGTGGGACCCTGACATCCAACAGCTATATAGTTGGATATTTTTCATAATGTTCTGTATTACATCCAACAGTGCTACCGTCGGACCTTCACATGAAGTTAAGATTACAAAAGAGTTGTTTATTTAACACAAACCAAAATTGTTTTGATGACATTCTCCGTTACATTTGCTTGTTTATGGGCGGAGAAGATTGAGAACTATGAATGGGCTTTGCACCAGCTTCGTGGTGCTTTAATGCAATACTCAGGGAGAGTGCTTAAAGTTATTGTGACAGATAGAGAGCTGGCTATGATGACAGCGGTTAGCAACGTATTCCCAGAGCCCACCCATCTTTTATGCCGATGGCATATACAACAAACGGTTAAAGCCCAACTGAGGAAGGGTATGAATGCAGATGATTGTAATAATCTCATGGAAAAGTGGAACAAGATTGTGTTTAACATTGTCACGGTTGTATGTACTTCAGAATAAACCACTACAAGTGCATGAAATTGAAAGAGAATCGCCCACTTCCCACCCTAGTAGATCCGCGGGATAAAGTATCAAATGAAGCTAGAAAAGAGTGGTTGCAAATTTTTGGAAGTAGGGTGGCAGAAGGAAAACTATTGTTACGACCCAATCAAACAGATGGATTAGTTGACTTAGACGGTCCGTAGTAGATATCTTATGTTTGTAGCATTTTGTAGTCACCGGTGTAAAGTGATGAATTGAACGGTGTTTTGAAGTTATCTTATATTCTTTTGCGTTGTCTAGTCGTCGACAATGTTATGTAGGTGATGGAACTTGACATTTTGTAGTCATTGGTGTAGAAAAAAACGGTGCTTAAAAGATATCTAATGTTGTTTGCATTGTCTAGTTGTCGACGATGTATTGTTGGTCAAAGAATTTGACATTATGTAGTCACCGGTATATCTTATGTTTTTTTGCGTTGTCTGTTGGTGATAGTTACTGACATTCTGTACTCATCGATGTTATTTTGGTGATTTTTTTGTGAAATTTAGATTGATCCAACAGCTCCACGGTTGGATCTTTTTCAGAATATTCTTGTAATACATCCAACAGTGTCATAGTCGGACCTTCACGTCCAACAGCTCTACAGTTGGATCTTTTTCAGAATATTCTTGTAACACATCCAACAATGTCATAGTCGGACCTTCACATCTAACAGCTCTACAATTGGATTTTTTTCCAGAATATTCTTGTAATACATCCAACAGTGTAATAGTCGGATCTTGACATCAAACAACTATATAGTTGGATCTACACATTCAACAGCTACATAGTTGGATCCTTTCCAGAATGTCTGCAAAACATCCAACAATGTCACAGTCGGACCTACACATCCAACGGCTTGTGATTAGTGTTTTGATTTTGAGGGTAAGTGTAATTTTTTATTTCTTTATTGGAAGGAAAATATTATGTAAGTTTGAGGGAATAATTCATAAATAAATAGACTGACAATAGTAAAAGGATTCTAAAAATAATATATTTGGTTTTTATTATATGTGTGGTGTATTAAGTAGTATCATCATTTAAAAATAAAATGTGGTGTCAATGGTAAGCACTTGTTTTTAAGAGAGCTGTGGTGCCACGTGTTAAAACACAGACGAGAAAACTTGCAATCTAAGAAAAATAAAATAGTAGCAATGCAAACGTAAAGTATGGCGGAAATTGATAAAATATAGAAACAAAGAGAACACAGTGATTTAACGTGGTTTCCGGCGTTGTGCCGACTACTCCACGGACAGAAAAGGAGATATTTTATCATGCATAAAGTTACAAAGATTTTCACACACCCTGCATTGATTACAACATTGGTATTTATAAGCACAATTCAGCAGACAAAACTGAAAGATGACCTCAGAAGAAACTCAGTTTGCACTTCACCAAAACTGACTTTCATACTGAATACGCTTGCCCAACTGACCATCATCCTCAGCTCAGTTTTCTCAGATTAGTTCCACCAGTTTATTCATCAGTTTTAGAGATCAAGTCACTAAACTGACAAATCTCCACCTTGACTTGAACTCGCATTCACAGTCAATCAGATTGCATAATCAGATGTACTTGTACCAGATGCATTCGTCAATGCCAGGATGTACTTGTACCTTACTTCTCCACAGAATCCACTCAACTGATCTGCCCTCAGCTGAGTATCCAGTTTCTAGTTTATAATCTTTGAATATTAAGCAAGTCCAGACACAACCGAAACTTGCTCCGCTGAACTGGTTTAGTGAACATATCATCAGGATTATCCTTGGTACTTATCTTCTTCACTACAACCCTCTTCTCATTTCTCAAAAATGATACCTCACATCAATATGTTTGGTTCTCTCATGATGAACCTGGTCCTTAGCTAGACAAATTGCACTCAAACTGTCACAATAAATCTCAGCTTGATCTTAATGTAGCCCCAAATCACTAACTAGCCCCTTCAACCAGATACCTCTTAGTGCGCTTCAAGAAGAGCCATATATTCAGCCTCGTGAGTTGATAAAACCACTGTGTGGCTCGAAGAGTTGCTTTCGGTGACAAGCTGAATTCCCAATGTGAAAACAAAACCGGTCATTGATTTTCTCTGCCTACATCATCACTGCGATAATCAACACCACAGTATCCTGTGATCAGTTCTTGAGTATCACCTCCATAAATGAGACCAACATCAGCTGTACCCCTAAGGTACCTGAATATTCTTTTCACAGCTTTTCAGTGTTCCTTTACAGGTTGAGCAATAAACCTGCTAACAACACTGACTGTCTGAGCCAGAGCAGGCCTGGTGCACACCATGGCACATCGGACTGCCAATTGCACTAGCATTGGGAACTCTTGAGATTTACTCCTTCTCATCTGTTGATTGTGAAGCAAAACCTGACAAATGAATAATTGACGCCATGGGAGTATCTATTGGCTTTGCATCAGACATGCCAAACTTGGCCAAAATCTTCTATATATAGCCCTGCTGAGATAAAAACTGTTTCTTCTGACTTCTATCTCTCCAAATCTCCATCCCCAAAATTTTCTTGGCTCCACCCAAATCCTTCATTTCAAACTCAGCACTGAGAAGGTCTTTCAGAAAGAAGGGGTGGACTTTGATGAGATATTCTCACTAGTAGTCAGACATACTTCAATCAGAGTGTTACTAGCAATGGTGGCACAACAGGACTTAGAACTTGAGCAGTTAGATGTGAAGACAACTTTTCTACATGGTGAGGTAGATAAAGAGACATACATGACTCAGCCAGAAGGATTCCAAGTTCCCGGCAAGGAAGATTTTGTGTGCAAGTTGAAGAAGTCCTAGTATGGACTGAAGCAAGCTCCTAGACAGTGGTATAAAAGGTTTGACAGTTACATGATCCAGTTGGGTTACAGCAGAAGTCCTTATGATTTTTGTGTTTATAACAGTCAGCTGAAAGATGGATCATACATCTATCTTTTTTTATATGTGGATGGCATGCTGATAGTTTGATGTTCAACACAGTACGAGGCATTGTGTCTGACTTGTCTAGCCTTAGTTGCTTTTTCTTGACTGAATTTTTGAAGTGCCCGGATACTTCCTGCAAAAGAGACAAAATAAAACAAAGAAAAGGTTAGCAACTCCCGCTTCAGTTGGGGATGAGCCCAACTATTGCGGATCTACTAACTAAAATCAACAGGGATGAACATAGAATAACAAGGGCTGTCAGAATTCAATTTTCTGAACCTCGGTAAACCGGGCCAAGGATTTCTCCTTCTAGCAGATTAACAAGTGCAGGTTTGATCCAGAACGACTCAAGACTCAAAAGAAAAGAAAATAAAATAAAATAAAAATGAGTTCTTAATCAGGATTAAAACGTTTATCTTTAAAATTGGCCATTGTCCCAGACAACGGCGCCTAAAATCTTGATCGTGTGTAAGTCCCTAACGTCGATATTACTAGCAAGAATACTAGGTACATCGTAGTATAGTAAATGCGAGTCAAGGTCGATCACATAGAGACAATGCAACTATAAGTATAAACGATTCTAATCTAATTAAGAAGCGAAATAGAGGTGGTCATTGACCAACAATAAACATGAAAGAAACTTGGTATTTCTCCCCCTCTTCTCACCGTTCTACTAACTTGGATTAGTTAATCTTTATATTTACTTCCCCACATAATTTCCTTAAATTAATCGAGTGAGCTTTTGATTTAGTTATAAGCTACGGGTGCAACTCCTAACCCTATCTACTCTGACCATGGTAGTAGACAATCTATACGCAAGCTACCCTCCTTAATTGGTCCGTAATAGCCCATACGCATAAAGAACTAGAATTGCCGATATCGAGCGCTAACTCATACCGCTTAACCGCCTAGACAAATTGTATCGATCGACGATCGACGCGTTCTAGGGTCCATCAAGACTATGTTCAAATTAACACTTCACTATTCGTATTTCATGTTAATTTTATGATTACACTAAGCAGATTGGCCAGATCTCACCTACTGTTAATTAAACCTGTTGATCAACGTTGCGGTAGTGAATCCTCCAGATTAAGTTGTCTAAATATTGCCTCGATAAACCGGTATAGACCGCCGGTTTACGGGGGTCAGCTTTTCTTAATTCTGGATCTACATGGCTCAATTACGATTAATCTAAGTAAATCATAGGGTTGTTAAACATGCAGATTAACTAAAACACATAAATACGAATAGATCTACCATATTGAAGACAAAAAGACATGTTCAAAGCTTCCTACCTTCAACAATGGAGATCTAGCTTGATCTACTCAAGCTAAAGATGGTAGAGAAAGGGAGAAAACCAGAAATAACTCCTTAAAAGCTTGGAATAACTTTATTTCATCAAATTGTATAATGTAATTGAAGATTCAATAATAAGATATGTAAGATGTTCAGTTCTGCGGCCTTATATAGATACAATGACCGACTTATGACTCTCAGAAACCCTAACCTACCTAGACAATGCGGCGGAATCGATTTCTTGTTCCTCAAGGCCCTCGGTTTACCGGCCCTAGCCCTCGGTAAACCGGGATGACTTTCCTTCTTTTTCTTCAGCAGACTTCTTCTTGGACTTCTTTTACTCGGCCCAACATACTTCTTTTAGTCCAGATCCATTCTCCAATGCTCCAGATTCGGTACATCCTATAAAACACATAAAACGAGACAAAACAGTACCAAATCTTCGGGAAAATAGAATAGATACAGAATTACGATCCTGGGAACACACACATACCATTTAACACATATTCCATATAATAAAGAGCCTATATATCCTCTCTTGAGCAGGATTCGGAGTGAATAAAGGTATAATTAATGGTACCATTTAGGGCGTTATCAATTCTCCACCTCGATCGGATCGAAGTGTTTTGATATCCTTACCTAGCCGTTTCTCCACTTCACTTCTGAAGTCCTTGAACTTTTCAAAGGCTTCAGACTTATACTTCATTAAGTATATATAACCATATCGAGAATGGTCATCGGTGAAGGTGATAAAATAAGAGTATCCTCCTTTGGCTTGAATTGACATTGTGTTGTACACATCAGTATGTATGAGCTCAAGTAACTCATTGGATCTTATCCCTTTGCCACTAAAAGGTGACTTTGTCATCTTGCCAAGTAAACAAGCTTCGCATGTACAAAACGATTTGTAATCGAATTGATCCAGCATTCCATCTTTATGGAGTTTGGAAATGCGATTCTTATTTATATGGCCAAGTCTACAATGCCATAAGTAGGATTCATTCAAGTCATTTGTTTTGGCTTTCTTGTTGTTTATATTAATACGTCAACATTCATATCTAATAAGTAGAGACCATTGCTAAGCATGCCAGTACTATAAAATTCCATCACATGAAAAAGAACAACATTTATTCTTGAACGTAAAAGAAAATCCTTCAACATCTAATGCAGAAATAGAAATAATGCTCTTCGTAAGAGCAGGAACAAAATAACTGTTATTGCGTTCTAGTACTAGCCCACTAGGCAATGAAAGAAAATAAACTCCGACGGCTAGTGCAGCAACACTTGCTCCATTCTCAATGCGTAGGTCCACCTCTCATTTCCTCAGTTCTCTAGTTCTTCTTAGTGCCTGCATATTCGTACAAATATGAGAACCACAACTAGTATCTAATACCAGTGGTTAGACTTAGAAGAAGGAATATTGATCTCAATCATAAACATACCTGAAGTCGAAGCATCAGAATGCTTCTTCTTGGTACTCAAGAAGCCTTTGCAGTTTCTCCTCCAATGTCCAGTCTCACCGCAATGGAAGCAAGCATCATTGGATTTGTCTTTAGCTATCTTAGGCGTTGGCTTAGGTGCAACCTTCGCCTTCTTGGACTTCTTTTGGGCTTTTGCCTTGCTCTTGCTTGAAGTGACCAGCAACACTTGCTTTCCCTTCCCCACAATGCCCTCAGCAGTTTTCAACATGTTCAATAACTCTGCAAGGGAGCAATCTATCTTGTTCATGTGATAATTCATAACGAACTGCGAGTATGAATCAGGTAGAGATTGTAGAATCAAGTTAATATTCAACTCTCGTTCCAACTTGTGGCCCAGCTTCCCAAGCCTCTCTATGTACACGATCATCTTAAGCACGTGCGACCCCACAACAGTCCCAGATGCCATCTTACAACCAAACAGGGCCTTCGAGACCTCGTACCTCTCAGTGCGAGACTGAAAAGCATAGAGTTCCTTTAGGTGAACCATGATTGAGTAGGCGTCCATAGACTCATGTTGTTTCTGCAGTTCTGGTGTCATAGAAGTAAGCATGATACATGTAGCATCAATACTGTCAGAACTGTGCTTGTTATACTCATCGACAACATCTGCAGCCGATCCCTGTGCGGGCTGTTCCGGTAGGGCTTCATCCAAGACGTAGCCAATCTTCTCGCGCCTCAAAACGATTTTGAGGTTTCTTTCCCAGTCGAGAAAGTTGGTTTCGTCAAGCTTATTGTCGATGATAAAACGAAGGTTCAATTTGTTTGACATTTTCTACAACAATAAATAAAGATAGAATAAGTAAAATTCATGTATCAAAACCCTATAATTGCACTTAAAATTTTAATTAGGTTTTGCTCCCACTAGCCAACTACTCCCAATTGGCTTTCAAAGAAAAATTAATTCCTTTAGTGGGCAAGATCCCATTAAATCACATCGACCCCTGGCTTTGGCTGATGGGACGAAAATAATCCAATAGGTAGACAACACTTTGTCGATCGTATCTTATATGACTCTTGTTGTTTGACTAGTCAACTCTTTGACAATTTTTCATCTTTATGAAATAGTCAAACCCTTGCCTCTAAAATCCAAACGACCCCGCTTTGGCTGGTGGCCGAGAGAATTCATAGTCAACTCATAACCCCAATATTCGTGAGATCTCTTACGATCATATCTCGATAACGATGATATACCTGAAGTAGGTTAACCCCCTGCTTTGGCAAATGAGTTGGATCCGAACAAGGCTCTTCACCGTCGTTATAATATGGGGAGACAATTTCGACTTGATTCTTTTTAGGTGGGAGTAATTTTCAATTACTTCACTTATTTAATTTTAATTAATTATTGTCTCATCTACTATGTGTATATTACTACTATATCATATAAAGTAAAACATACACAACATTCCGCACACTAAATAACCGGTATGATCATGGACTTTTCCTAGGTGCGGTTTTGAATACAAACTGACAAAACCGCAGGTCACAATCTAAGGGTAGCTGCAACTGCTAATAGGATCTTTATTGTTGTACGCCAATGGGTTCTGTATCTCTCTTTGGTCTTCTTCTTCTTGCTCCATTCTTGTTACATAATAATCTATCTAATAAATAATTACACCCGCCGCACACAGGGGGGAGCTAACGTGAATGAGATAAATACAAAAAGTAAACTAGGTCACGTTTTTCATAACGGCCTAGGACAATTTGAAAAACCAACATAAAGAAAACATTCTCATCTATCCTATTGGTCGAGTCAATGATCAATCGAGGTCCATATAATCACATTATATCTACACATCTAATCCATACAATTACATTTTATGAAAAAGATCAAATTAAAATATAACTACTTATGCATCTTATTTTAACATATCAAATAATTTATTAACTTTTAATTAATTAAATGACTTAATCGAAAATAAAATTAACATTTAATTTCAATTGATTCTAATTTCAATTTTATTAATTTGGAACTATTCAAAATCAAAATTGAAAATGTCTCTTTTGTTTCCTTTCCTTTTGGTTATTAACCAAAAGGGATGCCTTTGGTTTCCTAAACCAAAAGACATCTTTCCAAACCAAATTTGGTTGATGCCTGACCACTTTTCAAAATCAAAATTTTGAAAGTGGCATAGGCCTAGGCCTTTTTCCAAATCAAATATTTGAGAAGGGCCAAGGCCTATTCCAAACAAAATTTGGAAAGACCAGTATTTTGGTTAATATGCCACAACGATTTCTCAATGGCCCAAACTATTTGAACCATTGGTTAGCCACATTGACACAACTAAACAAAGGAGATATGAATGCATGATAAATATCACAAAACGAAATAACAAATCGATCCTCCCCTTTGGAAGCCGGTCGGCCGAGCCCCCATCGATCCCATTTTTTGTTTTTGTTTTAATGTTTCGCGAATCTAGATCTTGCATCTATCGATTAATTACTACGCAATTAATTAGTGCTTATTGCTTAAGCTCAAATTCTGTCTCTGATACCACTGTTAGAAAATCATTAGTTTAACGCAGCGGGATTTAAAATTTTGATTTCTTTTTACAAGATCGTCTTCGTTTAATACAATAAACACGTTGAGTAGTTTGACGGAATATACCTCGGATGATCTACAAGATCCTCGCTTTGACCGCCAAGGAGAGTAGTACTGTACGCAAGCCATCCACGCGTCCGGCCTCTATCGATAATCCACACGAACTCCTCGCCGGAATCCTCCTTGGATTGCTATCAGAAAAAATCCGGCTGCTAGACCGGCCTTTTTTTTTCTCTCTCTCTCTAACTCTCTACTAGAAGCTCTCTATTTTATTCAAAAACTATTAGCTCTTGGAATTGTGATGTATAAAAGAGCTAGCCAACCCTTTCTTATATAGGGTGAGAGGCGCCACATGTCTCCCTAATCTGATTAAGAGAAGCTTCCTAGAAGATAGATGAAAAAGAAAAACTTTTTTCCCAATAAAATAAGAAAAATTGTTTTAATTGATTTATCTCTTTTGTTATAATAAGGGGGAAGGGGCTACAAGGACAAAAAAATTAATAAATGAGTCTAAAAGGACAAAAGTAACATTTTAATGATTATAAAGGATAAAAATCACAATTGTTACTTTAAAATTGTTACTTAGTGTGTTAATGTTACTCTGTGTTTCACAATTGTTACTTCATATTTACTCTATTCCACATTTGTTACTTCATATTTGTTAGTTTTGTCCTTATTAAATTACAGTTTCCTTCTATCCCGATTTTTTGATAATTTTGTCCTTCTGGACAAAAATCTATTATAATAAATATTGTCAATATCTTATATTGATTATATTTATCTTATTACCATAAATCTATTTTTTTTTCAAAACCAATTAATATCTAATATTAATATTATGGTAATCTTATTAATTAAAGTGCACAATCCAAGTGTATCTTATACCCTTGAATGTGGCACCCCAAATTGCCAATATTTGGCATCCGGAATATTCTTTAATTAATATAATTTATGTATAATTAATGTCTTGTATTTTATTTATTCATAATAAATAAATACCACCATATTAATTTACCATTATAACATTTATAGTCTAGAGATAAACTTTCCTTATTTGGTTATCAATTATAACTGCATTTTAATCCGACTCGATATTTATATGTGTGTGACCCGATAGGCTTTCGAATATGTTGGCCGTAGACACAAAGTGCAAATTACGAAAATGCCCTTCACGCCTAATGATCACGGGATAGCGTCTAGCAACACACCGTGACCCCAATCATCGAAAGAGTCAAAAGCAATGACTACAACCTTTCATGTGAAACAATTACCGTGTAAATTACAATCCTATCGCAGTAATAATATTCATACGATCGTATCTCGAGTGTCAATACATTAACGATCGTATCTTATAATCTAGATATCATGCTCTCTCGGAATAACACATTTACTTCCACTTTGCAAAGATTCACGAGAGCTAGACTTTCCTTATAAGAAGGCCATTTCGGATATTCAATCCCAATCATAGGATACGCGATTCCCGGACAAACTAACATGTATACTCCGCATGATCGCCCCGTGGATAGGGGAATTCTCAATAGTGTAAAAGCATGACAATCCACACCGTGATGCCATGAAGACTCCGGTCTTAAGGATAATTACACAACCGCCACATAGTGCGACACTTAATGTAAGTGGGTCAGTCTAACGTACGCATTTTCTAATACGCGTCCACGTACTGTCCAAGTGTCTCTACACTTCGATAAACGAGATATATCCCTATCTTCAATAAGATAGAAGACATCCAATACGTGCTAGCCTAATCATACTATCAATGTCCCATTTGATAGTACATACGACTAAAGACATTTGAGTATCAAACTCAATAAAGTGATTAGAAATCTCATCAACCATAATCACTATCATGGTTTCTCTATCATAGTTTGACACTAGGGACGTTACTATATATATACAACCATTAACATGAAGATAAACAATATATAATAACAAAAGCGCTTTTATTAATCATAATAAAGTTATTACATGAACTAAAATAGACTGTAAATGACCCGACCCGGCTAGATCCGGTCCAACCCGATTGGGTTCAGGACACCTATTCAACATTGGGAGGTATCCCAACATTGGATCTTCTAAAGTGTCTTGTGGAGGTATACTCTGCGACGACCTATGTTCTCGTTTGATGCTCAATCGATCGTTGCTCGGTATTTGGATTGAACTCACTTCTGGTTCAGTAACCAGATCAAATGAAAACTGACTTTGATCAACTGAGTGTTGCATCTCAGCTGATTCCACATGAAAGCTCCACCTTACTGTCAGTTTTCTCAGTTTCAGCAATCCCTCTCATTGATGAACTGAGCATTGAATTTTCATAAAAAAATAGCATATTTGTTGAGAATAACTCTGTTTTCTGCTGATGACCGAATTCTACAACCCTTTACTCCATCACCATACCCAACAAACACTCATTTCTTGGCTCTTGGTTCCAGCTTCCTTTCACTCACATGATAGTAAATTGTGCTTCAAAAAACTCTTAGAAATGAATAGTCAGCAGGCTTGCCTGACCACATCTCAACTGGTGTTTTGAGACCTATCACTGTGTGAGGACTAGTGTTGATTAAGTAGCAAGCTGTGCTTACAGCCTCTGCACAAAATCTTATTGACAAACCAGCATGAGAGAGCACACATCTTGCTCTCTCCAGAAGAGTTTGATTTAACCTTTCAACTACCCCATTCTCCTGAGGAGTATTCCTGACTATATCATGTTTGGCAATACCCTCATTTCTACAAAACTCATCAAACTTAGTCCAGTAAAATTCCAGACCATTATCTGTACGAAGCCTCTTGATCTTATTCTCCAACTGATTTTCAACTTGAGCCTTCCATTGCATGAAGCTCTTGAATGCCTCACTTTTGTGTTTCATCATCAACACCCAAGTCATTCTTGAATAGTCATCTATGAATGACACAAAATATCTGTGACCACCCAATGACTCCACCTTTGATGGCCCCCAACAATCAGAATGAATGTAATCAAGTGATGACTTTGTGTTGTGTATCCCTTTTGAGAACTCGCCCCTATGAAGCTTCCCTAACACACAATGCTCACAAAAGTCCAGATGCTTGACCTTACACTCCCCAAGAAGATCTTTCTGAGAAAGAACCTGCATCCCCTTTTCACCCATATGACTCAGTCTTATGTGTCACAGTTTTGTAAGCTATGATTGATGAATCTCAGCAGATGCCACATTAGCAGACCCAGCAACAGCTGACCTTTGTAGTATATACAAGGTCCCTTTCTTGACTCTTTTGAGAACCACAACTGAATTTTTATAGATACTCAGCACTCCACCTTCACCCTTGAAATGGAATCCCATGCTGTCTAAAAAATTGAGAGATGCCAAGTTCTTGGTCATCCGTGGAACATGTCTAACTTCACTCAGTTTACAGAATCTTCCATCCTCTGTCTTTAACTGAACTGAGCCAATCCCAACTACCTTGAAGACCTTGCTGTTTTCCATAGATATATGACCACCATCTATCTGCTGATAACTTGAGAACCACTTTCTGTGAGGGAAAATATGAAAGGATGCCCCAGATTCCAGAATATACACATTAGTTTGATGCGCTAACTCTCCTGATACCAGAACCATATCATCATCTGAGTCATGCTGAGCTGCAACAGCAGCTGTGCCAGAACTATTCTCATGTTGTTTCTTCCTCTTTGGACAATTAGACTTCCAATGTCCCCGCTCCTTACAGTAATTGCAAACATCTGTGGACTTAGGGCCTTTGGACCTTGTCTTCTTGGAATTCTTCTTCTTAGAATGCCTATGCTTTTTCCACTGCTGCTACTGACTACTAGTCCAGCAGCTTGATTGTCTACCCCGGCTGCCTTATGTCTCAGCTCCCTAGCATGTAAGGCTGACCTCACATCCTCCAAAGCAACTATATCCTTCCCAACTATAAAGAACTGCACAAAGTTCTCATAGGAAGCTGGTAGTGAAACCAGCAAAATCAACACAACATCTTCATCCTCAATCTTCGCATCAATATTTCTGAGATCAAGTAATATTGTGTTCAACTGCTCAAGAAGATCCCTCAGCTGAGCCCCCTCATGGATCCTCAGACTGAATAGCCTCTGCTTCAGCAGCAACTTGTTGGTCAATGACCTAGTCATATACATGCTTTCAAGCTTTGACCATAACTTGGCAGCGGTGTCTTCCTCAGCAACTTTTGTGATAACATCATCAGACAAACACTACATGATGGTTGAATGTGCTTTCTCCTCCAGACCGACATAATCTGCTGCATTGGCATCCCCTTTATAAGTTAAATAAGTCCACAACCCTTGTTGCTTTAACAAAGCCCGCATCTTGATTTGGCCCAAACTAAAACTGTTCCTCCCTGTAAATTTATCAATCTTCACGTTCATTGTTGACATCCTTGTTGTTAAAGAACATACCTTTGATCACAAAATCCTAGCACCGGTCAGCGGTCTTGGTGAAGATCAACTCCGTTCAACCTGCAATTTCTCTGAATCTACGAACCAACTCTCTGATACCAGTTTATTAAAACACAAACGAGAAAACTTGCAATCTAAGAAAGATAAAACAGTAGCAATGCAAACGTAAAGTATGGCGAAAATTGATAAAACACAGAAACAAAGAGAACACAGTGATTTAACGTGGTTTCCGACGTTGTGTCGACTACTCCACGGATAGAAAATGATATATTTTAGTATGCACAAAGTTACAACGATTTTCACACATACTGCATTGATTACAACATTGGTATTTATAAGCACAATTCCCTAAACCATAGCCGCCATAAGATCTTTGTCGGAACTGTCATAAATACGCCAGATGTGGACCCCAGCTACAGCTGTTATCCACTAGATAAAACTCAGTTTCAGCTGGCCTTCTTAGACTTGTAATCAACTGCTCAGATGTAGAACTCAGACGTACTCAGCAAAAACTCAGCAGACAAAACCGAAAGCTGACCTCAGAAGAAACTCAGTTTGCACTTCATCAAAACTGACTTTCACAGAACTGAATACACTTGCCCAGCTGACCATCATCCTCAGCTCAGTTTCTCAGATTAAATCCACCAGTTTATTCATCAGTTTTAGAGATCAAGTCACTAAACTGAGACTATGAGTAAAAAAACCGTTGTGCCTTTAAAAGGAAAAGATCCTTAAAAAATAAAAAATAAAAGAGTAAGTTTGTATGCCTGTTAAAAAAAAAGATTCTGAGCTTATCAAAATTAAAAGGAAAAGATCGATGCCTCAGCCTCATGCATCACTGATCCAAGTGATGTAATTTTTTTTTCCCTAAACTAATGATTGTCACAATCTTAGATAATTGATTTTGAATCCGTATGTCCATTGGATCCAAATGTCATTTGAAGATTGAGTTAGATTGAGTGCGTGTCTGTGAGCATCCGTTATTATCGGATGATCAAGATTTGACGATCGGTGCAGATCTATATTATAATATGATCTAAGTCAGTATAACGACATTATTCTTTTTTTATTAACCGGACGACATGCTTCTTTCTTTTATTTCACCGAACGACATTTATTCTTTGACTATTTATTATCTTACCGACCGTCTAAAAAAAATTTAAAAAAAAAAAATTCGAGGCAATGCTTACTGTGTTGTGCTACAACATTTACTAGAATGAAATGAACGCTGAAGCTACTCATTGATTAATACTCAATCGTTAAGCTGAGAATCCGCGATCAAGATGTCATGAATTCGAGTTCTACCGTGTGCATGTGTGGGTTATAGTACTCTGAGCTGATTTGATTTCGGTGAAAAGAAATGAGGAAAAAAGAAAAAGAAGTTGATTAATACTCCAAATCTAGTCACCTGATTAACTCAAAAAAAATAAAAAAAATAAAAGAAAAGAAAAAAACCCAGTCACCTGATAATGACGGAAACTAATTAACGAAACAAAAAAAAGTAGACAAAGAAAAGAATCAAACTTATGATAATGTATTAAAAAGTTAAAAAGAAAAAATAAGCAGACAGATAAGTTTTTTGTTTCTCTTTTGGAACTAGGATCTAACCCTCTTCGTTCTGAAAAAATTTATGGTGGAGAAGTGATTTTAGAGGTATACCAAGTAGAGGGGTATGATTAATTCTCACACTCTCTCACACAAATAATAGAGACGTGTAGGTGTGACCTGGATTAATCACCCCTCCATTTTTTTTTATTAAAAAAAGAAAAGAAAATAAAAAGGAAAAAGTTGGTTGAATCTCTATAACCCACACTTTCTTCTTGGATTTCTTGAATATGTTGTAATATTGGCTCCGTATGATGCCATTAACATGTAACAACCATCTAAACAGATACTCAAACAAGTAACTGTAATCATTATATATCCACGACCAGCAATAGCGATAAATCACAATATTCCGTATCGTGTTCAAAACATTGTCCTAAAGGTTCTGATGAATTGAAATTTGAAATGTGTCCCACTAGGATTAGAATCTCGCATTGAAAATCCTCCTTTTTATTTATTGTAATATTTTTTATTGTAAAAAGTGTCTTCCTTCAACTCAAAAGATTGAGAGTTTCATGTTCGCATGACCTATTCATTGATGGGATCTTAATGGTCCAAACAATAACCCAAGAGGGGGTGGAATGGTTTTAACCAAACACTTGGAATAAATTTTTTTCTCAAAAGTTTATCTCAACAGATAAGATGTGCAGATGTTCTAATCTTCAACCAATGCGGA
The DNA here is from genome assembly GCA_026214975.1 of Gentiana macrophylla. Taxonomy (NCBI): domain Eukaryota; kingdom Viridiplantae; phylum Streptophyta; class Magnoliopsida; order Gentianales; family Gentianaceae; genus Gentiana; species Gentiana macrophylla. The sequence continues at coordinate 96,728,038 of CM047811.1, forward strand.
TTATATGATAGTGAACTGTCACGGATTTTTGTAATGAAAATAAACAAGAAATAAATTTATAAATCCGGTATACCCCAAGTGTAGGGATCGTAGTATAGAGGTTGATACCGGGTCGATCTTACGGGGAATCGGGGTTGTTTAATCTAGTTTTTATTATCTAACCTAACTATGTCACGATTACTACTAAAGAGATACGAAAATAAAACAGTGAAGAACTAAAACGGAAAACGAAACTAACAATAAGAATAACTGGACAGAAGATCGAGATCTAAAGCCAGGAAAATATGGTTGCGAACAAAAATTAACTAAACTAAATCTATTCTAAATCTATTATGAAATAAAGATTGTAAATTTACTAAGCAATTGATCACAAGTGATTTAATCAGTGAAATAAAAGACGAACAAGCAATTGATCCACCTATCCTACAACTATCAATTTCTATCTAGATTGTCTCGTGATTTCTAACCAAGTTGTGATTCACCTAGCCAAGGTATGAACTCCTAATTTCTTAGACAAGTTCGCCTATTAATCTTCTATCTTTCGATCTAAAGATTAACGCTTTCTAACCAAAGGTGTGAAATTTATAAGTTTCTAACCTAGAGATTCAACCTAATAACTCTCGTTAATTAGATTAAAGGTATTATGGCGATCTAGGGTTTAACATGATTCTCATCAAAATCAAACATCATACATGCAAAGATCTTTCGATATGAATTGCATAAGAACGAAATAAGCATAATAAAGGTACAACTTTGAATTAAAAACTCATAAGACAATCGAAGATGAAATCAATACGTTGGTTGGATGGCTTCACAATGCTTGTTCAAGGGAGGTCTAGCCTCTTAGCATCCTCTTGTAGTTCGAATTACTTGAGTAAAAATACATAAAAAGTGTTTGAATCTACTAGAAAAATAAAAGTATTAAAACTGAGCCGCCCCTAGGGTTTTGGGGTTCGAATTTTTGATGATGATAGGGTTGAAAATACGCAGCTATATATAGAATTTTAAGTCGGCTGCTGCTATGTCGGCCAATGGACGCCCGTTTGATGGGTTGAACGCCCGTCCAGATGCTTAAAAATCTTTGAGTCGGGCCGAGTCATGATCAGACGCCCGTCCTGCTTTAAATTTGGACGCTCGTCCACTAAATATCTCAGAACTCTGAATCAAGTTTCTTTTGCTGGACGCCCGTTCACTTGCTTAGATGCCCGTCCACTGGACGGGACTTAGGACGCACGTTCAGATTACTTCAAATCTGATTTTTCCATCTCTATCTTCAATCAACTTCATCTCTATCTCTTCTTCTTCATATAACTCCGATCCTTAACATCTTTTAATCCTCTTTTGAACCAATTTCGTGTATCTACAAGATAATAAAACATGGCAAAGTGTAATATCATCCAAATCAATATAAAATTAACAATAAAACACCTAAATCAACCAATTTTGCGATTAAACCGTTTAAAACCTCATTTGCTCAATAATTCAATTAAACACTTAATTTCTATGCAAATTATATGAATATGGAGGGAATTACTATAAAATATAACGTTATAAATCGCATAAAATCACCCTTAACATGAACAGGGGGTGTTTTGTCTGAGATTTAGATTGCGTTTGAGATATTGTATCTCAAGGTGCATACATATCCTGGTAATGAGTCAGGAATCAAGTCTCCGTAGTTCCTTAAAGATTTGTTTATATAGAGGGGGCTTGTGCCTTAGGCCTGCATGGGCAGTGTTTTTGTTGGACTTTGATTTTGTATTCCAAAAGGAATGGATAAACATGGTTTAATCCCCTTAATTGTAGGAGATAATCATGGTAGTTTGAATGCAAGATTAAATCATTTATGACTGAAGATTCTTTCCATATTTATCCGGTATGTTGTGCACGTGGGCTACTCTATCTAAGGGATACTCAGGCCGACCTGCGTCGAGTCCCTTGGGTTGTGAGACCCAGGCTACACTACCTGAGCTTTAAGTACCCCGGCCGACCTCCGGTGGGATGGGAGCTTACTGAGCTGACCTCCCACCTGAGGCTTAGGTACGGGCTCGGATCTTAGGGTAGGGCTCCTGGCCCTTATTGTTTGACCTTCTCTATCTTCACTTATTATTATATTAATGTGGGGATGACACGTGGCGATGTGCTAATCTGACCTCTGTCATAAGCCCCCCAGATCTAGATGAGCCCTTGAAATCAGCTCAGATCTGTCAAAGTTGTAGCTCGGTTTGGTCATCAAGACTTGTAGATTTTGAAAACTTAACTTGCCATGTGACAGGGATGCCGTTATGACGCGGTCATAAACCTGGCCAAATGAATCAACCGGCCCTTAACTGGACCGGCCCGGCGGTATTTTTTTCCGGTTCGTGCCGGTTCTGTAACCGGCGGTTAATGGTTCATAACCGGCGGTTCAACGGTTCTTTCACGGTTCAGATCACGGTTCTAAAATTATTAATATTTTTTTTTTTTACATTTTCAGAAAATACTTGTTATTTTCATTATAATAACAAATTACTATTAATTAAATTTGAATGTAATATGAAATAACCAAAGCGAATGTAATATATATTTTTTATAAATAGTTTTTTATTCGGTTTTAAATATAAGTTGATTATAAATGTTGTTTTATTAAATATTACGTGAGATATATTGTGTCATTTTTAAGTTGTTTTATAAATGTTGTTTTAATAGCACTGGAAAGGCTTTGAACTTCATCTCGTCCGGGGCACAATCCAGAATCATGTGACTCAAGTATTGAAATAAGTGATCCTGGGGATCCTTGGTTCCATCGTACGACTCCAGCTTGGGCACTTTGAACCATGTAGGTCAGGGATAATTCTCCACTTGCTCTATAAAAGGTGATACGAGGGAGAGATATCCGTAGATCTTTTCCTAAATATGGCGTCTAGCTCTGCCCTGGCAGCATCCATTGCTCGGGGATCTAGTAGTTGCTTCCCATGATTTGAGGATGATGCCTGATCATCCTTCTTTCCTCGGAGGCATTTTCTCCTGCGATTCCTTATCTTCCTGATCCTCCTCTTCATTATCTTCCTGTAGATTTCTTCCAATAAATCTTCTTCTTCTGGATCCTCCTCTATATCTTCCTCTATTGTGGTTGCCTCGAGGATGGCATGTTTGGTAGCAGTATTCATAGCCACCAACTAATCTACCAATGCTTGGTGGGTAGAATTGAGAGCGCTTTCTTCTCGCTCTTGGTTCTGAATGTTGGCGTTGGAAGGCTGAAGCGCATCCATCGTTGGTGTTATGACCGTTTGCTAACTGCTGTCGTATTGTCACTATGGTGATTTGAAACCTTAAACAGAATTGTCAGGAAGGGGCCCTCCTTCTAGCGCCAATTGGCGATCTTTGGATCTCGTCGGGTGATAAATTTTAGGCCTGAACGTGGGGTCTTTTGTGTGAGATTTAGACTGTGCTTGAGATATTGTATCTCAAGTTGCCTACGTAACCTGTTAATGAGTCAGGAATCATGTCTCCGTAGTTCCTTAGGGATTTGTTTATATAGAGGGGGCTTGTGCCTTAGGCCTGCATGGGCCGTGTTTTTGTTGGACTCTGATTTTGTATTCCCAAAGGAATGGGTAAATGCGGTTTAATCCCCTTAATTGATAAGCACGGTAGTTTGAATGCAAGATTAGAGACTTTATGGCTGAAGATTCTTTTCGTATTTATTTGTTATGTTGTACACGTGGGCTACTCCGTCTAAGGGATACTCACGCCAAGCTGCATTGAGTCCCTTAGGTTGTGAGACTTGAGTTGCACTAGCTGAGCTTTAAGTACCCTGGCCGACCTGCGGTGGGCTAGGGAGCTTACCGAGCTGACCTCCCACCTGAGGCTTAGGTACGGGCTCGGATCTTAGGGTAGGTTTCCTAGCCTTTATTGTTTGACCTTCTCTGTCTGTACTTATTACTAGATTAATGTGGGGATGACATGTGGTGAGGTGCTAATCTGACCTCCGTCACAATGGATTAAAACGCAATCAGTCTTTTAATCCCAAAGATAATGTGTGTGTATTGAGCAGAACTTCCACTCCTTAGATGATCAGAACTTTCTTATGATTATCAGCAAATGACTCTGTAAGCTATCAACTATTGTAAGCATCCTAAGAGCCATAATGTGTTGACTTGTGGGTTGTGCACTATCAGTAGTGGGCGGTTCTGGAGCTGTAGTTGATAGTGAATCATTTTGAATTGGCTCGCTGGTGGGTTGTGTACTTTCAATAGAGAAATTTACTAGTGCAATGGGTGGAATATTTGTGTTAATGATTCGATGGGTAATAGAAAGAAAATATTCAATGTGTGAGGAATCTGTAGTGTTTTGGTGTTGTTGGTAAGGAAATACGTGTTCAAGGAACTGAAAGTCTTTGGACACTAAGGATATTGAACTCATTTTCTGATATGTTAAGTAATTTGATTAACAAGTCATTTGCATCATATTTATCACGCATCAGATAGACCCACGTACATCAAGTGTAGTCATCAACAATTGTGAGAAAGCATTGGGCACTTATAATGACTAGTACCCGTTATCCTCCCCAAATGTCTACATTAATAATTTGAAAACGTGATGTAGTAGTAATTGACCTGGAAAGAAAAATATCTGTGTTCGTTTTGTATAAGGACAAAATAAATATGAATTTGTGGAGTGTAGTCATCAACGATTGTGAGAAAATATTGGGCACCTTAATGGTTGGTACCTGATATCCTCCTCAAATATCTACATGAATCATCTGAAAACACGATGCACAAGTATTGGAACTAGAAGGAAGCAGAGATTTTATAACGGTCCAGGACCATCATGTCATCACATTCTCCATCAATCACAACTTTTAGAATTGTTGGTTTTTTTTTTCTTCTAAACATATGGGGCCAACAAAAAAAAGAGTAAATTTGATTGATTCCGAACCACCATGTTATACATACGGCCGGATTACCATAAAATTTGCTAGAAGGAAAAGATAGTCATTTTTGTTATGCCGAATGACAAATTAAACATGAATTTATGTGGCAATTTTTGAATTTCTTGTTTTTTGGTTTTTTTTCCCTTGTAAATGTAACTATAAGGTTAAGATTAGAGGTTGGTGGACAATTTACGTATGAGTACAATTATTGTGTCACAATTTTCTGAAAGAAAATCATTATGTCGCAATCAATAAGTTAACGGTTATACACAGTTGATATAATAAGTTCATATTATTATCAAGAGCAATGCTAAAGCCTACGAAAATAACACACGAAATGGTCACACGAATGATATGGATTCATTCCAGCTGGCAATAAAAAAATATTAAAATAAAGCTTCAAAGACCATTTTGCTATTTCCCCCTCCTAAAAAAAAACCTTTTTTCATTTACCCCCTCCCCCCAAAGAAATAACCGCCCCAAATTGCTATCAACCATTCTCAAAGACGTTAAGGTGTGTCGGTCCATTTTTTTTATTTTATTTTTTATTTATAACTTAAAAAAAAATAGCTGAAAAATTAATATTACTACTCTCATATTAATTTTTGTATCATTTTTTAACTTATCACTCATATTAATAAACTTGATAAATTATCCACTTCGATAAATTAACAAATATGTTTGTTTATCATACTTTTGTAAATTAACAAATTATCCACTCTCATATTTGTTAACTTGTGTAGGCATGCACTTTTCTGTACTAATCAAGAAATATGTTTGTTTATCTGCCTAAAAGTAGTTAGAATCGATGATTTCCTCACAAAATGGATGATGGTAAAGAACATCTTTTAAAATGTTCATTATTAAAAGAATTGTACAACTTTCCCGCATTACATTCGCATTATATAAAAATCATATGCTTCAACAAAAAGATTGATTCATTCAAAAAGTGATGTTTCTTACGACTTTAGCTCAAAAATATACTTCATCACTCTTTAGAAGCAAACATTTGTCAAGATACATGATACAAGATCCAAATTCGTGCCTCTAAATTTCACTAGAAATTTCCGTAAAGTATGATCATTGATTTTCATGGCCAATGAAACGATAATCATTTTGTTGTAGTAGCTCACCAAAACTCATATTTTGCCAAAAAAGATAGTGTTGCGCACCCCTTTGAAGGCACGTACGAACTAAAGGACGTCCACCAACGAAAAGAAAGGTTTCCAAAGCGGAACAAGTTGCGAAGAACTTTAAACGAAAGGTTAGTATGACTTTTTTTTTTGTCTTGTGTTTCATAATTGTTAACATATTGTCTTTTCTTCTTAGACACAAATCGCAAACTTGAAGGGTACTCCGAATTTGAATGTGGAGCAAGAGGATGATGGTCTTATTTGGTACCAAAACAAGGTAAGGCCTAATTAAGATGCTATCTCGATTTGTTGTATAAACTATAATGTCTTTTACTTCATTTTTCATTCATTATTCGAGAAATATTCAAGAGAAATAGCATTTTCGGGAGACAAGGATTATTCTAGTACTCCAACCAATAGAGATAGAAGCTATAACTCATATTGCTATGAGCAAGGTGGATTTTCTTTGAAACTATATAGAAGCATGATATTATATATTATGTATTACATTCGTGATCTTTATTGTTTGTATACTTTTGAAATAAGTACCCATTGTGAAGATATGTCATTGAGCAATCCAACTTGGCAAAATATGAGTTTTGGTGAGCTACTACAACAAAATGATTATCGTTTCATTGGCCATGAAAATCAATGATCATACTTTACGGAAATTTCTAGTGAAATTTAGAGGCACGAATATGGATCTTGTATCTTGTATCTTGACAAATGTTTGCTTCTAAAGAGTGATGAAGTATATTTTTGAGCTAGTACGAAGAAACATCACTTTTTGAATGAATCAATCTTTTTGTTGAAGCATATGGTTTTTATATAATGCGAATGTAATGCGGGAAGCCGTACAATTCTTTTAATAATGAACATTTTAAAAGATGTTCTTTACCATCATCCATTTTGTGAGGAAATCATCAGTTCTAACTACTTTTAAACAGATAAACAAACATATTTCTTGATTAGTACAGAAGGTGCATGCCTACACAAGTTAACAAATATGAGAGTGGATAATTTGTTAATTTACAAAAGTAAGATAAACAAACATATTTGTTAATTTATCGAAGTGGATAATTTATCAAGTTTTTTAATATGAGTGATAAGTTAAAAAATGATACAAAAATTAATATGAGAAGAGTAGTAATATTAATAAATTTTCCGCTTCTTTTTTTTTAAAGTTATAAATAAAATAAAAAAAAAATGAAGACCAATATAACACACCTTAACGTCTTTTGGAGAATGGTTGATAGCAATTTGGGGCGGTTATTTCTTTGGGGAGGGGTAAATGAAAAAGGTTTTTTAGGAGGAGGAAATAGCAAAATGGTCTTTGAAGCTTTATTTTAATATTTTTTTATTGCCAGCTGGAATGAATCCATATCATTCGTGTGACCATTTCGTGTGTTATTTTCGTAGGCTTTAACATTGCTCTTATTATCAATTTAAATTCATGTAGACACAATGATGGTGCCCGCGTAGTAGTTGCTTACTATATATAGTATGTGAGGGGCATGATGCAACAGAGAGAGCCTTTGATGTGTAAAAAATGGCAAACGCAAAACCCATAACCCCGAATACATGCATAATCACCTTCATCTTCTTGTCATCGTTAACGACAACGATCAATTCTACAAAGATTTCTAATGAGGCCTGCACTCCTACAGATTCCGGTCCGATTGAATCCACAAATCCCCTACTCACTTTTCTGCAACTTGTACAAGAAACCGCGCTTAACACCTATGGCCCTCAAGGTTTTGATCCCAAGCTGTATGTGGATATGTCTCTCAAAGAAAACCTCACCATCACGCAAGAGGCTTTCCAGAAGCTTCCGAAGACTAAAAACGGTTCGGTGTTAGCCACGGATTTGAATGGATTTTTATCGGAGTATTTGGAAGGGGTTGATGATGATTTGATTTATGCTGAATTAACGGACTTTGTCCCTAATCCTGATGGGTTTTTGCCGAAAGTGAAGAATAATGAGATGCGGGCTTGGGCATTGGAAGTTCATTCACTTTGGAATAATTTGAGCAGGAGAGTTTCTGATAAAGTCATGGAGAATCCCGAATTTCATACGTTGCTGCCTTTGAAGAATCCGGTCATCATTCCCGGAGCAAGATTCCGGGAGGTCTATTACTGGGACTCATACTGGACAATAAGGTTAGTACGTCCCCATCACTGTGTGTCTTATTCTTTTTGTTTTTTTTCTTATGTCTTTGTCCATATGCCATCATCTTATGCAATGCAATATGATAGAGATATCAGGTAAAGTAATATGGGATCTGCTGCAGGGGTTTGCTAGCCAGTAAAATGTTTGAAACTGCAAAAGGAATAGTGATCAACCTCATCTCACTGATTGAAAAATATGGCCTTGTTCTCAATGGTGCAAGGGCATATTACACTAACAGAAGGTATATATATGCATGCTTAGTTTTGCAGATTGTTCTCAAAATTTCAAAATAAACTCTGTTTGATTGCCGAAATTCGCCCTTTTCCTGTTCTGTTTGCTCAAGTTCTTATACATTGGTGAATTAGCTCTGATATGTAAAATTGTCATATGTGTTCTGTTTAACTTCATCTGCAACCTTATTTTAAGAAGTCAGTAATGGAAGTTTGTACTGACCTTTGCAGTGAGCCTCCACTCTTAAGTTCAATGATTTCGGACATATACAAATGGACCGGAGATAAAGATTTTGTTAATAAGTCTCTCCCTGCATTGCTTAAGGAGTATGAATTCTGGACTTCAGGTAGTAAAGGCAAAGCTTTCTGTTTTGTGTTTGATAAATTACCAATCCAACTAAAAGCTTAAGCTTTCTGTTTCAAGGTGTATGGTTTTTCTTTTCCTCTCAGATAATAGTTGTTAAGATGTCATCAACATTTATGGCTTCCTTGTACTTTGTTTCTGAAGGAATCCATGAGGTGACCATCCAGGATGCCCATGGATCAACCCACAAATTAAGTCGGTATTATGCCAAGTGGAATGTACCAAGGCCAGAGTCTTCAACAATTGTATGAGCCATCAAAATTTTCTTTTCATATATAACTTACTTTAATTAAAACAACTTCACAACTGGGACTGTTAATATTTTGGAGCATATACATCACAGGACAAAAAAACAGCTTCAGGGCTGTCTAATGCCTGTGAAAAGACGCAACTTTATCGTGAATTGTCATCTACTGCTGAATCTGGATGGGATTTTAGTAGTAGATGGATGAGGTAACATATAATTACTTTATGTTTTTTTGACAATACTTCTTTCATCCTTTTGGTGTGGTGATTTCTTGTTCATCTTATTGCAGGAATAGTTCTGATCTCACGACATTGTCTACGACGTTTATTCTTCCAGTAGATTTGAACACATTAATTTTGAAGGTACTTGTGGATGCTTATCATGTAAATCATTCTGTTAAAGATAATATGAAACTTCTGGCACCCTAACTTTTGGAGTACTCTAGATGGAAGTTGATATTACGGTTTTGGCAAATGTTCTCGGTGAGAATCGCACTGCTCTAAAGTTTAAAGAAGCTAGTAAAGCTAGAAAAAAGGCAATAAATTCAATACTTTGGAATGAAGAGATGGGACAATGGCTTGATTACTGGGTTAGCCTGAATAATACACCCAAGGTAAATGTTTTAATGCATTAGTGAGTTATTATATCATATATCAAACAAGAAACCACAATGTATACAGCAATTTTTTGGTAAAATGCAGGATGTTTACCAATGGGAAGCTTCAAACCAGAATAAGAACCTTTTTGCTTCAAATTTTGTTCCCTTTTGGATCAGCTTGTTCCATTCAGGTTTCGCCCTTTTCTTTTATCGATGTTTGATAGGCCACCTGCTTGATAAATCTTGAAGTCTATAATCCTTATGCAGCTGAATGTGTTTTGTAATGGTCAAATTTTACAAAAACCGAAGCCTTAGAAAACTTCAAAATGAATCAAACTCTTTCTTGAAAGAAAATTGGTAAAGAAATACAGGTTATTCAGACCAAAGCCTGTCCTTGACACTGATGTGTTCTGGGACAATCTCTAATTGTCTTTCTATTTTTCGGTATATATATGCACATAACTGAAGATACTACAATGATGGAGAAAGCCGTAAGAAGTTTCCAGACATCTGGCTTACTTTGCCCTGCTGGTGTTGCAACTTCTTTAACAAACACAGGACAACAATGGTGTGTGTCATTTCTACTCCTTTGACGTCTTCTGTGGATCTTTAATGTTGTGTAACATGTAACGATAAAGACATAAATGGATGTTAAGGCCATCTGGTGTATTATATGTTCATAAACAGGGATTATCCAAATGGGTGGGCACCTCTTCAACACATGATTGCTGAAGGTTTGGCTAAGTATGGATCCAACGAAGCTACAGTAATAGCGTATGACATAGTTTTAAAGTGGATGAATACAAATTATGAAAGTTACAAGAAAATTGGTGTAATGCATGAGAAGTATAACGTGGAGAAATGCGGAGCATATGGCGGTGGTGGTGAATATGGACCTCAGGTGAGTAGCAGCATGATTATACAAGGACCCTTTAATTTACTAGACAATACATTGAAAACACAGGACAATCGATTATTTTAGAAGTTGAATATGGACCATATATAATCGACATTTTAAAAAGTTGATTTTCAGTGTGGTGCTTTGGTAGCTGATTAATTTGTGTGTAAATGCAGACGGGCTTTGGTTGGACAAATGGAGTTGCATTGGCATTCTTGGAGGAATTTGGATGGCCTAAAAAGTTGAAGGCGGGGTGCGAGTGATGGAATATCACTTTTACTCCTCAATGCACCGTTTGATGGGGGAATTTCTTGTTTCGTTTGCTTCTCATTACTCCTCAATGCACTGTTATTGTTTTGAATAGATAAAATCTGTTCAAAGATACTGGTGCATTGAACAGATTCCTTGTCGGAATTTTCAGGCGCATTTTTTTTTATCCCGTCCCTCGCCCTCCACCCTTTTTTTTTTTGGAGAATGAAAGGAAATGAAGGTGTTTAACATGAGTATTGTTTGCCTATTACTTAAAACCTTGGTTCCACTAATCAGTATAAGTCAAATCAATTGAATGAACCTAACTATAATGACAAAATCAATGGTGGACAACTTTCAGATCAAGACAAGTCAAGAGAAAATGGTCATTGTGAATAATCAACACTAAGAATCTGACAATTAGGAGCAGTGCTCAACTGATCATTCTCACTGTTGTGACGATTTCACGGTTCACAGCTCGCCCTCCTGTCGTCCGATTGGAACGCTAGTGCTTCGGCCCTTCAAGGGGTTCATTATGTGACCATAAGACTCGGCTCATAAGAGTTACATACTAGATGATTGAGTTTGTGATGAACTACCTCAAACATTGAGTTTGTGGCAAAATCGATTGACGTTCCGGATCTTACAGTCAAACCACCATTAGTGCCTCAGAACACTTGGACTGTGACCGCTTGATCCGGACTGTCCGTGTTGAACACCTTAGTGACTGCACTTATATGTGAATAGTTCACATAAGACTGGACCGATTCAATATGATGATATCGTACAAAGTCCGTAACAAGAGAATCCAATTGAATCATTAGATTACCATTTACGGATTTAATCTTATTCCTTATGTGATTGTAGACTCATTCCTTTGTTAGGAGTGGTGTCCAAAAAGACAACAATGTGTTGTTCTAATTAAATAGACGTAATATTTTCTTGTTCTTGCTTATTGTGTGCATCTAAATGACACTGTAAAAAATCCCTTGTGGTTCATTATGTAACCATATCGTGCGTAAGAGTTATGAATAAGAGGATTGAGTTTATGGTAAACTACATTAAACATAGAGTCCATGGTGAAATTTACTGGACTTTGGGATCTCATGGTCAAACCACCAATAGTGCCCATGAACACTTAGAGTGTGACCGCCAGATCTGGGCCATAGTTGTTAGACACCTTAATGATTGCACTTATATGTGAAGGAGTTCACATATGACTTGACTGATTCTATATGATGATATCGTACTAAGACTGTAACGAGAGATTCTACTTAAATCATTAGATGGTAATTTATGGGTTTAATCTTAATTTGATGTGATTATAGACTCATGCCTTTTCACGTGTGGCTTTGATTCAGAGGTACAGTTAGCTTAGTGGTGGTTTCCTTAATCCCGACCATATTAGTATCACTCAAGGGTTAATTGGTCCCCAAGAATGTAAGTCACAATTTACAAAGATGGAGTCCACTACTTTCTTGTAAGAGGAAGTAGAAAGACGGTTCCCTCATTTGTTAATTCTAGAACTGATCGATTGTGTGCACATTTGATAAGATCAAGGATATCGGTCACTAGTGAAGTAATGATAGTTTGATGATAAGATGTTATGGAGAGGTCTTACGGACATTGCCTTGCTCTATATACGAACTGTCTATGGAGAGTTGTCCGCAGGTAATGGTAATATTAGTGGGCGCTCGGTAACTACTATAAGTAATGGAGTAAATATATTCTATATTCTAGATGAACGTATTCTCGGCTATATAGTGCCATGACACCAAGATTAATGTGACGGTGATTCGACTGAAAAGTTTGGTCGGTTATTCGAATCATTGGAGCTTCTGAATATCTGCCTATGGTTCCCGGTGTGTCTACTCGTAAACCACATTAGTAGCACTCGTCGATAAATGGAAAATGGTTTTTCCTCGATTTAGCTGACAGATATTCATATGATAAATGAAAAGTTGGAATAAATATGTTTCCTAAAATATAAGTATTTAACTGTAACCGTGAAAAATAGGTTTTCACTTGAAATTATAGTCATGATTTATTTATGTGACAAATAAATTAACGGAAACATGATTGACTTAATTTGAATGACTATTAAGTGGAAAGGGTAATTAATTACGAAATTGTTTCCTACCAAGGCCAATTACTTAATATGATTAAGCAAAGCTTTTCCTAAGTGGGCTACCTACGTAATAGGATTAAGTAAGGAGTTTCTCAGGGGGTTATTTTACCTAAGGGATTAAGAAAGCCTAATTGGGCTTAATAACCCATCTAAATTATAAGCTTGTTTAAGGGGTCTAGATCCTTCCTAGATGTCATAATTAAGCCTATGAAAAGATCGCTTTCAAAGTTCATAGAAAATAAACTTTGAAAGGAACCTTTTAACGAAATCGTTAGGCTCATAACATTCACCCGTATGGTTATCTAAGTGACATAATAAGATCCTACGCCTAGGATGGTCTTAAAAAATCTAAGACATATTCTTACAATGCGACTTGCCTAGACTCACCCTATTCAACCAAACTTCAAGGTGTTTGATACCTTGAATAAATGTTGAACCCCAACATTAAAGATCCCTACTCCCCATGTCCCATGGGATGAGTGGAGAGATAAATCAGTTACCGAGAGCTCGAGTCATGGCTTTCCTTTTATACAAAAGAATCGAAAGAATTCCCCTCCAACTTAAGATCCAGATCGCTTTACTGTGGTTCGAACCTCCACCCTCCAGCTTAAGATCCAGGTTGCCTTAAGCACCCAAGCTCCTACCAACTGAGTTATGTCCTGGGGACGTTTGATACCTTGAATAACCCTCACTGGAAGCAGGCCATGATTGAACGATTGTAAGCCATGAGCACAAACCAAATATGAGACTTAGTCCCACGTAGTCCTAATCATAACCTGGTTGGAAATAAATGGATCTTCAAAGTGAATATTAACTAAGATGTATTCATCCACAAGCATAAATCCAAGCCTTTGGCAAAGGGGTTCCATCAATCTCATTATCTCAGGGTCTTGACTATCATGAAACTTTCAGTCTAGTAGCAAAGGCCTCTACCATTAAGATCATTCTAGCCAAAATTTTCTCCTTAGAATAGTCTGTCAAATAAAATGTCTTCAACAATGTTGTTTTAATATGACCATAGCAATATCAGTTTACATGCCTCAAGCTAATGGATTTATTGATCAAGACATACCTCACCATGTTTCCCGACTCTTAAAGGCTCTTGATGGTCTCAAACAGGACCGTAGAGCCCGGGTTTGAGGAATTTAAAAGACAGCTCCTCTTGTGGGGATTACATCAATCTAAATATGATATTTACGTCTTTGTTAGGTAGCAACACTCTCAGCTCATCTTTGTTGTCATCTATGTTGATATCCTCAATACATGGTCATCAACCTCTTTCATTCAACAATTCATCTTTAAACTTCATTCAAGGTTTGGTATTAAAGTTTTTTTTGATCCATTTCACTTCTTAGGCATGTAGGCTCACACAGGGGCGGGCGCACACTATAGGTAAGGGCATTTCCCCTCCTGGGTCGGAAAAATTAACTAGTATATACAAGATGTATTTAAATGCTTCCTTTAAAATTTATTTTCGCCCCAACATTCTTCTTGTCACATAATATATTCGAATAACTCAACATTTTCTTTACTAATCATACCAAAGTAATACATTTTATGAAATTTTATTATAATAAAAACAATACAAAAACAAATTATGAATTGGACAATATTGTGTATTATATTATTATTGTCAAATCAAAGTTAAAAAGAGAAATAAACCGTAACTCTTATGTATAGATTGAAGACAATTTCCTTTATTATCTTTATTATTCAAACAAAATGTACTTGTCAGACCGGTAAAAAAATGTTATAGTATCGCTCCCTCTCGTCCAGGGGTCTGCGTCCGCCCCTGGGCTCACAGAGATTCTGTTGGGTTTTATCTTCACCAAAACATGCTTGCAGATGAACTCTTGCAATGCTTGGGGATGGAAAATATCAAACTTGCACCTATTCCTATGGTTCTAAGTAGGACGAATATATCTACACAAAGTGTTCATTTCAACAACCCGACATGTATACGAAAATCCATCGAGACTCTAAAATATCTCACCTTCACCCATCTAGATATAACCTATGTTATCAGCCAGTTGAGCCAACATATGTAGAACCCCATTGAAGCAGAGTAGAAAGCGTTGAAGAGAGTTCTTTTGTATATCAAAAGCACACTTCATAATGGTCTCCATTTCCAACCAACTCAACACATCCATTTAATTGGCTTATCAGATGTTGACTGGGGTTGCAACATCCCCGACACATATTTGGTACGTACATGTCTACTTAGCTAGATCTTCGGTGTCCTAAAGCTCCAAAATTAATTTTGTGGTCTCTAGATCAAGCACTGAAGGTGAATACAATTAATCATATATGTCAGGACTAAACACATAGAAATTAATGAGCATATCGTATGAGATCATGGTACTACAAGACAAAAGTAACAAAAGTTAGCCCTTGTTAAATTTGATCTCATATGTAGTAGAGAAATGCTACAGCCACACCATAACTGACACACCCAATAACACAGCCTCATTTTACACCATCTCATATTGCATGGCTTTGCATGGAAAAAAAAAACATACACCTACATTGCACCGACATTAATTACTGCAACAATATTAATTGCAAACATGAATGAATGATGAGATATTATATTACTTGAGTTAGTGAATGATTACAGTGTAGTTTAATCAACACGCTTCCAGATCCTGACTTTTGAGTTTGGAGTTTGGACCGCAAAAGGTAGTTTAACAACCAGATTAATTACCTAACACTCCACCAATAACTTATTAGAATAATGTTCAGCTTACCTTAACTTCCATTTAACAACTTCAAAATTTTGTCCACACCTTCAAGCTCTTGCCTATTTAAAGCCGTAGCGCCTCGGTCCATTTAAGCTAATTAACACCACCTTCATCATCATCATTAATCAATTTACTCAATAATCACTAGATTATTAATTAATGGCACTAGAAAGATCTCAGGAAGTTGAAAGGGCAGGGGCGGAAATCGTCCATGGAGGTGAAGAATGCTACAATCACTCTTTAGAGCTTCTCCAAGAATTGGGGTTTCCCCAAGGAGTCCTCCCTCTGAAGGACCTTGAAGAATGTGGAAGAGTTCGCGAAACGGGCTTTGTCTGGATGAAATCTAAGGCGCCATACCAGCACTTCTTCGCCGGAAGTAACACACTGGTGAGTTACGCCACCGAGGTGACGGCCTATGTTGAGAAATTCAAGATGAAGAAGATGACCGGCGTTAAGAGCAAGCAGTTTCTTTTATGGATACCAATTGTTGAAATGAGCATTGAAGATCCAGCCCATAAGAAAATTCACTTCAATACACCTATGGGAATCGGAAAGTCGTTTCCCATCACTGCTTTCATGAATGAAGAGGAGAAACACAAGTATCTGGGCAATGTTTGATTCTTCTGCTGCTCAAATTTATTGTCATGAAGTCAATTCAATGCTGTTTTTTTTATTTTATTTTTTTTACGTTTGTGTATTACTTCTAATAATTGTCCGTTTAATCGTGTATTCAAAATGTCTAAGGTTCTGCCCCTCAAAAAAAAATGTCTAAGGTTCTAGAATTAATTGTGACCTCTTTCCCAGATACCAAGTTAGTATCCGGGAAAAAAACGTACGAGACATATGATTAAATTTCCTGTCAATTAAACACGCAAGTCTGATATTATTACCATTAGAGTATAAAGGGGAAACAAAACAATATCGTGAATACAAAACGACATACAAGTCGATTAGAAAACTACCAACGTTTCAAATCCAAATTACCATCAGAGTATAAAGCGGAAACAAAACAATAGGCTCGTGAATACAAAACGACATACAACGTCGATTTGTTAAGATCAAGCGCTTACCGTTGTACTAAAACCAATTGGTGGAAGTAAAGGCGCAACTTTATTTCCTTATCATTTAAGAGTGTGGGCAATCTGTCCCAACACCCCCCCTCAAGTGTTGGCAATCTGTCCAACACTTGCACAATTCTTTTCAAGAGTGTGGGCAATCTATCCCAACACCCCCCTCAAGTGTGGGCAATCTGTCCCAACACTTGCACAAATTTTTTTTTTTAAAATAATGCTCCAACCAGGGTTTGATTTCGTGACCTTTGGCTTAGATACCATGTTAAGATCAAGCGCTTACCGTTGTACTAAAACCAATTGGTGGAAGTAAAGGCGCAACTTTATTTCCTTATCATTTAAGAGTGTGGGCAATCTGTCCCAACACGATTAGAAAACTACCAACGTTTCAAATCCAAAGTACTTCCAATCTAACTATTACATAGCCAAAAGTCTAAAACAACAAGTAACATCTAGTACATAGGGTACACCAGAACAAGAATAATAAAAAAGTTCTACTTCAGTATCACAGATAAGCCTTGTCATGGCCTTCCTATACAATGCGTCATCGGGTCATAACCATGCCTCCTTAAAACATATATCTAGCAAACCCGTTTTGAGAAAATTTAGATGTATAAGAAAGAGTGCAACATTCTATGACCCAGTCTCCAAATCTCCAAAAGTATGAAAGAACAAACGGTCAAGTGCAAAATAAATCCGCTAAATAGCGGAAGCGCTCATAATACATCGGGTCTCGACTTGAGTGGTGAGTGTAAACCATTAAAATGTCTTGATGCCTTAAATTCCTAGGATCCCGACTTGAATAAAAAATGAAGATCACCAAACCTTATTGGTACCCGAATTTCCCAAGATCCCGACTTGAATGTAAAGTGAAAATCCACAAACTTCCATGGCGCCCAACTTTCCTAGGATCCAGACTTGAATGAAAAGTGAAAATCAGCAAACTTTCTTCGATCCCAAAGTTCCTAGGACCCCACTTCCCCAGTAAGTGAATGTCAACATTCTTTCTTCCTCTTCCCCTAATATACAGGTCGAGAGGACCCTTAAATGCCCTCATAATGGTGCACCTACAATATCTTGAGCTCCTCCGAACATCATTTGCATGATCATCCCCCCACCTCCTAAAACATCAAACAAAAGACAATGCCCAATTAGTTGAAAAAGTACCACTGGTTTGCACCCTAACCAAAAGGGATAAGTGCGTCCAAGATAGGCGTTCATCAACATGCCAACATCCCACAAAGCATAGTGCCTACAAAATCTCATGACTACAATCTCTACAGATCGCAGGTCCTGCACCTGGCACAACAATATCGGGTCACTGCAAAAGTGTAGAGCACAGAAAGAGGCCACTTGATTTGCACCCTAGACCAAGATGGTAAGGTGCTTCCAAACTAAGTACTGCTCGTGTTCATTTCCCTAAAGTGAGAGCATCCCAACAGGTTTCAAATCTGAACAAAGTAAGACCAATTTTTATTTGTGTGTGATTCAATGTTTACTCTCATTTTTCCTCCTAGGACCCAATAGGGGTGTACGTCTTATGTTCTGCAATCATCCCAGGCCCAAAAGGATTTTATGGGGTAGGGCCTTGTGGGATTTTCGGATGAGGTATCTCGATATTGGATGCCCATGCTCCATGTGTCTCAGAATGAAGTGAGGAGCAGTCTTGCGTTTTGTGGCTAAATTTCTCACATTCATAAACATATCATCTGCATGCCTTAATACTCGACATGGAATTTATTACCATTTAGCACCACAACATGCCTTTGTACTTGATGCAGATTCATTTCAGTACTAAAACTAGCTTATTTTCCCCTAACTGAACTCGTTGTAACAATGCCGGTCGTGGTAGGTTTTCCCACTCTTCGTTCTATTCGGATAATGAATGCTTTATAGTCATATATTTATAGGGGTACTTCTGAAATCGGATCCAGACTAGCGTTGATATTATCTTCATTTCCGATTGGACTAAAGGGGCTAGTCCGAGTTAACAATACATTTATGTCTTACACTTGTCCTGGTGGACTTGTCTCAGTTTCGTCTCTACCGGAGGAGTCTAGAGGTGGTCCCCACAGGGGCGGACCCACGTGCCCCCACTTGATTTTTTTTAAAAAAAAAAAAATTTGCAAAACGACGTCGTTTTTGCGTTTTGATAAAAAAAAATCCAATTTTAACCTAATTTTAATAAAAATTCCCTTTCCCTCCCATTATTCGCCCCATTCTGAGAATATGAACACCTAAAAGGAAAAAAGAACGGGAAGAAGAACGCTGCCTGCCTCCTCCACTCCAGTCCTTCAAAGTCCGACACTCCGACCTCCACTCTCCAAGACTCCATCTGTCCATCACCGTCTCCGTTCAGGCCGCCGCCGATTCACTGCTTCAGCCTTCAGTGAGTGACTGAGTTCAGTCCTCTTCTTCTCCGGTGCTGCTGCAGCCATCAATCGGTCCTCTTCTTCTCCGGTGCTCACTGCTCATTTAGGAATTAGGAAGGTAATAATTCCATTTGTTGTGTTGTTAATTGTTACTTTTTACCCTAATTTTTACAATTTACACCCCCTGTGGTGTGTGCGTGGTACTTGAGGGCTTGCGCTGAGCTAGTGTCTTTGTGTCTGTTTGAGTGTAAATAATTTGGTTGGATTTTTTTTATTTTAATAATTTGATAAACTAGTAATTACTACAATATGTAGCTGATTGTTTATTTTTATTTTTATTTTCTTAACAGATTAATTGATATATCAGTTATATGGACCGTTTTCTTAATAAACGAAGTCGGGTTGGTGAATTTGAGGAAATTGTTACTGAGTTTGAGAATTCGTGGGTGGGTGCATCTAGTGGGGTTAGTTCTCATAGTAGACAAATTGTTGATTTGAGTAGCCTCCCTGCAGAGCCTTCAGAAAGGAAAAAAATATCTGAGTATCATCCGAATCAAATTGATGAAATTAGAAGAGCTTATATCTTAAAGGGACCTTGTCAACCCCATGATCATGAATTTCCTAAGACAAAGTATGGAATGAAAACTAAATCGATTTAATCCAATGTGGTTTAAAGAATATGCTAATTGGTTAGAATATAGCATTAAGGAAGACAAAACATATTGCTTGTGTTGTTATTTGTTTAGAGGTGAATTTGGGAATCAAGGTAGTGGTGGCGCATTTGTAAGTGAAGGTTTTAATGCTTGGAATAAAAAAGAGAGGTTAGGCATCCATGTTGGTAATGAATCTAGTTCTCATAATTTTGCATTGAGGAAATGTGAGGATCTAAGGAGACAAGAGCGTTCCATTGATGTTTCTTTTCATATACATACAAATATTCAAAAACAGGAATATTTGGCTTGATTAAGTGCTACCATTGAAGTATGTAGAATTCTGTTACATCAAGGGTCGGCTTTTCGTGGTCATGATGAGTCCGAAGGTTCTTCAAATCAAGGAAATTTTCTTGAATTTCTTAAATACTCTGCTAATATAAGTGAGCATATCCGTAAAGTTGTCCTTGAAAATGCTCCAAAAAATCATCAAATGACATCTCCAAGTATTCAGAAAGACGTTATTAATTGTTTTGCTAAGGAGATACAACTTCGTATACTTGATGAGATGAAAGGTGATTTTTTTTCATTGTTGGTGGACGAGTCTCAGTGATGTCTCAGGAAAGAACAAATGGCTGTGATTTTTCGATTTGTTGATTGTCATGGGAATGTAAAAGAGAGATTTATTAGTGTTACCCATGTGAAGGAGACATCGTCTTCGAATTTGAAATCGCCATTGATAATTTATTTCTTTGAGTTGGGCTTGAGTTTGATGACAATTCGTGGTCAAGGGTATGATGGGGCCGATAATATGAAGGGTAGGTTCAATGGGTTGAAAACTTTGATTATGAGAGAAAACAAGTCTCGCATATTATATTCAATTGTTTTGCCCATCAACTTCGGTTGGCTCTTGTTGCCGTGGCTAAAAACATCAAGATGTCGAATCATTTTTTCTATGACATCCATGTTGACGAGTGTTGTCGGTGCATCTTGCAAGCGTAAAGATATGGTTCGAGAATTCCAAGCTTAAAAAGATATTGGAAGATATCAATAGTGGTTTGATTGAAACAGGATCAGGATTAAACCAAGAGGTAAGTCTTAAAAGGGCCGGAGATACACGTTGGGGATCTCATCACGATTCTTTGATAAACTTGGTTCTTTTGTTCTCTAGTGTTGTTGAGGTTCTAAAATTTGTTGAGTGTGATGCTCACGATACTCCAAAAGCAGAACCAAGCAAAAGGTTTGTTGATATATTTTGAATCCTTTGATTTTGTCTTGATTTCTGATTGATGTTGAAAATTTTGATGATCACAAATGGGTTGTCAATAGCTTTGCAAAAAAAAGATCAAGACATTGTGAATGCTATGAGATTTGTTGAAATGACAAAGAAGCAATTGCAAGAGTTAAGAGATCATGGATGGGAGGATCTCTTAGGTAATATCACTGCATTTTGTGATAAGCATGATATTGATTGTTTGGATATGAATCTTTGAGTATGTTTTTTCATTCAATCGTCGGCGTAAAAGTAACATCACTAATGATTTTCGTTATCGTGTGCAATGTTTTTATGCAATTGTGGATATGCAACTTTCGAGAGATAAATGATCGATTTCATGAGATCAATTTCGAGTTACTTTGTATTGCTAGTTTGAGTCCATTCGATAATTTTGCGCGGGTTTGATGTAAAAGGTTGATGAAGATGGGTGAGTTTTATCCTAATGACTTCTCTCCGTATGAATGTATGGTGTTAAGAACTCAAGCTGGATACATATATTATGGATGTGTCAACGGATGATGATTTAGTGACTTGAATGGGATTGGCGGTCTATCTACATTGTTGGTGCAAACAAGAAAGCACGTGGGGTATAATTTGGTGTATCGGCTTTTGAGGCTAGCTTTGGTTTTGCCGGTAGCGACAGCAAGTGTGGAAAGAGGCTTCTCTGCAATGACCATTGTTAAGACACCGTTGCGGAATCGAATGGCTGATGAATTGCTAAGCGATTGTCTTATTTGTGACATTGAAAAGGATTTGCTAAATAGTATTAGCACTGATGTCGTTATTGAACGATTTCAAAACATGAAAACTCGTATGGGACAATTGTAATTTATGGGCGATGTACGGTTATTTTGTGCTTGATTTGAAACAGTTTTAATTGGTTGGCTATATTTTGTAATTTTGTGTCATGATAAGTTGAAATTTATGACTATATATTGTACTTTTGAGCCAGGATCAATTATAATCCATCAACTATTTTTGTAATATTTGCCGGAAAAAGTTTCAATTTGTCGGCTTTGTTTTTTTTTTTTTTAGGCTTGCGATATTTTTGTGACCCCACTGAACTTTCATCCTGGATCCGCCACTGGGTCCCCACCGTCACTCACATTGTAGCACGGTGTGCACTTTTAACCTAATTATTATTTTACCCTTTCTGAAAACTCAGGGTATTACAATCATCCTCTCCGGAAGCTAGAGGCTAGAAAATGTCGATCGGAGGCTTTGTGATGGGAGCGCCGCTTTTCGCCAGCAACCTACACTTTTAGTTTTTTACGATAAAATATCTATTGAGTGGTGATACATCTACTACTTCTTTTACCACAATATCTTACACAACACAATCAACACCACATATTTTATTGGGACCCATCATAATAAATAATTGATCACTTGAATCAATGCTACCAAGCATGTAGTAATTTGTGCACTACACAAATATGTAGTGCATATATCATTTTCCATATCTATTCTCCATGACAAAAAGATTCATCCATAACCTTTTTAATTGTCAACACAAAGGTAAATGACTAAATGAGAATGTATAGGGTATAATAAGAAGAAAAATAAACTTAGATTCAACATTCTATGTGGGTATTCATTTATTTTTAGAAATTCCATGAACTATGTTATCATCATCGGTGAGGTTTAACTCATTACTTGCATCCTCAAGATTCTTATTTGGTTCCTTGGCAATTTTGATTCCATCTTCAAGCTCGTGAAATCTGTTACCGAATTTGTTTATGTTTTGTTGGTCTTCCCATGTCACCTCCACCTCCGATCCAGATGCCCTCCTGCAATAATGGAACAAAAAGCTCAATCAAAGATCTCCTCATAAATTAAAGGCTCGACTCGAATGTAAATTATACTGGATAAAGGTAGCACGGACACTCCATTTAGGCGCGTGTCCCGTGTCGGACACGCACCGGACACGGACACGCGGGGACACGCCGGACACAACACCGACACGGTGTCGGACCGGTGTATTTTTCAAAAAGTTCGGACACGCGAGTCGGAACTCGGACACGCGAGTCGGACCTGGGACACGCATGTTTAGTTTTGGAGACGGTATTTTTTTTTCCCTGACTCTAGATACAATAATTTATTCTGAATAAAAAACTCTTATTTATTTTTTAAAATAAAAGCTCTAATCCCCGTGTCTATGCCATGTGTTTTATAATGACCAAACCATACATATTTCTCTTGTTTGGTTTTATCATTCACTTTATGAAATTCATTGAAATGTGTTATTCTTTGTGGAAAGTGAAAACATTGATCATCTTCCTTTTTTTTAAGCCCGTATAATATATAGCCGTAATTTGAGACGAATGAAGTACAATTTCATTTCTTGAGTTAGCTAATGTCACATTGTAGGAGTATTTTGTGTATTTTGGGATGACATGACATCTAACTCAAGAAAGCTAAGTATTTCATTTCTTGAGTTAGCTAATGTCACATTAGATGAACCGGAGTTGGAATCCGTCTTTTGTCAGGATGTTGGAGATGATGTTGAACTATTCATCTATTGTAGTAGTATTTCATGTATTTTGTGTATTTTGGGTGAGATCTAACTCATGAAAGCGCTTTAGTTTTGAAAATTCTAACTATGATGTTTTGGCTTTGAAGTTGTGGGATGAAAGCGTACTACCATGGAGCCCATGATTATATTTTTGGTTATTATGCTTGGGTTAAATTTATCATTCTAGTGCTTATAGTATTTGAAAATTACCTATTAGTCCTTATATTTTTAATAATTGCATACCAGTCCTTATACTTTTTATTAATTACATTTTAGTCCTTATACTTTTAATATTTACATTTTGACCGCCGCACCCGTATCTTATATTTTTTAAAACTTCCGTATCCCGGTGTCCGTATCCGTGTCCATGTGTCCGTGTCCGTGCAACCTAGGATAAAGATTGTCTAAAGCAGGAATTGGAATGCAAATTATAGGGGAAAAGCCTCAGATAGTCGATCAGACATCAGTGAAGTTCAGACGGTAATTCCAGAAACATGAGATGTAAACGTGAAAAACAACTTGCCTGAATTTGTAATCCACTGTTTTGATACAAAGACAATAATTAGGGTTTTGCCGTGGTATCCTTTTCATGTACTCCCATCAGGTGTTTAAGTTCTTCAATAGAACCCTTAATACACTTCACCCCTGTTTTCCTTAATATTACAGGGAATATATATCATAAATTTTGGAGATAGTGAGTTACGATAGGACCAATGATGAAATATAAAATGACTTTGAATGAACTATCTTCTGTTTTAACTATGTTCTATTCTATGTCCCAATCTTCCCACATTCACTGCATACCACAGAAAAAGTCTCCTATTCCACACAAAGATCATCTCTTCCACCATGACAAAGGATTTAAGAGGCTTATCCAGATCAATTTCGACACTCAGCCTAAACGGCTGGTTAACTGTTTACAGATCTGTATACATGATACAACTGTGTATACGAGGTTAAGCAGGCGGCGGGCGGCGGCTGCGGCGATGGAGGAGGAGTTAGAAGTTGAATAAGCCCTAAGCCTAACCTAACCCGATGGAGAATTGGGAATGGGTGAGGATTCAGAATAATTATTATTATTATTATTATTATTATTATTATTTTTTTTTTTTAAAGCAACTTTATTTATATTGAGTGAAATAAAAAGCTCACAAAGTCATTATATCGTATCCTTGCCTTTGCAAATTTACGTGATAGAACAGATAAGATGGCCTCCTTAAACCCTATGTGTGCAAACCCAGGAGTAGGAAAATCCATCACATAGGGAAAGTACTTTGCTTCTATGCACTCCCAATAAAGCCCATGCCCCATAAATAATTACATCAGTGGAAATCAAAGTGGAAAATATGCTGTAAATCTGTCTTCTGCCTTGTGTATACGATCTAAGGAAAAAAAGCCGAAGATCTCTTTGCACCCGCGTCTGAACTTGCTTGAGCAATAGAGAATTGTGGTCCTTCCTGATGAAAATTCGACATGACCGGTCCGTAAAGTGAGCAGCAACATCCATGTCAGAAGCTGAACCAAGAATATAAAGGGGTATATCAAGTACTAGAAAAGTATGAGCTCGTCTTTTGACAAAGAAAAGTAACAAAAACACTGGATTGCACCCCAGCAATGCGGTAGGGTGCGCCCAAAGGTAGGCACGATCCTCAGAGCCATGTCCATAACTAAACGTCAGCAAACAAAGACGGTTATAATCTGCAGGAGCTTCATCGACCACTCAAGATAGGTAGAGTCACCTTTGCACGTAACGTGATGAACAATGCAATAAAACAAATAATAATCATATATATGAAATCTACCCAAGAGGATAGGGGCAACCTGGTTTGCATCCATCAATAAATTGACGGACGCGCCCGGTGATTATGCAGAGCAGCGCACTCGATTTAATGAAAGGATGGCAAGTCGATCACCATGAAGAATAAGTTTGAGGGCCGAGGAGTGTTATCTTGTGGCGTGTAGGTGGCTCTCTTACGTTTAGAGGAGGCCGATGTGGCAAGAAAATCTGCAGACTTTGTTAGCTTCACGGAAAATATGGGAAATCAGAGGATGTGTGCGGAGGAGATCTCGATAGACCGAATATCACCATCAAGTCGCCAAGGGTCGCAGAAGTCCAGAGACGATATTGGCAAGAACTAAAGAATCTGTTTTCACCGGAACCGAAAACAAGTTGTGCTCCAAACAATAAGTAAGGCCGGCAGGAGGGCCTTCGTTTCCGTGAATGAGACCGGGTGCAATTAGCGTAAGGTTCACCGACAAAGATAAAGAAGTTGACCATGAGAGTCGCGAATAAGAAAGCCACCGCCCCAGGCCGGGGTTGCCTAAGGAAGAGCCATCGATGATTCAACTTAACCAAATGATCCGGGGGTTTTTGCCAATTCACCAGTATGGTGTGCATAGCGATACGCGGGGAAAAGGAACTAATGATCCGATTGTCAAGCAAGCAGTCGTCATCCTTATCCACTCTGATAAGGCGAGTATTGAGCAGAGCATGAAATAAGTTTTGACGGATATTGAGGATAGCAGTCTGAATAGAAGGTCTGGAGTCGTCAAAAATGATCCAATTTTTGCATTTCCAAATTTCCCAAATAATCAAAGAAGGTACCAGCTTGCAAGCTTTTTTCACGGAGCCATTCCGATCCGGGTACCACCAACACCGGAGATAAGACCAAAAATCCGTTGCAAGAGGATGAAAATGCAGAAGCGACTGGAAAAAGTCCCAAATGGCTCGAGAGAAGGAACAACTATAAAAGTATGATCTCTAGTATCCTCCCTCCACAGCGTGAAGGGGCATTTAAAGGGACCATGTTGTCCAAAACTCGCAATGACACTAGGTAGGGGAGCAAGTTATTGAGGAACCGCCACATGAAAACCGAAATTTTTATAGGTATGTTTCGGCTTCGGATCACTTTCGGATCA
The DNA here is from genome assembly GCA_026214975.1 of Gentiana macrophylla. Lineage (NCBI taxonomy): Eukaryota > Viridiplantae > Streptophyta > Magnoliopsida > Gentianales > Gentianaceae > Gentiana > Gentiana macrophylla. The sequence goes on from CM047811.1 coordinate 96,754,510, forward strand.
AGACAACGATATCTCTCCTTCGCGAATAGTGTTGTAGGCAGAAGCAATAGTAAAATTTCCCGAGGTAGTAGGAGCCTGCACTCCAATCCCAAATGGCTGCTTTTATCGGCCTCAAGTGGAGATTCACTATAGTTTCAACTTTTTGCATTATACGCCAAGGATGCAGAACCCTCAGGTGAGGCAAAATGGAAAAACTCTTACCCCATAAGCCCACTCGGTTTCGAATTTTCCACCAAAGCTTGCAAGCAAAAGCGAGTTGAACATCTTTAATATTACGAACCCCTAGCCCATTCTCCTCAGTAGGCCCACAGATATTCTCCCAGGATCTCCAGATACGTCTCTTCACTTGCGCAGAGTTGCCCCACAAGAAGTTTCCAAAAATGCGATGAATCTGATTAAGCACAGAGTGAGGAACTTGCAAAGCAGCGATGGTGTGTATCGGAATGGAGGATAAAACATGCTTGATGAGAATGAGGCGACCACCTATAGTGAGCAGTTTTGATTGCCAGCCTTCAAGTCTTTTCTGAATTTTATCAATAAGATAGTCAAAGTGAGACCTTTTCGGGCGGCCTACAATAATCGGACAACCCAAATAAGTGAAAGGGAAAGTGGTTCTCCTTATGCCAGTCATAGTTGTGAGTCTTCGTATCGATCCAGAAGGACAGTGTTTCGAAACCACAAAGAAACTTTTATCAAGGTTCACTTTCTGGCCGGTACCCTTCTTGTAAGTCTGAATGAAAGCAATAATTTTATCTATGTTTCGTTTAAGCCCCCTGCAAAAAATAATAAGATCATCCGCATACATGCAATGAGTAACCTGAGGGAAATGCCGAGGAAGAGAGTAGTGCTGCATGACCGGGTCTTGGAAAAGAGCTTTAAGACCGCGAGTAAAGGCTTCACTGATCAAGATAAAAAGATACGGGGAAAGAGGATCACCCTGCTTGATGCCGCGAGAAGACTGGAAGAAGCCAGTGGGGGTGCCATTAAGTAAAATAGAGGAGTAGCATCCCCGCAGATTGTTCATAATAAGGTTAATGAAGGCATGGTCGAACCCGAAGGAATGGAGAAGCTGCGATAAAAATGGCCAGGAGACTCTGTCAAAGGCCTTAACAATATCCAGTTTGAAAGCCATATTGTGGCCGCGAACCTTTTTATGCAAATGCTGCATGATCTCTTGCACGAAAAGAATATTATCCGCAATGTCTTTACCCTTGACAAAAGCAGATTGCTCATCAGAAATGAGTTTACCAAGCAGGGGCTGCAGTCTATGCGTCAGAATTTTGGTGAAGATTTTATTAATTACCGTGCAGAGAGAGATGGGTCTGAAATCCCCAAATTTAGTAGGAGCATCCGTCTTAGGAATCAAGGTAATGAAAGTGGACCCCACAAAGACGGTAAAAAGGCGGCCGATTAAAAAGTCCATAATCGCATTTTGGACATCAACTTGAACCACCTCCCAAAAACTTGAAAGAAGTTGCTAGAGAAACCATCCGGACCCGGCGCACTAGTAGGATCAAGATCAAAAACAGCCCGTTTTATTTCCTCTATTGAAATATCACCCCTAGAAGAGCATTATCCTTCTTGATGATTAACACCGAATATGAGAAAGAAGGTCCCGCATTGCCGAATCATCTTGAGGTCACCTTGAGAAAGTAGAGAATCAAGAAGCTGGATAGCTTCTTGATCGATGTCCCGCTCTTCCGTAATCCAGTCACCACGTGAGTGCGAATCCGGCCGAATATGACCTTTCGCCCCATAAGCCCTAACGAAGCATGAAAAATCCCGTATTACGATCCCCATCCTTGAACCATTTGTAGTTAGACTTACGCTTCCGAGAAATCCTCCTCTCGAGCATAGACCGGATATAATGAGCATTAGCAAGGCTCGAGCGGCACGGTTCTCTTCCGTCGGATCACCTCCAAAGTTTTCTCTTTGATAGCCGGATTCTGTCACTACTAGCCGCATTGAGATGAACATCACCAAAAGTTTCCTTGTTCCAACCTTTCAAAAGCAGTCTTAAGACGCTTAAGTTTGCCCATTAACACATCCATACCCAAACCATAAAGAGGTAGAGTCCAATTATCTCTAACTAAAGATTTAAAATCATCCCGACGAAGCCACATGCTTTGAAAGCGAAACGGCTTGGGTCCAGAATTCAACCGAGTCAAGCCATAGTAAAGGACCTTATGATCAGAGCAACATTTAGGAAGAGCCTTGATAGTGAAAGTAGGATGAATGTCAAGCCAATTGGAATTATGCAATATTCGATCAAGTTTAACATGAACCAGACCATTGGGTCTAGTGCCCGACCAAGTAAAGTCCCCATTTTGAATCGGTTGATCGATAAGAGAGCAAGTCGAAGTAAATTCATTAAAATCCTGCATGGAGCGGCGATCCGGTGTCCCATTGCCTTTGTATTCTTCCCGAAACCGGATAGTATTGAAATCCCTCCAAGCGACCAAGGAGGCCAAGAGCATGTAAAGATTGGAGCTCATCCCAAAGAACAGTGCGGTCTACTCTGCTACATTTAGCATAAATGGCCGAAATAACAAAAGGAGCAGTGCCATTGAATTTAACATGTATCGATTGGTCCGTAGCAAGTAAGATATCCCAATAGAGAGAAGTGTTCCAATAAAGCCAAATTTTATTATTAGGAGAAGCAGCCGAAAATTTAAAATTGAGACGGTTAGCAATAAAGAGCCGTTTATTATCATTGGTCAACATGGGTTCCGAAATGGCCAAGAAATCTATGTGATAAGTATTTACCAGACGCTTGAGACGATTCATGGAGGAAGAGTTGCGATCCCGAATATTCAAAAAAATGATGTTATTCATTGGGAAACCATTTTTTAGAGTCTTGGTGGCGCTGGTTTGAAACCCCAAGCATTTGACACAACCTCTTTATTTTTATTTTTATTTTTATTTTTGCGGCCTCGAACTGGAATGAAAGGCCGCTCAACTTGATGCCTTGTAAAGTGTCAATCTATTTTTCTGCGTCGATCCTCGCAAAGTCTCATCCCGGCTACTTTCATCTTCGTGAGGCCGAGCTCTCAAAATTGTGGCTTGGGACTTCCAATCTAATCGATTAAACTGCGCAGAAGAGCCTTTTTCTTGGTGTCGGAGTCCGAACCATAACCATGGTCCTCACGATGAGATATTAGCCGTTGCCGTTCTAGTTTGTCCTCACCATAACCATGGTCCTCACGATGAGTATCAATTGATCGCGTTCTGCTCGTTTAGGTCACAAGTTTATTCGTGTTCGTTCGTTGAATAATATATATTCATTCTTGGTTCGTTAAGGTAACGAATCTGCGAACATCTGTTTAATAAACGAACTTAAAATTATTTTCAAAATCGACCATTTATTTTCATGTTCTATGGTTGTTTTTTTTCTAAAACTTTTTGTAACGCATGGTCAGGTCTGGTAGCGCTAAATAAGTCATAAATGATCTGGTCAATTGTTTAGATAAATCTCATTTCGCATTTAAAAGCAAAAGCTAAACCAAGTTGATCATACTTATAAGGTGGTGTGGTCCCACCCTCATGGTGTGGCACTTAGGTCTGTCTATCCTCGCTTGGTCTAAAAGAGCTGACCCGAGTTGACAAGAAATTTATGTCTCACACTTATAAGGTGGTAATGTGGCCCCCACCCTCACGGTGTGGCATTCAGGTCCATCAGATAGTAAACTTTGATTATCATTCTGTAACGCCTCCGTATCCCGGACCTGGTAGCGTTAAATGAATCATAAATGTTCGTCTTCTCACCCCAAAAGCACACAAAACAACATATGCCATTGAGGTAAGTACAAAGTACTTAGCAAAAGGAAGAAGCTAATGTATAATTAAATCTTACAACGAAAGGTTCATATTATTATTATTAAGTTCTCTTTGTGAGACCGACTCAAACTCTAAGGTTCACTTCATGCTCATCAACATGTCGTGACTATTGGTTTCTAGCTTAACTTATATTTGTTACATCAGCACTCAAGGGCACAATGCATGATGAAAATCCACCACGAAGATATCATTGCCGACTACGGTGGGTTACACCGATATCCCCGGGATCCCCCCAGTATGCATACACGTTCGATGAAGTCCTCTACTCCTAGTGCTCCTTCGAGGCTAGCAGAGATATTCTCTACTCCTGGGGCCTCATCGAGGCCAGCAGAGTTATTCACTTGGTCTGACCGCCACACATCGCCTATATAAATTTGTGCCTTACCAAGAATGGATTGATGTTTAGTCTTTTAACTACACAAGTACGTCTGTTATTAATTATTAACTAGCCACCTAAGTATTTTCAAGTAATCTCTCTCACCTCTACTACTCTATTTCCTAGACCACAAGACACGGACAAGACCTAGCACATACACAAACATTGAGGAATACTAGTTCCTTAAAACACAATCCTATCATACTCTTCCGACGGTCCCGACTTCAACTCCATGGAAGAGTACATCCGGTGCCGGAACTAAACGCATCAAAAGCTTAATCGAGGCTTGTTCATGTTCATTTAATGTTATGTTATCAAGAAACAACATTCAATACTAGATTCGGGGCTTAAAAGGAAGCTAAACATAAAAAAATAGGGTCGGTGCGCCCGCACTGGGGTTCAATGCACTGGCCAAACAGGGGCATTCTGTTGAGCCAGTGTGCTCACATCGAGGTGCCAGCGCGCCCGCGACCTCGATCGATCTACCAGACTGGTTACGATGCGCCCGCACCAAGCCCCAGAACGTAAAAATGGACTTTATGCTACCTCGGTGGGCCTGCACCGGCATCTGGTGCACCCGCACCAAGCGTAGAAACTCTCCAAAACTCATTTTTATGCATTAAATGATCTCCACTCCATTCCAAACAAGTTTAACATCAATAGGCACAACAGAAAAGCATCACTTTTACATAACTAAACGTCACATACTTCTCTAACAACAAGTAGGCATGATTACTAGCATTAAAACACCACAATCACTCAATTTCAAACATCATAAACCTAATTACACATTAAGAAGAGCCCCTTACCTTTCAAGCTAGCAAAACCAAAGTAAAACCACAAGAAGATCTGTAGCACCTTCTAAGACATCAACTGGGAACCTATTTGATCACAATTAACTTGGATTAATTGATAATCAAAGATTCTAAACAAAAGGAACTACGAATTCAACCAAACGAAACCACAAAACTTGATCATCTCTGGATGAGTCCAAAGCTGAGGTAATTCTAACCTTATTCCAAACTTGATGTCAAAAGGAAGCCATTCTTTCGCTGATTCCGAATCTTTAATTCTTTCTGAAAACCATCAACTCACTTGTGAGAATTTTGGAGAAGCCTCTTCTCCCTTTTTCCCCTTGTTTTCACGTTGGAGAGGTTTTCTAACTTTTCTGACAAAAACTTCCCACTAAAGAAGGAGGTTTATTTCTTGTAAATAACCTCCAAAGGAAATAAAAACTTATTATTTCCTTAATCGACTTTAATTACCATTATGCCCAAGAATTTTCCTTAAATTTCCATAATATATATATATATATATATATATATATATATATATATATATATATATATATATATATATATACTAGTTAAAAACCAATGCGGCATGCACGAAATGTAATAAATCATCGATCAAAAATTATAAACACATGCGGCATGCACTAAAATTAATTTCGGATTGTCAATAGAATGTAGAATAAAATAGTGAATCAAGTGTAATTTATATTTCTTTAATTAATAAAAGATCGTAATTTTTAATGAATAAAAGGTGCGGTTTTTCTATTAATTAATTAAATCTAAATTTTGTTTAGATTTAACTATAGAAATTTCCGTTTTGTAGTAGTCTAAGAATATCACGCATATCATTTTATTTAATTAATAAAATCATACGTTGTATTAATAAAAGATACGTATTATTTTTTTATTTTTTTATATGGTGTTAATTAAAGAAACTTCCGTTTTCGTGGTTGATTAAGAATATATTACGCGCATCAATTTATTTAATTAATAAAATCGCAATTTTTATTCAATAAGATCACGGTTTTTTCGTTCATGGGAGTTAGTTATAGAAACTTACGTTTTTGTGGTTGTTTAAGAATATCACATGTATCATATTATTAAATTAATAAATAATTTATTTTTTATTAATTAATTAAAACTACATTTTTGTTTAATATTTTTTTCAAGAGTTAATTATAGAAATTTCCGATTTGGTAGTAGTGTAAGAATATCACGCATATCATTTTATGTAATTAATAAAAACATGTGTTTTATTAATAAAGGATACGTTTTATTTTTTATGTTTGTATGGTGTTAATTATAGAAACTTCCGTTTATGTGGTTGTTTAAGAATATTACGTGCATATAGAAGATACGCCTTTTTTTTCGTTCTCGAGAGTTAATTATAGAAACTTCCGTTTTTGTGGTTTTAAGAATATCATGTGTATCATATAAATCATTCGTTTTTTATTAATTAATTAAAGCTACATTTTTGTTTAATATTTTGTCAAGAGTTAATTATAGAAATTTCTGATTTTGTAGTAGTGCAAGCATATCACTCATATCATTTTATTTAATTAATAAAAGCATACGTGTTATTAATAAAGATACGTATTATTTTTTATTTTTTTTATGGTGTTAATTATAGAAACTTCCGTTTTTTGTGGTTGTTTAAGAATATTACGTGCATCAATTTATTTAATTAGTAAAAATTTGCAATTTTTAATCAATAAAAGATACAGTAATTTTCCCGTTCGCGGGAGTTAATTAAAAAAACTTCTATTTTTGTGGTTGTTTAAGAATATCACGTGTATCATATTATTAAATTAATAAATCATTCATTTTTATTAATTAATTAAATTTGCATTTTTGTTTAATATTTTGTCGAAGTTAATTATAGAAATTTCTGATTTTGTAGTAGTGTACGAATATCACGCATATCATTTCGGTCCATCTCTGAGTCAAATGCAACAATCCCGCAATAAGTTTGGCCATCAATATAGCTCAATTATGATCTGCTTAAAAAAAATAAAAAAAAAAATAAAAAAAAAAATAAAAAAAACTCATATTCAAAGAAATAGACCAAAGATGATGTGGGGCACATTCTGTAACAGAAAAAAGGTTTAGTAAATTGAAATTCGTTTGAATGCTGGAAAACAAAGTACATGAATTGGCAGAAAGAATACCAATAGTTGATACAATCAAATTTATTTTTGTTGATAATCCTTGTTCCATTCAATAGCGGTCGAGGAAGATGACGATTGTGGTATCGTTAATTTGGATGGATAACCGTCAAGTGCCAGTAATATTAAAAAGCTTGTCGCTGTCCCTTTCGTTCCTTCTATTTGAGGTTTTGAGGAGATGAGCATTGTAGGTCTGCAAGGACAAATTAAACCATAATTATCCGGTTTTAGCAACGATAAACATACCTTAAGAATTATTATTGATACCTTCAAAAAGAATGTTATTGGCATGGTTGAAGCGGTTTTTTCCCTTCCGTTCTTCGTGGTTGAAACAATCACTTAAATATACCAAATCGAAGAAAGATCAATCATGTGTAGAGGAGTATTGCAGATATCTTTTCCTTTTAAAGAGTATTTTGAATTATTGTTTTCCACATTTTGCACATGTTTTATTATATCATTTTTTAGGCCATGTTTTATTATTCTAGAATTTCCTTGATTGTGAAAATCCCTTGATTGTAGTCTGCATTAATTAGCATCATTTTGTAAAATTAAAATAAAAATAAAAAGAAAAAAAAAACGTGTGAAGTTTATGGATGGCAAAATAAATATCCATTGGGAAGTAAACGGGTTTGGGTCGGCTGCAATTGGGTAAATGTGTCAATTGATTTTATTTCTCTCCTATATATATATATATATATATATATATATATATATATATATATATATATATATATATATATATATATATATAGTAGGAGGATTTAACCCAATTACCCGCTTTGACCCGCTCCATACCCGACCCAAACCCGTAAAATATGAAGAAAAGAAAAGAAAAAAAAAAAACTCACCCTAATTAGAAATTTGAAAATAGGAAGGAAAAAAAACCTTCCCTAATTAGAAATTTCGAAAATATGAAGGGAAAAAAAACAAAACAAACCTACTCTAATTAGAAATTTCGAAATAAAGAAAAAGAAAAACAAACCTACCCTAAAATATGAAGAAAAAGAAAAAAAAAAACCTACCCTAATTAGAAATTTCGAAAATAGGAAAAAAAAAAAAAAAAAAAAAAAAACTTCCCTAATTAGAAATTTCGAAAAAATGAAGGAAAAAAAAACAAACCTACCCTAATTAGAAAATTCAGCTACTCTAATTAGAAAAATTAATTAAAATTTGATTTACCTAATAAATACCATATTTTTCCTAATCTTTTTCTAGCTCACATTCTTTTCCAATCTTTTTCTAGCTCACATTCACTTCATTTCATATTCACCTATTCATCTCACTTCATTCATCCATTCCATTGGCAGTCTATGGTATTACATTACATTGTCTAATTTTTTAATAATGCTCATTCATCTCATTCAAATCATCTATACAACTCATTTGATTCATCCATTTGTGCGGATATTTAGCTCCGTGCAAAGCACGAATTGATTCATCCATTTTTGCATACATATGGCGGATTTTTTAAATAATTTTTCTTTTGTCATTCTTTTATATGTAATTGATTTGTGCAGACATCTACCTCTCATGTGCAGATACTAATTTTTGAATTTGTGTTATAATTTTATTTGTGCATATATTTTTTATTTTTATTTTTACTTTTTTAGGATTTACTTGATTCATCCATATGTGCAGACATTTAGCTCCGTGCAAGGCACGAATTGATTCATCCCTTTGTGCATACATATGGCGGATTTTTTTTAATAATTTTCTTTTGTCATTCTTTATATGTAGTTGATTTGTGCAGACATCTTCCTCCGTGCAAGGTATGAATTTTTGAATTTGTGTTATAATTATATTTGTGCATTTAAAAAAAAAACTTTTTTAGGGTTTAATCTGAAATTCATAATTTTAGGGTTTAGGCTGATATTCATATTTTGTTAATTTTTTCAAAAAAAAAATGGCGGATTTTTTTTTAACATTTTTCCTTTTGTCATTCTTTATATGTAGTTGATTTCATGTAATCATTTAAGCTCCGTGAAAGGTCATTTAATTTTTGGATTTGCATTCTAATTTTATTTGTATATATTTATGTTATTTTTTAGGGTTTAATTAGAAAAAATCATATTGTCGGGGTTTAGCCTAATTTTTAAGGGTTTATGTTGATATTAAAAAAAGGCATATTTTTGATAAATATGGAGGATTTTTTTAATTTTTTTTCTTTTGTCATTCTTTATATATATTTGATTTGTATAGGCATCTAGCTCTGTGCAAGGTACCAATTTTTGAATTTGCGTTTTAATTTTATTTGTGCATATTTTTGTTATTTTTTAGGGTTTTAGGAAAATAGCATAGTGAGGCAATTAGTGTTTTTTTATTTTTAAATTAAAAGTGAGAATATAGTATATAATAATTGATTAAAATCAGAATCAATCATCAGTATTAGACAAATACAAATAAATGTAATCATTTATTACCTCAAAATAACTACTTACAATTCACACTAATTACTAAATATACAATAACAAATTAATAGTTACACTTCACAATAATTACAAAATTTTAGTGTGTAATACAATAGTTGATTAAAATTTGAATGCATTATAATTAATAGAACAATGAAAAATTTTTATCAACCAAACATGATACAATAATTGTTCAACAAAAAATTGGAATAATTTAAAAACATAGACCGAATATGTCATTTAATAAAAAATATTCTCATATTAAATTCATCCCTATAAATTAGTCATGCTAATTAATATCAAATATTCTTAAATTTATGGTACTGAATGTGAAATATCACATTAGGTTTTTTTTTGAATGTCACATTAGGTTATAATATTTAATAAATGATAAATTTAATTTTACCAATCAATGTAAAAATATTCTAGCATTAAATAACATTTTGATAAATATATAAACTCAAATATGTTATTTAATAAAAAATATTGAGACATTAAATACATCCCTTAGAAATTATCTATCCCAAAATAATGTCAAATATTGTTAAATTTATGTCACTTAATGTGAAATATTTTTCCATTAAAGTATAATATTTAAAAAGTAATATATGAAATTTGATTTTCTACTAAATATCCTCTCACTCCAATCACACTTCTTACACTTCAAAATAATTACTTTGACTTTTTAAATTTTAATTTTCCTAATAAATAACATCCCTCTCAAATGACACTATTTATAGTTCACACTTATTACAAAATTTGACTTTATCAAATTGATTTTTCTAATAAATAACATATCTCTCCAATCACACTAATTACAGTTCACACTAATTATAAAATTTAAATTGTTATAATTTGATTTTCGTAATAAACAACCTCTCTCTCCAATCACACGTTCACACGAATTAAATTTTTTGACTTTCTAAAATTTGATAGAATCATTAATAGACAAATACAACTATAATAATATTTATAGTATACAATAGTTGATTGAAATCAGAGTGAATCATAATTAATAGAAAAATATCAAAAAAAATTCAAACATGCACTAATTAAATTTTTTGATTTTCTACTAAATAACCTCTCACACTAATCACCCTACTTACACTTCACAATAATTACAAAATTTGACTTTTATTGGAATAATTTGAAAATATAGACCTAATATGTCATTTAACACAAAATATTCTCATATTAAATATATCCCATTAAATTAGCCATCCTAATTAATATCAAATATTCTTAAATTTATGGCACTTAATGCGAAATATCACATTAAGTTTTTTTTAAATGTCACATTAGGTTAGAATATTTACTAAATGAAAATTTTAATTTTTCCAATCAATGAAAAATATTTTAATATTAAATAACATTTTGATAAATATATACACTCAAATATGTAATTTAATACAAAATATTGAGACATTAAATACATCGCTTCTAAATTATCCATCTTAAAATAATGTCAAATATTCTTAAATTTATGTCACTTAATGCAAAATATTTTTTTATTAAAGTATAATATTTAAAAACTAATAAACGAAATTTTATTTTCTACTAAATATGCTCTCACTCCAATAACACTACTTACACTTCACAATAATTACAAATTTGACTTTATAAAATTTGATTCTCCTAATAAATAACTTCTCCTCAAATGACACTATTTAGAGTTCACACTTATTACAAAATTCAACTTTATCAAAATTGATTTTTCTAAAAAATAATCTCCCTCTTCAATCATATTAATTACAGTTCACACTAATTACAAAATTTAAAAATTATAATTTGATTTTCGTAATAAATAACTTCTCTCCAATCACACTAATTATGGTTCTCACAAATTAAAAATCAGAATCAATCATAATTATTAGTCATCTCAATTAATTACAAATATTCTTGAATTTATGGCACTTAATGCGAAATATATACTTAAAAAATGATAACTTTAATTTTACCAATCAATGCAAAATATCCTAACATTAGATTACATTTTGAAAAATATCTAAACTTAAATATATATCTGTATTGCACGGGACGCGTATAGTGGGTATGGTATGGTAAGGTGGTGGGTAAGGGGGTGGGTTCGGTAGGTAGGGTAGGGGTGGTGGTGGGTAAGGTATGGTAAGGGGGGTGGTGGTGGGTAAGGTATGGTAGGGTAGGTAAAGTGAAGTGGTGGGAAAGGTAGGGTTGCTAGGGTAGAGTAGGGTAGGTTGGGGTAGGGTGGGTAAAATAGGGTTGAGTGGTGGGTAAGGTAGGGTTGAGTGGAAGTAAGGTGATGTGGGGTGGTGTGGTGGGTAAGATTGGGTTGAGTGGAATGGTGGGTAGGGTAGGGAGGGTAGGAGTAGCGTAGGGTAGAGTATGGTTGGATAGGTTGGGGTAGTGGTAAGGTAAGGTAGGGTGGTGTGGTGGGTATATAGGGTTGAGTGGAATGGTGGATAGGGTAGGGTTGTGGGGTGGGTAGGGTACGTTGGGGTGGTGGGTAGGGTAAGGTAGGGTAGAGAAGGGTGGGGTGGTGGGTAAGGTAGGGTGGTATGATGGGTAAGGTAGGTAGGGGTAGGGGTGGGTGATATTGGAGTATAGTATAGTAGGTAATGGGTAAGGTAGGTAGGATGTCGAGGGCAAGATATGGTGATATTGGGTAGGGTAAGATAGGGTAGTGAGTAGGGTATGATAGCGGTGGGTAGTGGTGGGTGGGAAGAGAGCCAGAGTGCAATGGGGTATGGCGTAGGGCAACCCTACCCTTCTTCTATATCCTACCTTATGAACCATACCATACCCTACTCCAGCCAACCTTAATTCACTACCATGCTCTACTTATCACTCAATGTGTCATCTTTTATATAATTCATTCCAATCTTGCATATTCCAAACGCAGTAATATAATTAATTTATTCCATTACATTCCATTTCGTTCTATTGTTTTATTCCATTCAATTTAATTCTGCATAACAAACATGCCAACAAAAATCATCTTTTCATCCTTAAAAAAATCTTCTTTTAAAATATATGTTCTCCGTGCAATGTTAAAAAGAAATATAACCACAATTATTGGCATCAGTGTAGCTTTTGGACATGTTGTGTTGTATGCTTTTTGACTCTATCGACGCTTGGAAACAAATATTAATCTTAAACAAAAGAATTTTAATAGCTTGCATTACAATAAGTTTGAAAAGACTTTGTTTTGTAGTACATATTATGCATACTAATTGAATGTAATCACATTATCATACGTCCCCGTGCAATGCACGGGTTATTGACTAGTATATATATATATATATATATATATATATATATATATATATATATATATATATACACTCGAAAAATACATATACATATATAATACTTTAATCCATAAAATCTAAATATAATATTCTATTTTTCATAAGAGACATGTCTGCCTTTTACGAAAGGTCGGGATATTACATTCCTCCCCCCTTAAGAGGAGTTTCGTCCTCGAAACTCGTGTATGCTCAAATTGTAGACCTTCCTTAGAAACTTTCTCTTCAACACCAACCAAACCGAAGCTTCACTTGATTCCCATTGACAACAACTAACCGATTCTGATCTTACTATCCACTTAACCAAAACTCTACTGATTCACAAACCGTTAAAACCCTTGTACACAAAACCCAAACAGGCCAACCATATCTTGAACCACTAAAACTTCACTAACTAAACTTCTACTCGATGCATCCTTCACCAGAAGGTACCTTCTTATGTTTATAATCCAAGTAAACAAAATTCTTGGATGACTGACCTATACAAAGAATCACTTTATGGTCCGTAGAATTCAAAACTGTAACTTTACTCTTGCCACGGTAGATTCTAACACAACCGACAACTTGTACTAACAACCTATCAACCTTGAATTCTCTATCCAAAGGTGTTGTTACAACCAAAGAATCCTTGAGGTTTCCTTACTAAACTGGGGTAGGGGTACCTGATTCTGAACTGATCAACATGTTCCAACTGACTCACAACTGTATGACCCCTGTCTTGAACCGAACCACTAGCTTCCTACTGAACCCTAGAACTTCCAAACTTACCACCACGAGTAGCTCTAAGGTTACCTACCATTCTGAAGGATCAGGAAGGATCAAAACGGTTCTAAGGGGTCTAAGAGATCATATCTTAAGAAAGAAAGCCTAAAGGACGCTTCGCTCTGATACCAACTGTAATGTCCCGCTCCCAGATACCGAGTCCTTATTCGGAAACGAAACGCTCAGCACGTATGATATTAAATAAATTCAATATTATACGTAAGGCTCTACTACGTCGTATCGAGTTTAGCAAATGGAAGCTAAAAAGACTCGGCAAAACATCGCAAATGCTGCTAAGAAAGGAATACAAACCGACTATTGCTGAATTGTTTAACTAACAACAACAAAAGGTCCAAAGGTTACAACGTATGATGTCTAAAAGAAAGTTACAACTCTTGTCTAACAAACTTGAAATAAAGTACAACATAATCTAGTACAACATTTAATACAAAAGTAAAAATGAAAGCATCATCGAGGGCATCAACGTCATCAAATCATCATCGAATTCCTCAACGAGCTCAAGGCTAACATGTTCGTCTTCTTACCCCAAAAGTACACAAAACAACATATGAAATTGAGGTAAGTACAAAGTAATTAGCAAGAGGAAGAAGCTAATGTATAATTAAGTCTTACAACGAAAGGTTCATATTATTATATTTAATTTATCTTTGTGAGACCGACTCAAACTCAGTGGTTCTCTTCATGCTCATCAACATGCCATGACTATTGGTTTCTAGCTTAACTTATCTTTGTTAAATCAGCACTCAAGGGCACAATGCATGATGAAAATCCACCATGAAGATATCCTTGCCGACCCCGGGATCCCCCCGGTATGCATACACGTTCGGTGAAGTCCTCTACTCTTAGTGCTACTTCGAGGCCAGTAGAGATATTCTCTACTCCTGGTGCCTCGTCGAGGCCAACAGAGTTATTCATTTAGTCCAACCGCCACACATCGCCGATATAAATCTATGTGTCTTACCAATAATGGATTGATGTTTAGTCTTTTAACTACACAAGTACGTTTGTTATTAATTATTAACTAGCTATCTAAGTATTTTCAAATAAGCTCCCTCACCTCTACTACTTTCTTTCCTAGACCACTAGACACGGACAAGACCTAGCATATACACAGACATTGAGGAATACTAGTTCCTCAAAGTACAAGTCTATCATACTCTTCCGACGGTCCCGAACTTCAACTCCAGGGAAGAGTACATCCTGTGTCTGATGAGAGACAAATTGTCGCTCATTATTATGACATTTTACCCCATTTCTGATACCACTTTGAGCATTATTGTACCAATTCAAGTCATTAATTTCTTAGTTCATCCAAATGTGTAGATAGTAATTATTATATAAAATATCATATTTTGATAGGTTTTGTACCGGTTTAGTAACCGGAGCGTCGTGTCGGGTTTACGCTTGGTATTTGGGTAATGTATTGCAGGATTATAGGTTGACCAAGACCCCGAGTGAAAACACGTGTTGAGCCTAAAACACGTCTTTTGAAGGCTAGAAGAGTATGCCGGAAGCTATCGGATTCAAACGGATCAATTGTCCTTAGTACTTCTACCGTAGCCTATCTTCAACAGACATTTGACCCCACTTAAAGGCATTTTATGGGGAAGACTTCTTCATAAGAGTTGTAGATCAAGAAACGAGTTTTCCAACGCAATTTGAATCACATCAATCGGAGGTCTACAACTCAAGTTATGATAATTTTACCGAACTGCTGTAAAGAACCGGCGCAGACCGGACTTTAGCGGCGCGCACGCCGAATCGTTGTAGAAAGCTGTCAGAGCTGTCAGAGTTAGTTATACCGGCGCGCGCTGGATCTTTAGCGGCGCAAGCCGGAACGTCACGGAAGCAGTTTTCAGCATGAAAACTCATTCTGGATCGCATTTTCCCCAATTCTTTTAAACCCCATCTTCTTCTTCCCCCTTCTTCTTTTCTTCATGCAGGCACCATCATTTAAAGGCTCTTAGAGCCAAAATTAGTTACAATACTTAGCTAATTTCATCACAAATATAATCCTGGAATGTTAGTCTAATTTCTTGGTGTATCTTACGTGGAAGAAGCTCAACAAATTGGTGCAACCTCCATTGAAGCTCACCGGAGATGGAAGCAAGCTTGCCGTTAGAAGGAATTCAACATCTTGATGGGTTTCTCCATTGAAGCTCTAGAAGGAAAATGCAAGCTTTCTCTTTTACAATTCAACGGTTGAAATCAGTAATATTCTAGTTTTATTTTCGTGTTTGATAATCTTATTGCTATGAATACTAATTTCAACGTGTTAGTAATTGTAGTAATGAGTAGCTAAATTTGTAACTAGCCAAGATGATGTTGTTGTGATAGTTATTAATCTCTATTATGTTGTTTGGGAATGTTAATTCATATATTTCAAAGCTTTTTGTGTTGTTGTTATCTTTCCCTATTTGCATCGTATTGCTTGTTTGTGTTGGATTGATCATCTAGCACTAGGACACACACACTTAGTTGAGACCAAAAGGAGATATTAGGTGTGGGAGAAGGAATAGGGAAACCGGAAGGTAAAATTTACCTTATTGGAATTCGATTTCTTATCCGGGGATTATTGACATTGTCATTGCATTCAAGATCTTAATCATGTTGAATCATTAGGTCTAGGGTTTTTAGACCAAGGAGGAGACATAGAGTTGTTTCATTCACTCATTATGAGGAAACTACTAGCTTAGAGTGCACGGTAACACACACTTGAATACTAATGGAAGGTTGGTAGGTAGTTCATTCCCATTATGCTAGTAGACATATACTTGATCATTACATTGTCTTGGCTAGGCTTTTTATCATTTTATCACCTTCGTAATAGTAGATTTTAGATAAATTTACCTTCTTGTTGATTTGCGACTTAGATCAAGATAATAATAGCTTTTTGGTGTTCAACCTCACAATCCTCGTGGATACGACCTTGACCACTTACTAGACTACAATTGACCCGGTACACTGCCGGTTAGATTGGACACCTAGAAAGTTTCGATCGATGTCGGAACTAAACGCATTAAGCTTAATCGAGACTTGTTCGTGTTCATTTACTGTTATGGTATCAAGAAACAACAATCAAGACTAGATTCGGGTCTTGAAATGAAGCTAAACATAAAAAAAAGGGTATGTGTGCCCGCACCGGGGTTCAGTGCGCTTACACTAGCCAAACAGGGGCATTCTGCTGAGCCAGTGTGCCCACACTGAGGTCTGGTGTGCCCGCACTGGCCTCAGTGAGCTTGCACTGGTTCTGGGGCACCCGCACCAAGCCTGCACTGGTTCTGGGGCACCCGCATCTGGTGCGCCCGCAGCAAGCGTAGTAACTCCCAAAAACTCAGTTTTATGCATCTAAACGATCTCCACTCGATTTCAAATAAGTTTAACATCAACAAGCACAACAAAACAGCAAAAAAGCATCACTTTTACATAACTAAACGTCACATACTTCTCTAACAACAAGTAGGCATGATTTCTAGCATTAAAACACCACAATCACTCAATTTTAAACATCATTAACCTAATTACACATTAAGAAGAGACTCTTACCTTTCAAGCAAGCAAAACCAAAGTAAAACCACAAGAAGATTTGCAGCACCTTTTAAGACATCAACTAGGAACCTATTTGATCACAATTAACTTGGATTAATTGATATTCAAAACTTCTAAACAAAAGGAACTACGAATTCAACCAAACGAAAGCACAAAAGTTGATCATCTCTTGATGAATCCAAAACTGAGGCAAAACTAACCTTATTCCAAACTTGATGATCTTGATGTCAAAAGGAAGCTCTTCTTTCGCTGATTTCCGAATCTTTAATTCTTTATGAAAACCATCAACCCACTTGTGAGAATTTTACAGAAGCCACTTATCCATTTTCCCCTTGTTTTCACGTTGGAGAGGTTTTCTAACTTTTCTGACAAAAACTTTCCACTAAAAAGGGAGGTTTATTTCTCGTAAATAACCTCCAAAGGAAATAATTACTTATTATTTCCCTTAACTTACTTCAATTACCATTATCCCAAAGAATTTTCCTTAAATTCACCCATCTAATATATATACTCGAAAATACATATAAATATATAATACTTTAATCCATAAACTCTAAATATAATATTTCGTTTCTCATAAAAGACACGTTTGTTCTTTACGAAATGTCGGGATATTACATTATATTTGTACAGACTCACATAGTATCAATCAAGGAAAACATTATTCCATTTTCTTCACATTCTAGTATTGTTGTGACATTAAAAATGACATGTATTTATACCGTTGATCATGATAGATCATTGGTTATCATTATAATCATCACGATCAACACACACACATACACGTATACACGTATATATATACACGTTGTATCACTTATCGTGCTGTTGTCCCTATATCATTGCTCAAGTATATAAGTTAGCTGCCAAGACTAAGAGGACGACTTTCAAAACAAAACAAAAAAAAAGACTAAAAGGACAAGTCAAGTCCCATTCTTTTCCCAAGTAAACGCTAAGCGTTGACGCTGGACACAAGTTTTCTTGGACAAAAGTGAAAAGACTTAGAACTCGTCTTTATGAATTTGCATATTTAAACTCGTGGCGCCCGCCTCAATCCATCCCATACACATACACCAAGTCCATTTTCCTCAACATATATACATACCGTATTGCTCAATAATTAGTGGAAATAATGGCACTGGACACATCCCGTGAAGTGGTAAAAACAGAAGCAGAAATCGTCCGTGGAGCTGAAGAATGCACTCGTCGCGTCTTAGAGCTTCTCCGGGAACTGGGATTCCCGAAAGGAGTCCTCCCTCTGAAAGACATTAAAGAATATGGAAGAGTTCGTGAAACGGGTTTTGTCTGGATGAAATTTAAGGCTCCTTACCAGCACTTCTTCGCCGGAACTAATACCTTGGCCAGCTACGCCACCTTGGTGACCGCCTACGTGGAGAAATTCAAGTTGAAGAAGGTGATGGGCGTTAAGAGCAAGCAGTTTCTTTTATGGATATCGATTGTTGAAATGAGTATTCAAGATCCAGCCGGAAAGAAAATTCACTTCAGCACATCTATGGGAGTCGGAAAGTCGTTTCCGATCACTGCTTTTATGGATGAAGAGGAGAAACACGCATATTTGGACAAAGTTTCTGAGAAGGATTCATAGACTGCCGCACAATTTTAATTCATGAAGTCAATTCAATAATGTAATCTTTGTTTTTCTTCCCCTTTTTTTTATTACTACCGGTAACGATGAGAATTGAACACGGATTCTCAACAGAAAATACAATGATTTGTACCAATTAGTCAGATCCGATTATAATCATGTGTTAATAAACCATGTTCATGTCAAAAGTTTTTAGTAGAACGGAAATTTTAGTATGGTTCAGAACCAAGTATTACTTGCTGATCCTGAATCAATATGATGCAGAATAATTTGATGGGTCCTCTGTTTTATACATGATATTTTCCTTACTACCCCTATTTTAAAAAATGTTATTAGTGAAGAAAGAAGTATGATATAAGACACCGCAGACCACCATAAAAAATGAATGTTGGAAAAAAAATCACCACATTGCATATGCAAAAATCGATTTACTTTATGTATTTTATTTATTTATTTATTTGCAATACATCATATGGTATGAGTCTAAATTATGGGTCTCAAAGCACGGCCATTCGTCGAAGGCTTATAGTACGAGCGATTCGATAAATAGATCATATAGTTGAGGCATCGTTTGCTACCGGTATAGAGCTCCATGACTATATTATTGTGCCATTCGAGGCCTTGGGCAGGTTTCAAGCTCAATATGTGCACCGACACCAATCATAAGGATCTCTCTAGACCTTAGGCAAGTTCTAGACTCATATAGCATATGCTATCCGCACCGGTCTGTACCTCAAGGCAACGAGCATATCTCCGACTCAAGATAGAATGTCATTGCGTTGTATTCTCTATTAGAAAAGTGTCCTAAACCCAATCGGGTTGGACCGGATCCGACCGGGTCGGATCATTTCTACTACTCCCTCCGTCCCATTTTATTTGTCGTATTTCATTTTTGGTTTGTCCCAAAATAAGTCATTCACTTTGTGCATTAATTGTTAAATTTCTTCAAATACCCTTCACTCTTTACAATATTTACAATAAAAGTGTGTAGCATTAAACGCTCCAACAACAACTTAAAGGCATAAGTGTAAAAATATTGGATCATTTAATGTGATTCAAAGCATTAACTACACTTTTCTTAATCTGTGTGAAAAGTCAAACAAACACAAATAAAATGGGGACGGAGGAGTATTTCTTTATGTTTTGTACATATATAAAATGCTTTTCATTTGTCATATATATATATGTTCTTTTAAAGAACCAATTATCAATTGTTATATGATAACATCCTTAGTATTAAATGTTGATGAGAAACCATGATGAAGCGATTATGGTTGATGAGATCTCTAATCACTTTAATAAGTTTGATACTTAAATGTCTCTAGGCGATGTACTATTAAACGGGACATTGATAAGATGAACCGACTAAAGACGTATTAGATATCTTACGTCTTTAAGAGGCGAGGGATAAATCTCGTCTATCGAAGTGTAGAAACACTTGGACTGTACGTGGACGTGTTTTAGAGAATGCGTACATTAGACTGACCCACTTACATTAAGTGTCACACTATGTGGCGGTTGTGTAATTATCCTTTAGACCGGAGTCTTCATGGCATCACGGTGTGGATTGTCATGCTTTGACACTATTGAGGTTTCCCCCAGCCACGGGCGATCATACGGTAGTGATTGGGTGTGATCTTCAAGCATCGCGGAGTATACATGTTTGGTCGTCTAGGAATGGCGTACCCTATATATAAGTAGGGGTGAATATCCGAAAGGGCCTTTTTATAAGGAATGTCTTACTCTCGTGAATCTTTGCAAAGTGGGAGTAAATGAGTTACTTCGAGAGAGCATGATATTCAGATTATAAGATACGATCGTTAATGTATTGACACTCGAGATACGATCGTATGGATATTATTACAAATGATAGGATTACAAGTTACACGGTAATCGTTTCACATGAAAGGTAGTAGTCATTGCATTTGACTCTTCCGATGATCGGGGTCGCGGTGTGTGTTCTAGACGCTATCCCGTGATCGTTAGAGTATGATGGGCATTTTCGTAATTTGCACTTTGTGCCTACGGCCAACATATTCGGAAGGCTATCGGGTCACACACATATGAACATCTAGCCGGATTAAAATGTGGTTATAGTTGATGACCAAATAAGGAAAGAATTTACCTCGTACTATAAAGGTTATAGTGGTAAATTAATATAGTGGTATTTATTTATTATAAATAAATATAATACAAGATATTAATTATGTTGATTAATTAAATATACATATATTAGATATGTATGTCGAAATTTATTGTCTATTGATACACATGGATTTTGCAAATTAATTAATCATGATATTATATTATTTATTAATATTAGATATTTGTGCATATATACTTGGTATATGCGTGTGGTGTATATTTGTGATATACATGAGTGCACATGCAATATACATATATGAATATAGATTTATATGTGTAATTTATATATATGATATATATACACATGTGTAAATTGATTTATGGTAATATAATAAAGATATATTCAATATAAGATATTGTCAATATATATCTTGGAAATATTTAATATAAGATATTGACTATTAATGAGATAAATCAATTAAATATATTTTTCTTATTTTACTAGTAAAAGGTTTTCTTCCTCTCCACTCTAATAGATGGCGCCACATACACTATAAATTAATATAGTGTGGGTGTCAAGCTCTTTTGCACAACACAATTCCAAGAAATAATAGTTAGCATGAAAAATAGAGAGCTTCTTAGATAGAGAGTTTGAGAGAGAGAAAATATCGGTCTAAAGAACCGGGTTTTTAAGTAGCAATCCAATGGTGGATTCATGGCGGGTTGTTCGTGTGGACTAGCGGTAGAGGCCGAACGCTTGGGCGGCTTCGTGCATCGCTACTGTCATTAGACGGTCAAAGCGTCGATCTTTTAGATCAAGCAAGGTAACCACTGTCTTTAGCTTATTTGTTTATTGCTTAAACGAAGTCAATCTTGGGTAAAAGGAAATCAAAATTTTGAATTCCGCTGCGTTCCCACGTAGATTTCCTAACATTCTCTTGCCTTTACACGATAGGCTTACACCACAATTATGGAGAAGTATTTTTTCGGTTAAATTATGGTTAGGATTATGAGACAGGTTCTCCTTTACATTCTTCACGTTCGGATTATTTGTGCCATCTTCGTATCATGGTCATTATAGCTTTGTCACCCACGAGTTCACCACTTATATAAACCTAAAGCGTTATTAATTTCCAAGTATGCTCTCACTTACATACAAAACACTCATTTAAACTCTCGGATCCTTTATTGAATTACGGGGAGGGTCAATGGTGAATCCAAGAACTGAAGGTTGGTGCTGGTGGCTGTGTTGGAGACACATCTCTGATTTTCTTTTATAGTAATTTGTTTTGTCGATTATAGAAAGTTTCCTAAACAGAAATAGAAACAAACATGAACAGAATTTGAAAACACACCTGAATAGAACATGTTGATACAAACATTGCAGAACCAGACAATTTTATTTACAAAACTTTTACTTGAACAAAGTAAAATGCATAATAGTGTAAATGCGAAAACTTATTTGACTTAGGCGCGTAGAACGCCGTCCTTAAGACTTTCATGCCCCGACTGTATGCTCACGGTGATAACATAAGTCTTCCAAGACACAACAGTCAATACATTTTCCTGATTGTAGCACTTAAATGCGGAAAAGCAAGCGAAATGATTAGGCCTTGATTATCTCAGGCAATGGATGTAAATTTTATTTTGGCAGAGTTTTAGTAAGTATGCATGACGTTTTTTTATGTTGTGTTTTCATTCTGTGTAGTGGATATTTATAGGCATAAAGACAGCCTTTGGTAAAGAAAGTATATGTTCAGAAAGGAAGTTTTTCGAACTGATGCCATTCGGTTCATGTTCGAACTCGAACTGGTGCATGTACCTAGTTCGAACAGATGCTTCTGTTGTTCCTGAACTGTTGCTTCAGTTCAAATTGATTTGATTCAGAAAATCCATTGTTGAGTTGGCCCAAAAATATCAATACCGGGCCAAGCCAAGGCAAGCCATAAGCCACAAGCCCAAGCCAGCCGGGGGGGAGCGCGCGCGCGTGTAGGTTTTGAACCAACAAGCATCTACGTCTTCCCTCCTTCAAAAAATCCTTTTGCGCATTGGGGCATTCCTTTTAATGCAACACTACATCTTTTATGTAGAGCATACTTGGGGCATGTTACCTATGTAGGACAAATTTTTTACATTTCTCTACAACGACCCACATATTTCACTCTACCTTTAGCCATTAATTTCTCATTCACCCGACATAATCGAGTGAATCAAAAGCCTAAAATCAACTATTATATTCGCAGTTTCCAAAACTGTTTTTCGCTCCAGGAAATTCATTTTGTAAGGCATTATTGAAAAGGACTGCTCGCCACTTATCATTAAAGCCATTCTTGAGCTAAAACCTTATACAATTCCAACAATCCCCCACATGAATTAAAATAATGCATATGATATGCAGAATTTGTAGAGATAACAAATGGATCTCTATTGCATCAAACAAGGTGGTTTGATGCCTTGAACCTTCCTTAATAGAGTACCATCGGATATACTCGGCCAAGCAATGAACTAGATCTTGAACTGCTCAGGCTTTCGTGCATGCCTAGACAATGATACCTACACAATAGACCCATTGACCTCTCAAAGTTCTGATTGTTGTGACCATTTTGGGTGGAACACTAATGGGAGTCAACTTTACTGTACTTTGGTGTGCAGTTTAACCCCCGGTTATCACTATTCTGGCATGTTTTGGGTTTAATAATTTCTAATTAAGAGTAATATCGAGAGTTATACGCATGGGGAGTTAAACTGTCACATATATGGAAAACTCCGCCTTTTTAATGATATTTAACTCTTTTCCGAGCACATTTGTCTTGTGGAATTATGCGTGGTGTTTGTTCGTATATGTTATTACAGGACTTAGGTGACTCGAGGACCCGGAAGGTGATGTTGTGGATTGAGGAACGTATTTGAAGCATGAACGTAGCATGAAAGTGGAGGAAAAATCAAGTTTGGAGTGAAATCAAGGTAAACGGGCGTTTGCGGCAAAGCTCAGGCAAACTGGCGTTTGGCCAGTCTAGACGGGCGTTTGGCAATTTGGGATTTGATACTGAAATGTGGCTCAGAGGACGGACGAGCGTCCAAATGACCCCCAGCCGGACGTTTGGAGGGGTTCGGCCCAAATTCGAGAAAGCTCATACAGCTCAGACGAGCGTTCGAGGCAAGCCAAACGCTGGTTCATTGAAGAATAAACCATAATCATCATCGAATTTCCAGGCAGACGAGCGTCCAACTTGGAGCAAACGCTCGTTCAGCACCGACAGCAGCAGATTTCAACCCTACACTATAAATACGCAGCTCATTCAGCACTTTTACATATATTGCCGACTTTGGAAACTTCTAGGGCGATTTTGGTGCGGTTTTAGTGTAGGTTGATCATCCTTTGATCCTTTGATTCCATAGATAACATTCTTTGATTCTACATACTTTCCATAGCTTAGATTCACGTTTCAAGATCAAAGATTTGGCTTTTCGGTGCAATTATTTCTTCCATAATTTTTGGATCAATTTTCAGCAATTTATATGGTAATGTTTTCTCTTTTATTTATTGTCTTTAGTTTAATTGCTGCTTTTAATTCCGTTTCTAGCATAATCAAGAGTAGTTAATCCGTTGTGTAGCCGAATTATGTGAAAACGAGCGGAAACCCTAAGGGGGACGAGATTGGGAGTTGTGTAGTGCACAATTTAATGTTTTAATGATTAATCCACGTTCTAAAACTTATTATAACATCGTTGAATTAGATTGATCACCTAGTTCACTGTCACACACATCGAACTTCGAGATGCATTTTGCGGTGAGATGTGGGAAAAGGGGTTTTAGGATCATTGCGTAGATTCGGCCTAGTTTTTAGGATCATTTCCAATACAGAGGTTTGTCATCGCTGTTCGAGCAACTCTAGACCTTAATCACGTTAGGATAATCGGTTTTCTAAAGGGAGAGTCGGTTAGCTTTACATAGAGTGGTTAGATCGAGTTGTTCAGTCTAACCACTAGAATTATGAGTTGTCACCCGTGGATGTCGTTAAACTACATAGGATAGGTAGGTCGGTTAAGACACGCTCTCTGTCAAGTGCTTCCTTAGGGGAAAAAGTAGCTCGTGGGATCATAGTTCGGCTATACCATTTAATATTTAGAAGTAAGACCGGTAGTATAAACTTTATTTCTGCATTAGCATAGTATCTTTCAACCTTTGATTGACCTGAACTAAGTTACACGTTAGCTTTGGTACTTAGCCATTAATCCATGTGGATTCGACCTTGTGACCACTATACTTCCGTTGACCCGATACTCCGTCGGTGAAAGTTAGCGGTTAAGTATTTTGCTACCTTGGTTTCAAAAAGTGTTTAGAGAATTCAACCCATGAATTCTCATAGAAGCGGCCCCACTTCCAATTGCATAGGTGTCCTCCTATAAAGTGTGCTTTATAATACCCTACTTGGCTCAACCAAGATATAAGAATCATTAAAATATTTATGCTTAACATGAACCCTTCAGTAGACATCACTTTTGTTATAACAGAATGGGTCAATGCTAACTGTCTCTCATAACTTAGGTATCCCTTTTGAACCGTGATCTTAGGATCTCCAGTCACTATGGTTGGGTTGCCATTATAAGGGAACATGCGTAACAGGCTTAAGTCTCATTCCATTTGTCAAGATTGACATCTGATCTCTAGGTAAACCTTTTGTTAGTAAACCCGTAAGATTATCCTTTGATTTTATGTAATCAATGAAAATCATGCCATTTGAGATCAATTGTTTGATGGTATTATGTCTACGATGTATGTGTCGAGACTTACCATTATACATACAGCTTTGTGCGCGTCTTATTGTCGACATACTATCACAATGTATGATGATATGAGGAATTGGCTTTGGCCAACAAGGAATACCCTCTGAGAAATTCTGAAGCTACTCTTCTTCTTCTTCAGATTTATCCAATGCAATAAACTCAGTTTCCATAGTGGATTGAGCTATGCATCTTTTTCTTGAGGATTTTCAGGACACTACACCACCACCAATAGTGGATACATATCCACTAGTGGATTTTGAATCCTTACTGTCCGATGTCCAGTTTGCATCACATTATCCTTTCAATACTGCTGGATATCTTGTATACTGTATTCCGAGGTTCATTGTAAACTTCAAATACCTTAACATCCTGTCAAGGGCTATCCAATAATCCTCACTTGGATTACTTGTGAACTTACTTAATATATTCACTACACAAGACAAGTCTGGTCGAAAACAATTTGTTATGTACATCAAATTTTTAATCACCTATGAGTATTCCAATTGTCTCACAAGTTCACCTATGTTCACCTCTATTTTTGACTAAGTGTTTGATTAAGTCAAATGGAGTTTTAACATGACTCTAGTCAAAAGCAATAAATCCTTTAAGAATAAAGTCTACACAGTGAGCATGTGACAACATCAGTCCATCAGATGATTTTGAGGTTTTAGTCCAAAGTATAACATCAGCAACTCCCATATCTTTCATCTCAAATCTCTTAGTCAACATTCTCTTAGTGTTCACGATTATATCATGAGCACTACTCATGATTAGCATGCCATCCACATACAGACATATCATCACGTAGGTTTTCGGTGTTGTCTTGATGTAGGCACACTTATCACATTCATTAATTCTAAATTTGTTTGCCATCATAGTTTGGTCAAATTTCAAGTGCCACTGTTTAGGTGCTTGTATAAGCCCATACAGTGATTTCACAAGTTTGCACACTTTCTTCTCTTGACCTGGAACCACAAACCCTTCAGGATGTTCCATACAAATTTCTTCCTCCAACTCGCCATTTAAGAAAGTTGTTTTCACATCTATTTGATGGATTTTCAAGTTAAACAACGCCACAATGGCAATCAGAATACGTATAGACGAGATTCTAATAACTGGGGAGTAAGGGTCAACGAAATCTTGGCCTTCCTTTTGCCTGTATCATTTGAAGAATAAGAGAACACAAAAAGCAGTTAAACACATATTTCGAAGAAGGCCATATTTGATTATTCATGTGATAGCTATAAGTGGAGAAGGAGAAAAAAATTGATTGAGACGAACCTTGTTCTTCTTGTGAGCCAGATAAGTTGGGCAACTGAATCCGTGGATGCGTTCGCACTCGACGATGGTGCATGGCATGTGTAACCTTGTTTCTTTTCATTCTCTGGTAGATTTTCAATGCCACAGTGCCACCTAGGATCTCTATATGAGAAAAACAAAAGGTATTTCAATGGGTCATTGCATCCAAAGTTATGGGATATTTTTCGGGGCATTGAATGCAAGTTTAGTGTAAATCTGAATATGGTATTCAGGGTTAAAATTGCTTTCATATTTTAAAGAAATTATAGCCGAGACATCATCACAGCTGGGATGGTCATAAACGCGTTGATCTAATTTAGGATTACTAACGAGACAAAGCATAAGATCATCCAAATTGTGTAGCTCACGGGCTTGTTTTAAAAATACCGTGTAAGGATTGCATGAATGGATATCCATTATCTTCAGCATCATCGAATCATTAAAACGAGAAGAACATTTTCGCATATGCGCAAGTTCAGACTCGGTATCAAAGAAGTAAAGTTGTATACCTTTTGGGCAGTCAATGTCTTCGTACAAGCCATTTGAATAATGGTGAACCTTGTCTTGAACAATAAAAGTGTAAATACGTTTGCTATTTTCAGCAACTCGGCATCAGATTTAGCTGAGAATGTTGTGAATGCAAGGTTATTATTATAGCTTCTAACATATCTTTTGAATTCCATAGCCTCGGGAGTAGAAGAAGTAAAAAGTGATACTAATTCAAGGGGTGTTCTAGGCGTAGCTAACTTAATCTCCCCTTTAGAGCAGCAAAACATGGAGGTTCTAGGTGAAATCTTTTCGCATTGCAATACCACCATCTCCTACTTTAGACTACTTGACTACAGGGATCAAATGAGAGTATGGCCTGGGATAGAACCCATCTTTCTCCAATTGTTGAAATAGTGTCCTAAACCCAATCGGGTTGGACCGGATCCGATCGGATCGGATCATTTCTACTATTTCTTTATGTTTATACATATATTAAATGGCTTTTCTGTTGTCATATAATTGTTCTTTTAAAGAACCAATTGTGAATTGTTATATGATAACGTCCTTGGCATTAAACTGTGATAGAGAAACCATGATAGGCGATTATGGTTGATGGGATCTCTAATCACTTTAATAAGTTTGATACTTAAATGTCTTTAGAGGAAGTGTTTGTCTCCAAACATACTGTCTTCTAGAGGAAGTGTTTATTCCAAAAGAAACAGTGGGAGTAGATTTAGATCTCAAAGGTAGTTTGAGAACCACAAGGAGTTATTCAACCATAGGAACGTGAGCAGACGCCACATAACGATGAGATGTAGAACACTGCTCAGTGCACACAAAAGTTCTGTAAGTCTGTGGATAACCTCAAGCCCAAAAGGGCTGCTGGTATGTTGACGGGACCTTTATTAGTGCTATTACAATCCTTAACCGGCGAGTGTACGGGTCAAATTGTAGCGTAATATGGTGAGTCGGTGTCGAATCCTCAGGAAAGCGTGTGGTAATTCAGAGTGTGTTTAAACACCAAGAAGTTCATTATTAACTCAATCTAAGTCATGATTTTCCTTTTCCTTTTTAGTAACCGTAAAACGATTAAATAAAATTAAAACGATAAATAAATGCATAAAACTAAAATAGATATATATAGATACATAAATAAATATATATATATATATATATATATATATATATATATATATATATATATATATATATATATATAAGTACCAATACAATATATAGGATATAAATACTAGTAATATTATTAGAAACTAGCCAAGAATATGTCCCTGAATCAGTATCTCTTTTTAGTAGAAATAGATGTGCTTGATCTTTCCTTATTTTAAGGTTAATCAATTATATATAAAAACCGTGTACTCTTAAGCTAGACAACTCCCTCACACACGAGCGTATGAAAGCGTCATACGTAAAAATCCTCTCATTCAATGTCATCCTCAAGCTCGGGAACTCCGTTTTGTCATACGGCCGGTATTTTGAGTATTGCTCAATTAAACAGGTGATTTTAACGTGATAATATCTTGAGTCCAATTTTCAATAAGATTTGTTTTTCTAGGACAAATCTGCCCCCGGGTAGAAAATAGGATTCCGTTTGTCAGGCGGCCATTTTTACCCTCCGGTCTTTCTATTCATGATCGCGTATCCTAACTTCTCTGGTCAGTTCATCATTAGGTTACGATTCTTGTTAAATCGAGTAGCTAATTCAATTTTAACTTTTCATTAAGCGCAAATAGAAAGAGATTCATTATAATCAATTTTAATTCAATTTTAACATAGTCATCATCTATTTCCCTAAAAAGATAAAACTAATTCAATTTCATATCTTGGCTAGATATAGAGTTAGCCTAATATCATTATAACTAATATATAGATACTAATATAAATAAACAAACATAAATACATTAAAAAGTTACCAGATTACAATTGTAGCGTCAGAGCCGTATTCTCCGGAAATAACAACTCCTTTAACAACAACGAGCCTTGATAATCCTTCTAAGTATTACAACGATACTTATACTACATTATTATTTTAATGAGAATGCCTTTTACGGTATTTACATAACTAGAAACTAGATTAAGATAATATATATATATATAAGTGATATATATATATTGGTACACTTCCCATGACTGCAAATAGCTGTATTTATTGATCGAGGCGATGGGCGGCTCGGGCGGTGCTACGATGGATATTCTCTTGTGTCAGCCCCATGTGTGCGATGGCAGAGAGATTCGGCTCGGGCGGTTTACTTGGTTCGGGCCGGACTTTGAAAAATATCCTTCTTCGGTTTCTCTTTGTTTGATATTAATTCTTCATTTTTTCATCACACGCACTCAAGCGATCAAAAACACGAGACACGATAATTCGACCACAAAAACTATAAGTTTTACTAAAATTATAACGATAATATCTATTTATAACGATTTAGATTTTTATGAGTTTTTAGATATATTTTATAGAATTTATATGATATTATAGTAAATACGATATAAAAATTCATATAATATAGTTATATTTTTATCATACATCAACTACTTCCCACTTAGCTTTTGATCGTCCCTAAAGCAAAATAAGCGATAATATATAAAATGTTATAATGCAAATAATATAGTTCTTCTAGACTAAATTTCTAACTTAGTAACGTATCTTTGTCAATATTATAATTATATTAATTTTATCTATCTAAGATTATTAAAAAATAAAAGTGTGTATAACTTAATAAATTAGTTATAAAATATTATCTAAATGAAATTCCACATGAATTACTTAATAAATATAAAATAAAATACTTAGAATAACTTTGTAATCGCCACTATATGAAATTTGGAATCAAGGACTAAGTCAAGTAGTTGGCAAAATGGCTTATAACGTTCGAAGCTCGGGTGTTTGGCTAATCGAAAGGATAACAAAGGAAAATCAAAAGAAATAAAGCAAGCCGCACGTACTTACACCTTCAACTTTTGATCAAAATATCTTGATCGATAATATCCTCGATCATTGTTTTCAAAATTTAATTCTAATAACCATATTTTTTTTTTTTTTTTTAGAATACTAACATATCCGAACTTATTGCCAGAATCGACTATCTTTCAAGCGTTATGAGGTGAGAACGAATACATCAGCACCTAACTATTCCAATTTTTTCTTTTTTCTAGAGAATAACAATATTTGATAAAAGATTGCCTTCCGAATAATATTTATTCCAATCTCAGCATCTACCATTATTGAATTTCGATGTCGTCACCGCTATCCATAAGTACATACTAAACTTGCGGGATTTCAAGGAAATGTAGACCATTTTAAGTTAAGGGTCGGTTATATCTACTTAATCATAATGGCTAATTTCGAGTGAGGTCTTGATCACTCTACAAGGCTGAGGTGAGGACAAAAATTGGAAATTACGTTCGGGTAGGCTTATTTGGCCATAGTTAGTCAAAGTAATGCCAAAAATCTCATCATTCCTAATCCGATTCAAATTCATATTTGTCTTAAAAAGAAAATCATTCTAAAATTTTATTATAATTATAAGTAACTTTTGTCTAATTTCAAAAAAATAATATTTCATACTATTTATCTAGGTATACATACTTAAAATCTTGATAAAAATCTAAAATAGATATAAATAATATAGAAATAATATATCGAGATTACTTTACTTAGTAAAAAAAATTATTTTATCCAAATATACTATCCATATTATAATAATTATATATTATTTCGTTTATTTCCTTAAGAATAATTAAACTAAGTGTTTAAGCATTTGATATATTAAATTCAATTTATTTACTAACCAATCTCTACTCCCCACTTACGAATTGGCATCGTCCCGATGTGTAATGAGTAGTAAACATTTGGTTTAGAAAATAAAATGAATTTTATAATGGTTAAATATTTTACGTGTCATACAGACGAGCGTTTTATATAGCTTAAAGGCAAAACATAGTAAAACAACACACAAATATATTACAAAATTAAAAGAAAGTAAAAGTTAAATACTACTTTAAACTATAAAAACTGAAACTAAGTTAATTTATTCTTTCTTAACTAACTTACTTTTACTTAACTACTTCTTCGTCCTAAAACATCTTAATTTTCTTCACTTGATGAACCTCCTGGGATACCAACTGGTAATATCCCAACCTGAGGAAGGCGAGCAGGGAAGATTTCATCTGTCGCTCTTTCTCGGATCCTAGCCAAATGAGTACAGATTCGGGATATCAACCATGCAAAAGGCATTGGCTGACGGTTTGGTCGTCTCCCAAAGGCAAAACTCACAGCAGCCTTTTGAATTAAGACTCCCCAATCTATAACGGTATACTCGGGAATTGATGAAACGTTTCCACGTTCTAAGATGGGGAAGTAAGGCAGCGGTGGAAATATCTTGATTATTATTATACTGTGAGAATATGACTTGGTAAGATTCCTCCCGTTTGTTAATGAATCCAGCAGCAGTATCATATAAATCTTATATATGATATAAAAATAAGTTTATCATAAAATTTTTATGAAATCTTTGAAAATTATATATATATATTTTTTATTTTTTTTTTATTTTTTTTTTAAAAAACATAAAACTTAATCTAATTCTTCTCTTATCATTCTTAAATCTTCAAGATTTCTATAATAACGGTCCATCAACCTAATTCCTAGAAATGATGCGTTTGAATTCTCTCTTTGTTGTCCATCGGGATTTTCGGATAACCACCTAGTCGTTCTCATCTTAATTACCTTCAAACATTCATCCTGGGATTTGGTTGTGATGTCTCCACATTTTCCATTATGTTCACTTTTTCCACAGATTCTACATCTCATTAGAAATCTTGCCCTTCTCTTTATAGCACTTCTCGATTTTCCATTACAAAGATCTCTTTCACTGATTTCGCTTATCAGCTCCTTGTTTAAATTAAAAACTGAGGTTTCTATTCTAAAGGCAACATCTTTATCTAAACCTAATTTTAAAAGTAAAATAAAAAATTTCATTCTATCTATAAAAGGCATTCCAGTTCTTTAACGTCTATCCGGTAAAAGACGAAACTAATTAAATTGCATATTAAAAGATGAATTAAAAAGATAGTACCCGTAATCGGCTGTGTTTAGAATTCCTGCTTCCTTAATCTGTTGGAGGGTCGTTAAGCAATAATATTTCTTCTGTTTTCGGTACCCCTCGGTTTCCACAAAAGCTTTACCCTGTGACCATTGGCTATGAAAGTTGTTTTTCCATCGATTAGTTCTACGACTCGGACTTATAGACTTTAGTTATGTCATATGGACTGTCCATCTTGATTTAAGTTTACAGGAATAACCTTAAACGTGAATTGTATAAGAGTACTCGATCACCTACATGGAACTCACGACTATAGATTTTCTTGTCATGGAAAGCTTTCGTGCGTTCCTTGTAGATTTGAGCATTTTCATAAGAATCGAGTCGAAATTCTTCCAGTTCTATTAACTGAAGTAACCTATGATCACCAACAACTTTAGGATCAAAATTTAGGAATTTAACAGCCCATAAAGCTCGGTGTTCTAATTCAACAAGGAGATGACAAGATTTACAAAAACTAATTTATAAGGAGAACAACCAATTGGTGTTTTAAAAGGTCATTCAGTATGCCCATAATGCATCATCTAGTCTTTCGCGCTTGATTTTTACGATTTGAGTCCACTGTTTTCTCCACGATCCTTTTGATTTCTTTATTTGACACCTCTACCTGTCCACTAGTTTGCGGATGATAGGGTGTTCCTAGTTTATGAGTTACACCATACTTCTCAATTATCTTAGTAAATGGTCGGTTACAAAAGTGTGATCCTCTATCACTAATGATAGCCCTTGGAATGCCATATCTTGTAAATATATTCTTTTTAAGGAACCTTAGCACAACCTTGGTATCATTAGTTGGAAGAGCTTCAGCTTCTACCCATTTCGAAACATAATCAACTATTACTAAAATAAATCTTTTTCCAAAAGATATAGGGAAAGGTCCCATGAAATCTATGCCCCATACATCAAATAATTCACATTCTAAAATCGGTTGCATAGGCATTTCATGTTTTTTAGATATGTTTCCCCATTTTTGGCATGATTCACAAGATTTTGCATGTTTGTATGCATCTTTATATAGCGTAGGCCAATAAAAACCACATTGTAAAACTTTGAAAGCAGTTTTCCATCCTCCATGGTGACATCCTGCCTCACGATCATGGCAAAACGATAAAATACTTAAAATCTCATTATCAGGCACACATTTTCTGATTATCCCATCCGAACATTTACGGAAAAGGTCTGGTTCTTCCCAGTAATAAAATTTTAAGTCATAAAAGAACTTCTTTTTCTGCTGCCAAGTCCAGTGAGACGGAATATTACAGGTAAGGTAATTCACAATATTCCCAAACCATGGTGAATTTTCCTTTGATGGTTTTCTATTTTTTAATAATTGCATGGTTGAGGGAGTATCGATCCTAAAAAGTTGTTCATCCGGAAAGGAATCTCGTATTTCATTTCCTATTCCCTTATCTTTCTCCATTCTACTTAGATGATCTGCCACTACATTTTCACTTCCTTTTTTATCCTTAATTTCAATATAAAATTCTTGAAGCAACATAATCCACCTAAGAAGACGTGGTTTAGCATCTTTCTTACTTAACAGATACTTCAAAGCTGAATGGTCTGTATAGATAATAACCTTAGATCCAACGATATACGATCTAAACTTATCTAAGGCAAAAATTACGATAGCAGCTTCTTTTACGTAGTTGCATAATTTAGTTGAGCTGCATTTAACGTGTGAGATGCATAGTAAATTGCTTTAAGTATCTTATTATATCTTTGACCTAAAACAGCTCCAACAGCTAAATCACTTGCATCACACATAATTTCAAATGGCAAACTCCAATCTGGTGCTACTCTGCTTGGTGCGATGAGTTAACCTTGCTTAGTGGTGCGAAATGCGTCCATACATTTATCTTCAAAGTTAAATGGTACTTCCTTTTCAAGCAAATGGCTTAGAGGCTTTGCTATTTTTGAGAAATCTGCAATAAATCTCCTATAAAAACCTGCATGTCCGAGAAATCCTCTCAAAGTTCTTAGATTAATTGGTGGAGGTAATTTTTCAATTACTTCGACTTTAGCTTTGTCCACTTCGATACCTACTTCAGAGATTCTATGACCTAGAAGAATTCCTTCTGATACCATTAAGTGACATTTTTCCCAGTTTAGCACTAAGTTGGTATCTTCACAGCGTTGCAATACTCGTTCTAAAAGCAATAAGCATTCATCGAAAGAATATCCATAAACACTAAAGTCATCCATAAAGATTTCTAAGAATTTCTCGACCATGTCAGAAAATACTGCCATCATACATCTCTGAAATGTAGCTGGTGCATTACATAAGCCAAAGGGCATTCGTTTATAAGCAAAAGTTCCATAGGGACAAGTGAAAGTAGTTTTTTCTCTATCTCCTGCTGCAATGAATATTTGTAAATATCCTGAATAACCATCTAAGAAACAGTAATACTTATGTCCACTTAATCATTCCAACATCTGTACGATGAAGGAAGTGGATGATGATCTTTCTTAGTATGATCATTCAGTTTTCTAAAATCAATACACATTCGATATCCTGTAATTTCCCTTGTCGGAATCCATTCATTTTTATCATTTTCCTTTACCGTGAAACCTCCTTTCTTTGGTACCACTTGAGTTGGACTTACCCATTCACTATCAGATATAGGAAAGATTATCCCCATTTCTAATAGTTTAATAACCTCTTTCTTAACAATAGTTTGCAAATTTGGGTTGAGTCGGGTTGTGTGGTGAATACAAGGTTTAGCTCCTCATTTAGAATAATTTTATGAACGCATATCTCAGGGCTAATTCCTTGAATATCTGCCACTGTCCATCCAAATGCTTTCTTATGATTTCTTAACATTCTTAGTAATTGACTTTCCTGTTCATTAGTTAAGGTTGATGAAATAATAATCGGCAGTAGATTATCCGTTTCAAGAAAGCATATTTTGATTTGAAGGAAGTGGTTTCAACTCAGATTCCTTGGTGGATCTTTCATGAAGATTTTAAAGCTGGTCCTTCTAGTTCTAATTTCAAATATTGATGCCATGGGTGCTTAGAAAACAGTCTTTTATTAAGATAAAGGATTACTTCTCTCATTTCAGTATCATTTTCATCTTCTTTATAGATAGATAATGCCAAACATTCTTCTAGTCTATCTTCATAATCTTGTAATTTGACATCACAGATAGTAGATAATTTATCTATAAAAGAACATGATTCCGGTGATTTGTATGGATGATTCATAGCCTTAAAGATATTGAAAGCAACTTCGTCTTCATTAACTCTTAGTATTAGTTCTCCTTTTTGAACATCGATTAACGCTCTTCCTGTAGCTAGAAATGGACGACCTAGAATAAGTGGTGCTGAATATCCTTCTTCCATTTCCATAACCACGAAATCTACTGGAAAGTAAAATTTGTCAATCTTAACCAATACGTCCTCGATGACTCCTTTAGGATGTTTAATCGATCTATATGCCATCTGAAGGGTCATTCCAGTATTTGTAAGCTCTCCTATACCCATTTTCTTATAATCCTCATAAGACATGAGATTAATACTTGCTCCAAGATCACATAGCACTCTTTTAAACAAAAATCCTCCAATCTCACATGGAATGGTAAAACTACCAGGATCTTTAAGCTTAGGAGGTAACTTATGTTGTAATATTGCAGAACATTCTTCATTAAGGCAAATATTCTCATATTCTTCTAACTTTTTCTTGTTCGATAGAATATCTTTAAGAAACTTTCCATAGGTAGGCATGTTAACTAGAGCTTCGATAACAGGGATATTAACATGAAGATGACGAAAAGTATCAAGGAAACGAGCATACTTCTTATCAGTTTTTATCTTTTTAATTTGATCTTTAGGTGGGTAAGGTAAAGATTCCAAATCTATAACCTTTGGTTCTGAAGTTATTTTCTCTTTTCCTTTTTCCTTAAATCTTTGAGAATCAACTGGTCGCCATGTTTCACTATCTTGAGATTTTTTCTTTAAAGCATCCCCTGTATTATCTTTTTCAGTTACTTGCAAATCTTCCTTCCTTTCTTCCTTGTTATTAGTATTGTTTTCTCTAACGTGTTCCTTAAATAAGGTTCTTAGGTCTTTATCCATTGGATTTTTTAGAATCCTCGGGACTTTAACCCATTCCTCATTCTTACTTTCAGGTTTAATATTACTATTTTGTCTTAAGAAATCTTCAATAATTTCTTCTTCCTCGTCATTAAATTCAAGTTCGTCCTTTTCCTTTATAAAGTTACCATTTAAATCATTTTCTACTTCATTATTTCCTGAATTTTCTGCTTCAAGATTCCCACAGAGTGTTCTACTTACAGTAACAAATGGCGTTCACCTCTCTCGGTTTCTTTCGGTATTACATGGTAATCCTCCCGGAGGTCTACTTTTTTACGTTCTCCTCTCTACTCAAGTGATCTTCCATATTTCGAATTGATGCTTCTATAGTTCTCATTCTGGTATCATGTCCACTCATGGATGTTTTCAACGTACTCATATCCTTAGTGACTGTACATATAGAAGTCATCATTGTTTCCATATTTTGAGCTTGAGTAGATACTACACCCATCATATTTTCCATTAGTTTCTCCCATTTATCAATTCCTTCAGGTTGAGTTGAACTTTGGGTGACTGGTATGCTTTGAGTAGTTTGTTGTGGATACGATCTAGGTAATGATTGCAGGTTCTGATTCGTGGTATCTCCTTGATAGACTTGATTACTATATGAATTCTTATATTGAACTGGATACGGTGGTTGGCCTTGCTTACTAGGGTTTTCAGACCAACGAAAAGTAGGGTGATCTCTTCTAATAGCATTAAACGAGTTTGAATACACGCTGCTCAAATTCCTATGCTGTTGAAGAAAACTTACCTCTTCCCTAGAATAGCCTTTAACTTCTGGTTCTTCTATTCCTAACGACACATTATCATGATTCGAGTATAAATTTGTTATGATAGTTTCTGAGTTATTCTTACTGGCTTGTAGGCCGTCAAATTTCCTACTCAAATTCTCCAAGTGTGCTAGAACTTCCGTATTCGATGTACATTGTCCTGCAAAGGCTACTTTTCTAGTGCTAGAACCGGTTTC
Organism: Gentiana macrophylla; assembly: GCA_026214975.1. Lineage (NCBI taxonomy): Eukaryota > Viridiplantae > Streptophyta > Magnoliopsida > Gentianales > Gentianaceae > Gentiana > Gentiana macrophylla. Next base: position 96,792,158 of record CM047811.1, read on the forward strand.
CCACATTCGATTATTTTTGGAAATCTTTTCAATAGCATCGTAAACTACTTGGGCTTCACTCATCATTAAAGAACCACCACATGCATGATCTACATCTCGCACGTGAGTCTTTCCTTAGTTCTGACAGAAAAGTTGGATTTGCATATCTAAGGAATAACCATGATCGGGACAAGCTCTTAATAGTTTCTTAAATCTTTCCCAAGCATTCCCGAGCGTTTCTTCAGATCCTTGTCTAAATTTAGCAATCTCGACCTTTAATTCCAAGTTTCTACCAGGAGTAAAATACTGCTTTAAGAACTCGGTTTGAATCTCCTCCCAACTAGTCAACGAATGATGTGGGAGTGACATAAACCAATCCGTGCTCTTCCTTTTAAAGAAAAAGGAAACATAGACATCCTCGTTAACTCACGATGAGCACCTTGGCTTTTGGCTGTATTACACAATTCTTCGAAAAGATAGAGATGATGATGCGGATCTTCATCATCCTCTCCTAGAAATTGGGCTCTTGTGTCAATTAAACCAAAAAGATGAGATTTTATTTCAAAATTGTTCGCTCCTTCATTAGGTAAAAGAATAGGATTATTAGTCTGATTTCTCCTTACGGTTTGATCACAGATAGGTCTCGGGTTTGGTAGGTTAGGATTATTTCGATTATTCTGGTTCCGATTCTGATTATTTCTATTATTAGGATTCTGGTTATTTGGTATTGGTGGATTCTGATTAAGGTTTTGTCCATGTCCTTGGGCATGAACAATCCCTTGTTCAGGTGTTTCATCACTGATTTCGGCCATTCTCGTTTCTCGATTTGATGATGATTCGTCAGGATTTCCCTGACTAGTATGACCTCGTTTATTCTCTACTCTTAACTGCCTTAAGTAAGTGTTTATGTCAGGCTTATAAGGAGTGAGTGGGGCCTTACCTCTTCTGGTCATCAACTATCGAAAATAGAAAATAACACGAAATTGATAGTAGTAAAAAGATTGGTAACTTACCTACAAGGTAGATACCAACGAAAGATAAAAAAGAAATGTGATAAGAAGAGTGTTGACTTATCCTCGAGAATTTTGAGCTAATACAAGTAGTAACCATAGACACAATGAATTAGCGTCGTGTCCCCGGCAACGGCGCTAGAAAGCTGACGGGACCTTTATTAGTGCTATTACAATCCTTAACCGGCAGTGTACCGGGTCAAATTGTAGCGTAATATGGTGAGTCAGGTGTCGAATCCTCAGGGAAACGTGTGGTGATTCAGAGTGTGGTTAAACACCAAGAAGCTGTTATTAACTCAATCTAAGTCACAGTTTTCATTTTCCTTTTTAGTAACCGTAAAACAGTAAATAAAATTAAAACAGTAAATAAATGCATAAAACTAAAATAGATATATATAGATACATAAATATATATATCAATATATAGAAATACATATATATATAGATATAAATATATATAGGTACCAATACAATATATAGGATATAAATACTAGTAATATTATTAGAAACTAGCCAAGAATATGTCACTGAATCAGTATCTCTTTTTAGTAGAAATAGATGTGCTTGATCTTTCCTTATTTTAAGGTTAATCAATTATGTATAAACCGGTGTACTCTTAAGCTAGACAACTCCTCCTCACACTAGCGTATGAAATTGTCATACGTAAAAAATCCTCTGTTCAATGTCATCCTCAAGCTCGGGAACTCCGTTTTGTCATACGGCCGGTATTTTGAGTATTGCTCAATTAAACAGGTGATTTTAACGTGATAATATCTTGAGTCCAATTTTCAATAAGATTTGTTTTTCTAGGACAAATCGCTCTGGTAGAAAATAGGATTCCGTTTGTCAGTGGCCGATGGATCTAAACCTAACCTTGGAAACGGCGCCAGAAAGCTGACGGACATTACCTAGGCTATACAGATCCTAACCGGCAGTGTACCGGGTCAAATTGTAGCTCTAGTCTGGTGAGTCAGGTCGTATTCCTCAGGGAAAACATGGTAATTCTTTTAAGTGGGGTTAAACACCAAGAAGCTATTATTAACTCGATCTAAGTCGTAGTTTTTACTTTTTCCTGGGTTAGATTATGTTAGTAGTTAGATTGTTAGAGTTAGATGTTAGTAAAACAGAAAATAAAACAAATAGATATATAGATATATTTTTGGATCTAACCAAGAATACTTTACTGAATCAATATCTTTTAGTAGAAATAAATGAGACAGGTCTTTTCCTTGATGCAAGGAGGTCAATTATATATGAACCGGTGTACTCCTAAGCTAAACAACTCCTCCTCACACGAGCGTATGAAATTGTCATATGTCAAATGTCATCACCCAAGGTCCACAAGCGCCCCCATGCTAATCTTAGTTAGTCCGAACAGCAGTGCAGTACAAATCTACCCCGGATAAAAGAGGTTATTCCGTTCGGCCGACGGCCGATGTTATTCAAGAGGCTCCGGTTGTCAAGCGGATCGATTTAACACAAACGGTGTAGTTTCAATTAAAGCTGCCGATTTTAACATTATTAAGATCTCGAGTACAAATTTCAATAAGATTCATCTTTCCAGGACAAATCGCCTGGGTAGGAAATAGGATTCCGTTAATCAGACGGCCATTTTACCCTCCGGTTTTTCTATTTTTATCTCATATCCTAACTTCTCTCGGTCGAAGACATCGCCAAAGTTATATGTGGTATTCATCATGATTGATTACGTCATTCCGAATTTATTATCGATACGTTGCAAAATAGAAAAAGATTCATTATAATTGGTTTTAATCATGATTACCAGAGTCGATCATTCATTTTACCAAAAGATTAACTAATTCAGATTCATATCTTGGCTAGATATATTTTTAGTTTAACATAGTGATAGATATAATATATATATAAACAAACAACAAAAGTAATAACTTGATAAAATTACCCGTTAAGTGCAAATCAAAGCCGTATTCTCTGAAAATAACAACTTCTTCAATAACAACTTTCTCGGTAATTCTCTCGAGCATTACAACAAGATTACTTTTATTTATAAATATAAAAACATATATATACATACATAGACATATGTATATATACGGGCCCAAAGATGAAATAAAACGAGAAAAAGAGATGAAGAACGGAGATGAAGAAGAGGGAATGGAAGAAATGGGAGGAGGTGGAGAAGAAAGATCTTGGCCAAGAGTGGCCAAGATGGGGCAAGGTTTTTTGATGGATATGGGAGGTATTTATAGGGGAGTTGAGGAGGTTGTAATGATGGAGGTGATATTTGAGGAGATATTTTTGGAGAATATGCTAAGTATATGCCAAGTTTATTACAAGCATGTGGGAGGTATTGATGAGTTTGTTATGACTCATCATCATCATCATTAGTTAGCACATGGAGTAACATGCAACAAGTTGAGCCAAAAATATCCGGTTCGACCCGAGATATCAACTGTTCGGTAAAAAATTCATAACTTGAGTTGTAGACCTCCGATTGACGTGATTCAAAATGCGTTGGAAAGCTCATTTAAATATCTACAACTTTAGTCAAGAACTGTTCTCCAGAAAATGCCTCTAATTCGGGTCAAATTTCCATCGAAAACAGGTTACGGTAGAAGCGCGTAGGAAAAATAATTTGATCCGTTGAACTTATAAACTTGTGGCACCTTCTTCTAACCCTCTAAACACATCTTTTAGACTCAAAACATGTCGTTACGTGGAATCTTGGTCAATATATAATCCTGCAATAAACCACCAAAATACCAAACGTAAATCCGACACGACACTCCGGTTACTAAACCGGTACAAAAACTAATAAAAAACTTATAAAAATACGATAATTTATATAATAACTACTACTTATACATTTGAATAAAACTTAGTAATTTTGACTTGAATTGATACAAAAATGCTCAAAACGGTATCAGAAATGGGGTGAAATGTTATAATAATGAGTGTTAATTTATCTCTCATCACAACCCCTACTTAGCTTTTGGTCGTCCTCGAGCAAAACAAGCGATAAAACAAAATGAATAAGAGATAAATTCATGAAGATATAAGGTATAAGGAACAACTAGATAATACAACCATTAGAATTACAACCGTGCGTTAACCTCAATATAAGTGTATAATAGCAGTGTGTGTGTGACAAGCCTTTTCAATTTCCACTATCCTCTCTTGAATAAATCAAGCAAAACACACAAATATCCATTCAGATCGCTCTAATGACTTTCCTAGGTATAAGCGAGAATGATTCCACACAAAGTTCTTCCGAGTACTTATTAGGATAATCCCTAAAGCATATCATTCAGTTTATACTGGGGATAGTCAGAAGATAACTAAGTTTTCAACCACGCTTAAATTTTTTTTTTTTCTTTTGATGAACTTAATTTCACATGCGTAGCATATGCCTTCATTCCCAGCAATAGGACGTTTCGTGATAACATCCTAGCTGGACTACTATCATCAGGCAGTCAGGAGCTTTTAAACCTCATAGTGATATAGGACGTTTCGTGATAACGCCCTACTGCACTCAAATCATTGGTAGCTACAACCGACATATAGATAGTTCATCTTAATTTGGTATTCTTCTTTAACTTATATCCTTCCTATCACATTCAAACCTTCAGATATTCACAGTACACATTCAAAAGTTAGGTACTAAGTTACTGCAATTATCTATAGAATAACCACTAGGATACTGAATGGATACAGTTTAAAATTTTCGTTTCAATATCAAAGGCTTACGTGAAGGAATTCATGTTACACAAATATATTTGGAATTACAATGCACTTACGGTTCACGTTGGTTATACACATCCAAATTGATCATTATATCTTCAAATCCATGAAATATATATTTTATACTGATTTATTTTAATCAACTAAATAATGCTCGAAAAAGATCGAAAACTAAAGGATTTATTGATACAAAATAAACATTAATTCCATTGCTTAGACCAACGACTCACTTTGCCCACTTACTTAACTTACATTGTCCTCAATGTAAAGTGAGTGTAAATAAGTTGTTGGGAAAGCAATGGTGCACTAAAACAAGTCAAAACAAATACTCGGATGATAAAAAAGGGTGGGTGGGTGGGTCAAAGTTATGACCGTTGTGTGTGCAAATAAAATAAAAGTATGTGAGTGTGATGATTGTAATGCAAAATGGTAGATAAACACACCACATAAACTTTTATTGATTTAAAACACACAATATTCCACAAGAGTTGAACTAATACATGTCACACATTATTTGAAATTTAAAAGCAGACTAGATCATGATATGAAATGTGTGACAAAGTATTAACTCACGAGTCTTTTATACCCGGATCCTCAAGGGTTATTTCAAATCGTTCTAACAACCTAAGTCTAAGAAATGATGCATTTGAATTTTCTCTTTTTTTTCCATCAGGATTTTCGGATAACCGCCTAATCGTTCCCGTTTAATGTCATTCAAACATTCATCCTAAGACTTGGTGAAACAAAATGAAAATCAATCCTAAGTATTAGCAAAGTATCATCCAAAGTATGAGTAATTATTATATTTAACATTTTTACGGGCTGCCTCCCGGTAGCGCTTTTGGTTAACGTCGTTTGCTCGACCAAAATGATAAGGATTAACTAATATAATATACTAAACAAAACGGGATACTTCTAACAATTACTCACAAAAGCACGTAACAATTAAGCACATAATCCACTAAAAATAAATGTTTAAGGAGTAAAAGGAAGGATAGTACCCGTCATTGACTACATTTATAGTCTATAGCCGACTTTACCGTGCTTCGATTTTAAGGCAATTTGTGGTGGGTCATCCTCACGCACCGCATCCTTCTTCAATACCGGTTTCCAACAGAGGTTAGACAATTCCCACCAATCCAAACGATTCTTGACCTTTTCCTTTGATTTTCGAGCTTTAGGTTTGCGAGCTTTCACATTATTGCTGAAGTCATCTTCTTCAATTACTGCGTGTTAGTACAATCCACAAAAAAACACAAAGTGTACACACAAGAACAAGATTCTAGTGTAATGCATGGATATTTCAATCAATTGTAAGTGTTGAAGACAACGCTCTCATGATTAACTCCCAAACTTCTCCTTACTAAAATCGTCAAGAAAACATACATACTTTTATCCAACTTCATCTTTGTAATAGGGATAGAATGTATACCTCCCTTACCCTTGTCATTAGATGAATATGGTAAAGCTTCCTCGAATGACTGTGTTTCATCATTCTCGTACTTTTTCTTCAAAATATGCATTGGATATGGTGTTGCCTTATCTCGTTGAACCGAGATGAATTTGGGTTGAGTGGATAAGGTTCGGTTTGAATTGGCCCTTTCAAACTTGGTTCCTTCCAACTCGCTTCCAATTCTAATTATTTCTATTTTTATTTTATTTATTAATATTCCTTGGGCATGATCAAGCCCTCGTTCAGGGGTTTCATCACTAGTTTGATCATTCTCGTATTTCGATTTGAAAATGATACTTGGTCGATTTCCTGATCGATATGACCGCGTTTACTCTCTACTCTTAATCGCTTTCGTAAGTGTTTAAATCAGGCCTATAAGGAGTGAGTGGGGCCTTACCACTTACGGTCATCAACTATCGAAAAATAGAAAAATAACTTGAAATAGATAAAACCTGAATCATATGGTGTTTCATTACTGATTTCGGCCGTTTTCATAACTCGATTTGACAATTCTTGTGGAATAGAAAAAATATCGAATAGAAAATAACACGAAATCGATAAAAAAACCACTTTTTTTTTTCTCTCGGTAATTACCGAGTCCACTCGGTATTTACCGAGTGTATTTTTTTTTTTTTAATTGGTATCTTACCAATAGGTAAGTACCAACAAAAATAAACGAACCGCGTTTACTTTCTACTATCAAAAATAGAAAATAACTCGAAATTGGTAGAAGAAGAAAATTGGTAACTAAAAGAAGGTAGATACCAACGGAAAATAAAAAGAAATGTGATAAGAATAGTGTTGACTTATCCTCGAGAATTTTGAGCTAATACAAGTAGTAACCCTAGACACAAAGAAAGAAATTAGCGACGTTTTCCCGGCAACGGCGCCAAAATACTTGTGAGACTAAACCTAACCTTGGAAACGGCGCCGTAAAAGTCGACGGACATTACCTAGGCTATACTGAGATCCTAACCGGCAAAGTGTACCGGGTCAAATTGTAGCTCTAGTCCGGTGAGTCAAGTCGTATTCTCGGAAAACATGGTAATTCTTTTAAGTGGGGTTAAACACCAAGAAGCTATTATTAACTCGATCTAAGTCGCAGTTTTTACTTTTTCCTGGGTTAGATTATGTTAGTAGTTAGATTGTTAGAGTTAGATGTTAGTAAAACAGAAAATAAAACAAATAGATATATAGATATATTTTTGGATCTAACCAAGAATACTTTACTGAATCAATATCTTTTAGTAGAAATAAATGAGATAGGTCTTTTCCTTGATGCAAGGAGGTCAATTATATATGAACCGGTGTACTCCTAAACTAAACAACTCCTCCTCACACGAGCGTATGAAATTGTCATATGTCAAATGTCATCAGCCCAAGGTCCACAATCGCCCCATGCTAATCTTAGTTAGTCTCGAACAGTACCGAGTACAAATCTACCCCGGATAAAAGAGGTTATTCCGTTCGTCGACGGCCGATGTTATTCAAGAGGCTCCGGTTGTCAAGCGGATCGATTTAACACAAACGGTGTAGTTTCAATTAAACTGCTGATTTTAACATTATTAAGATCTCGAGTACAAATTTCAATAAGATTCATCTTTCCAGACAAATCGCTTCGGTAGGAAATAGGATTCCGTTAATCAGGCGGCCATTTTTACCCTCCGGTTTTTCTATTTTTTTATCTCATATCCTAACTTCTCTCGGTCAAGACATCGCGGGTTATATGTGGTATTCATCATGATTGATTACGTCATTCGAATTTATTATCGATACGTTGCAAAATAGAAAAATTCATTATAATTGGTTTTAATCATGATTACCGAGTCGATCATTCATTTTACCAAAAGATTAACTAATTGATTCATATCTTGGCTAGATATATTTTTAGTTTAACATAGTGATAGATATAATATATATATAAACAAACAACAAAAGTAATAACTTGATAAAATTACCCGTTAAGTGCAAATCAAAGCCGTATTCTCTCGAAAATAACAACTTCTTCAATAACAACTTTCTCGGTAATTTCTCGAGAGCATTACAACAAGATTACTTTTATTTATAAATATAAAAAACTATATATACATACATAGACATATGTATATATACGGGCCCAAAGATGAAATAAAACGAGAAAAGAGATGAAGAACGGAGATGAAGAAGAGGGGAATGGAAGAAATGGGAGGAGGTGGAGAAGAAAGATCTTGGCCAAGAGTGGCCAAGATGGGGCAAGGTTTTTTGATGGATATGGGGAGGTATTTACAGGGGGGTTGAGGGAGGTTGTAATGAGGGAGGTGATATTTGAGGGAGATATTTTTGGAGAATATGCTAAGTATATGCCAAGTTTGTTACAAGCATGTGGGAGGTATTGATGAGTTTGTTATGACTCATCATCATCATCATTAGTTAGCACATGGAGTAACATGCAACAAGTTGAGCCAAAAATATCCGGTTCGACCCGAGATATCAACTGTTCGGTAAAAAATTCATAACTTGAGTTGTAGACCTCCGATTGACGTGATTCAAAATGCGTTGGAAAGCTCATTTAAATATCTACAACTTTAGTCAAGAACTGTTCTCCAGAAAATGCCTCTAATTCGGGTCAAATTTCCATCGAAAAACAGGTTACGGTAGAAGCGCGTAGAAAAATAATTTGATCCGTTGAACTTATAAACTTGTGGCACCTTCTTCTAACCCTCTAAACACATCTTTTAGACTCAAAACATGTCGTTACGTGGAATCTTGGTCAATATATAATCCTGCAATAAACCACCAAAATACCAAACGTAAATCCGACACGACACTCCGGTTACTAAACCGGTACAAAAACTAATAAAAAATTTATAAAAATACGATAATTTATATAATAACTACTATTTATACATTTGAATAAAACTTAGTAATTTTGACTTGAATTGATACAAAAATGCTCAAAACGGTATCAGAAATGGGGTGAAATGTTATAATAATGAGTGTTAATTTATCTCTCATCAGCGGCCATTTTTACCCTCCGGTCTTTCTATTCATGATCGCGTATCCTAACTTCTCTGGTCAGTTCATCATTAGGTTACGATTCTTGTTAAATCGAGTAGCTAATTCAATTTTAACTTTTCATTAAGCGCAAATAGAAAGAGATTCATTATAATCAATTTTAATTCAATTTTAACATAGTCATCATCTATTTCCTAAAAGATAAAACTAATTCAATTTCATATCTTGGCTAGATATAGAGTTAGCCTAATATCATTATAACTAATATATAGATACTAATATAAATAAACAAACATAAATACATTAAAAAGTTACCAGATTACAATTGTAGCATCAGAGCCGTATTCTCCGGAAATAACAACTCCTTTAACAACAACGAGCCTTGATAATCCTTCTAAGTATTACAACGATACTTATACTACATTATTATTTCGGCAGAATGCCTTTTACGGTATTTACATAACTAGAAACTAGATTAAGATAATATATATATATATAGAAGTGATATATATATATTGGTACACTTCCCACAGCCTGCAAATGAGCTGTATTTATAGACTGAGGCAGTAGGCCGGCTCGGGCCGGTGCTACAGTGGATATTCTCTTGTGTCAGGCCCCATGTGCTGATGGCAGAGAGATTCCGGCTCGGGCCGGACTTTGAAAAATATCCTTCTTCGGTTTTCTACTGTTTCGATATTAATTCTTCATTTTTTCATCACACGTACCCTGAAACAGTCAAAAACACGAGACACAGTAATTCTGACCACAAAAACTATAAGTTTTACTAAAATTATAACGATAATATCTATTTATAACGATTTAGATTTTTATGAGTTTTTAGATATATTTTTATAGAATTTATATGATATTATAGTAAATACGATATAAAAATTCATATAATATAGTTATATTTTTATCATACATCAACTACTCCCCACTTAGCTTTTGATCGTCCTCGAGCAAAATAAGCGATAATATATAAAATGTTATAATGCAAATAATATAGTTCTTCTAGACTAAATTTCTAACTTAGTAACGTATGCTGTCAATATTATAATTATATTAATTTTATCTATCTAAGATTATTAAAAAAATAAAAAGTGTGTATAACTTAATAAATTAGTTATAAAATATTATCTAAATGAAATTCCACATGAATTACTTAATAAATATAAAATAAAATACTTAGAATAACTTTGTAATCGCCACTATATGAAATTTCGGAATCAAGGACTAAGTCAAGTAGTTGGCAAAATTGGCTATAACGGTTAGGGCTCAGGGTGTTTGGCTAATCGAAAGGATAACAAAGGAAAATCAAAAGAAATAGAAGCAAGCCGTACGTATTTACACCTTCAACTTTTGATCAAAAATATCTTGATCAGTAACATCCTGATACTGTTTTCAAAATTTAATTCTAATAACCATATTTTTTTTTTTTAGAATACTAACATATCCGAACTTATTGCCAGAATCGACTATCTTTCAAGCGTTATGAGGTGAGAACGAATACATCAGCACCTAACTATTCCAATTTTTTTCTTTTTCTAGAGAATAACAATATTTGATAAAAGATTGCCTTCCGAATAATATTTATTCCAATCTCAAAGATCTACCATTATTGAATTTCGATGTCGCCACCGCTATCCATAAGTACATACTAAACTTATGGATTTCAAGGAAATGTAGACCATTTTAAGTTAAGGGTCGGTTATATCTAGTTAATCATAATGGCTAATTTCGGTGAGGTCTTGATCACTCTACAAGGTGAGTGGAGACAAAAATTGAAATTACGTTCGGGTAGGCTTATTTGGCCATAGTTAGTCAAAGTAATGCCAAAAATCTCATCATTCCTAATCCGATTCAAATTCATATTTGTCTTGAAAAGAAAATCATTCTAAAATTTTATTATAATTATAAGTAACTTTTGTCTAATTTCAAAAATAATATTTCATACTATTTATCTAGGTATACATACTTAAAATCTTGATAAAAATCTAAAATAGATATAAATAATATAGAAATAATATATCGAGATTACTTTACTTAGTAAAAAAAATTATTCTATCCAAATATACTATCCATATTATAATAATTATATATTATTTCGTTTATTTCCTTAAGAATAATTAAACTAAGTGTTTAAGCATTTGATATATTAAATTCAATTTATTTACTAAACAATCTCTACTCCCCACTTACGAATTGGCATCGTCCCGATGTGTAATGAGTAGTAAACATTTGGTTTAGAAAATAAAATGAATTTTATAATGGTTAAATATTTTACGTGTCATCATGCATTTGATGACGCTTATATATAGCTTAAAGGCAAAACATAGTAAAACAACACACAAATATATTACAAAATTAAAAGAAAGTAAAAGTTAAATACTACTTTAAACTAGAAAAACTGAAACTAAGTTAATTTATTCTTTCTTAACTAACTTACTTTTACTTAACTACTTCTTCGTCCTAAAACATCTTAATTTTCTTCACTTGATGAACCTCCTGGGATACCAACTGGTAATATCCCAACCTGAGTAAGGCGAGCAGGGAAGATTTCATCTGTCGCTCTTTCTTGGATCCTAGCCAAATGAGTACAGATTCGGGATATCAACCATGCAAAAGGCATTGGCTGACGGTTTGGTCGTCTCCCAAAGGCAAAACTCACAAAGACCTTTTGAATTAAGACTCCCCAATCTATAACGGTATACTCGGGAATTGATGAAACGTTTCCACGTTCTAAGATGGGGAAGTAAGGCAGCGGTGGAAATATCTTGATTATTATTATACTGTGAGAATATGACTTGGTAAGATTCCTCCCGTTTGTTAATGAATCCAGCAGCAGTATCATATAAACCTTATATATGATATAAAAATAAGTTTATCATAAAATTTTTATGAAATCTTTGAAAATTATATATATATAATTTTTATTTTTTTTTTATTTTTTTTTTAAAAAAAAAACATAAAACTTAATCTAATTCTTCTCTTATCATTCTTAAATCTTCAAGATTTCTATAATAACGGTCCATCAACCTAATTCCTAGAAATGATGCGTTTGAATTCTCTCTTTGTTGTCCATCGGGATTTTCGGATAACCACCTAGTCGTTCCCATCTTAATTACCTTCAAACATTCATCCCGGGATTTGGTTGTCTTTGTCTCCACATTTTCCATTATGTTCACTTTTTCCACTGATTCTACATCTCATTAGAAATCTTGCCCTTCTCTTTATAGCACTTCTCGATTTTCCATTACAAAGATCTCTTTCATCGATTTCGCTTATCGACTCCTTGTTTAAATTAAAAACTAAGGTTTCTATTCTAAAGGCAACATCTTTATCTAAACCTAATTTTAAAAGTAAAATAAAAACTTTCATTCTATCTATAAAAGGCATTCCAGTTCTTTAACGTCTATCCGGTAAAAGATGAAACTAATTAAATTGCATATTAAAAGATGAATTAAAAAGATAGTACCCGTAATCGGTTGTGTTTAGAATTCCCGCTTCCTTAACTGTTGGAGGGTCTTTAAGCAATAATATTTCTTCATTTTGTACCCTTCGCCTACAAAAGCTTTACCCTATGACCATTGGCTATGAAAGTTGTTTTTCCATCGTTAGTTCTACTGACTCTGCACTTATAGACTTTAGTTATGTCATATGGACCTGTCCATCTTGATTTAAGTTTACCTCGAAATAACTTTAAACGTGAATTGTATAAGAGTACTCGATCACCTACATGGAACTCACGACTATAGATTTTCTTGTCATGGAAAGCTTTATGCCGTTTGTGATTCGAGCATTTTCATAAGAATCGAGTCGAAATTCTTCGATTCATAATCTGAAGTAACCTATGATCACCAACAACTTTAGGATCAAAATTTAGGAATTTAATAGCCCATAAAGCTCGGTGTTCTAATTCAACAGGGAGATGACAAGATTTACCAAAAACTAATTTATAAGGAGAACAACCAATTGGTGTTTTAAAGGCTGTTCTGTATGCCCATAATGCATCATCTAGTCTTTCTGCCCAGTTTTTACGATTTGAGTCCACTGTTTTCTCCACGATCCTTTTGATTTCTTTATTTGACACCTCTACCTGTCCACTAGTTTGCGGATGATAGGGTGTTCCTAGTTTATGAGTTACACCATACTTCTCAATTATCTTAGTAAATGGTCGGTTACAAAAGTGTGATCCTCTATCACTAATGATAGCCCTTGGAATGCCATATCTTGTAAATATATTCTTTTTAAGGAACCTTAGCACAACCTTGGTATCATTAGTTGGAAGAGCTTCAGCTTCTACCCATTTCGAAACATAATCAACTATTACTAAAATAAATCTTTTTCCAAAAGATATGGGGAAAGGTCCCATGAAATCTATGCCCCATACATCATATAATTCACATTCTAAAATCGGTTGCATAGGCATTTCATGTTTTTTAGATATGTTTCCCCATTTTTGGCATGATTCACAAGATTTTGCATGTTTGTATGCATCTTTATATAGTGTAGGCCAATAAAAACCACATTGTAAAACTTTGAAAGCAGTTTTCCATCCTCCATGGTGACATCCTGCCTCACGATCATGGCAAAACGATAAAATACTTAAAATCTCATTATCAGGCACACATTTTCTGATTATCCCATCCGAACATTTACGGAAAAGGTCTGGTTCTTCCCAGTAATAAAATTTTAAGTCATAAAAGAACTTCTTTTTCTGCTGCCAAGTCCAGTGAGACGGAATATTACAGGTAAGGTAATTCACAATATTCCCAAACCATGGTGAATTTTCCTTTGATGGTTTTCTATTTTTTAATAATTGCATGGTTGAGGGAGTATCGATCCTAAAAAGTTGTTCATCCGGAAAGGAATCTCGTATTTCATTTCCTATTCCCTTATCTTTCTCCATTCTACTTAGATGATCTGCCACTACATTTTCACTTCCTTTTTTATCCTTAATTTCAATATAAAATTCTTGAAGCAACAGAATCCACCTAAGAAGACGTGGTTTAGCATCTCTCTTACTTAACAGATACTTCAAAGCTGAATGGTCTGTATAGATAATAACCTTAGATCCAACGATATACGATCTAAACTTATCTAAGGCAAAAATTACAGCCAACAGTTCTTTTTCTGTAGTTGCATAATTTAGTTGAGCTGCATTTAACGTGTGAGATGCATAGTAAATTGCTTTAAGTATCTTATTATATCCTTGACCTAAAACAGCTCCTACAGCTAAATCACTTAGATCACACATAATTTCAAATGGCAAACTCCAATCTGGTGCTACTAGCACTGGTGCAGTAGTTAACCTTGCTTTTAGGGTCTGAAATGCGTCCATACATTTATCTTCAAAGTTAAATGGTACTTCCTTTTTAAGCAAATGGCTTAGAGGCTTTGCTATTTTCGAGAAATCTGCAATAAATCTCCTATAAAAACCTGCATGTCCGAGAAATCCTCTCAAAGTTCTTAGATTAATTGGTGGAGGTAATTTTTCAATTACTTCGACTTTAGCTTTGTCCACTTCGATACCTACTTGAGAGATTCTATGACCTAGAAGAATTCCTTCCGATACCATTAAGTGACATTTTTCCCCCGTTTAGCACTAAGTTGGTATCTCTTCACAAACGTTGCAATACTGCGTTCTAAAAGCAATAAGCATTCATCGAAAGAATATCCATAAACACTAAAGTCATCCATAAAGATTTCTAAGAATTTCTCGACCATGTCAGAAAATACTGCCATCATACATCTCTGAAATGTAGCTGGTGCATTACATAAGCCAAAGGGCATTCGTTTATAAGCAAAAGTTCCATAGGGACAAGTGAAAGTAGTTTTTTCTCTATCTCCTGCTGCAATGAATATTTGTAAATATCCTGAATAACCATCTAAGAAACAGTAATACTTATGTCCACTTAATCATTCCAACATCTGTACGATGAAGGAAGTGGATGATAATCTTTCTTAGTATGATCATTCAGTTTTCTAAAATCAATACACATTCGATATCCTGTAATTTCCCTTGTCGGAATCCATTCATTTTTATCATTTTCCTTTACCGTGAAACCTCCTTTCTTTGGTACCACTTGAGTTGGACTTACCCATTCACTATCAGATATAGGAAAGATTATCCCCATTTCTAATAGTTTAATAACCTCTTTCTTAACAATAGTTTGCAAATTTGGGTTGAGGCGGCGTTGTGGCTGAATACAAGGTTTAGCTCCCTCATTTAGAATAATTTTATGAACGCATATCTCAGGGCTAATTCCTTGAATATCTGCCACTGTCCATCCAAATGCTTTCTTATGATTTCTTAACATTCTTAGTAATTGACTTTCCTGTTCATTAGTTAAGGTTGATGATATAATAATCGGCAGTAGATTATCCGTTTCAAGAAAAGCATATTTCAGATTTGAAGGAAGTGGTTTCAACTCCAGATTCCTTGGTGGATCTTCTACTGAAGATTTTAAAAATGGTCCTTCTAGTTCTAATTTCAAATATTGATGCCATGGGTGCTTAGAAAACAGTCCTTTATTAAGATAAAGGATTACTTCTCTCATTTCAGTATCATTTTCATCTTCTTTATAGATAGATAATGCCAAACATTCTTCTAGTCTATCTTCATAATCTTGTAATTTGACATCACAGACAGTAGATAATTTATATATAAAAGAACATGATTCTGGCCATTTTTACCCTCCGGTCTTTCTATTCATGATCGCGTATCCTAACTTCTCTGGTCAGTTCATCATTAGGTTACGATTCTTGTTAAATCGAGTAGCTAATTCAATTTTAACTTTTCATTAAGCGCGAATAGAAAGAGATTCATTATAATCAATTTTAATTCAATTTTAACATAGTCATCATCTATTTCCCTAAAAAGATAAAACTAATTCAATTTCATATCTTGGCTAGATATAGAGTTAGCCTAATATCATTATAACTAATATATAGATACTAATATAAATAAACAAACATAAATACATTAAAAAGTTACCAGATTACAATTGTAGCGTCAGAGCCGTATTCTCCGGAAATAACAACTCCTTTAACAACAACGAGCCTTGATAATCCTTCTAAGTATTACAACGATACTTATACTACATTATTATTTCGGCAGAATGCCTTTTACGGTATTTACATAACTAGAAACTAGATTAAGATAATATATATATATGAAGTGATATATATATATTGGTACAATTCCACGACACCGCAAATGAAAGTGTATTTATAAGTCGAGGCGAGAGGCGGCTCGGGCGGGTCGATGACCGGCTCGGGCGGGTCGAAGATGCGGCTCGGGGCGGTGCTACGATGGATATTCTCTTGTGTCAGGCCCCATGTGCTGATGGCAGAGAGATTCCGGCTCGGGCCGGTTTACTTCGGTTCGGGCCGGACTTTGAAAAATATCCTTCTTCGGTTTTCTACTGTTTCGATATTAATTCTTCATTTTTTCATCACACGTACCACAAAGCAATCAAAAACACGAGACATGATAATTTCGACCACAAAACTATAAGTTTTACTAAAATTATAACGATAATATCTATTTATAACGATTTAGATTTTTATGAGTTTTTAGATATATTTTTATAGAATTTATATGATATTATCGTAAATACGATATAAAAAGTCATATAATATAGTTATATTTTTATCATACATCATATGTTCATCTTGATGAATGAATATCTCATGACTTAGGAAGGAATGTTTGAAAGGCAAGATTGAGAGATATGGCTAAGAGCCATAATATCTTAATTAGATTCCATCAGTGACAACCAGGTTGTAAACCTAGTCTGTCTTACACAGAGGAATGTCCCCGAAAGGTCGACATGGATAGTAATATGATTACCATAAGGCTATAAGGACGGTTTGAAAGGCACGGGCGTAAACCTTGTAATTATCTTTATGCCACCAGCTGAGCCAGTTCTATGCAGACTATGCTAGTTATAACTTCGTATCATGGCTATATGATATTGTTGAAGACGTTGGGCAGACAGCTCGATGTTCATAGACGATAACATGATATGTGAGCCCATGAGATCCATTTATGGACTCAAACAAGTTTCTCTAGACGATTTCTTTGTTTGATAATCAAAGGAGTTTGATTTAGTCAAAAGAAGGAATATGCCCCATGTGCAATATGGATAGTAGGAGTGTGTTACGATTTTTGAGTAAGGTGTTGGATATCTCTCTCGAGAATTAATACCCCATGTCATAGTCAATTAATGTTTGGTAGTTTAAGGTCTTTACGAAAGCACTTGGATTAGCAGTTCTTATTTTAGAAATAAGAATCTATAGCGATAGATTTAACTGATGTTGAATTATAGTTTACCTATATAGGTGTGATGCTAAAAGAGTTTAGCATAGGTCGCGATAGGGGATACTGCTAGCCGGTGTTCCCAAGACCTATCTATGTTAGGATGCTGGTCCTAAAGATAAGGTGAAAGATGATACTTATGGAAGGTTCCATTTGCTGCTGCAATAGGAACCATCATAAAGGTAATGCCGGGTGTTCATAGTCCATGAATAGTCATGAGCAAGTATGAAAGTAAATCTGGTGAATGTCGAGAATATCCTTAAACAAGTTAAGGATGGTTTCCTAGCTTATCGAAACTTGAAGGCGAATAAACGTAGATATACAGACAGGTATCTTGAGTCTTATGAAGGCAAGTAGGAGCTACAGTCTGAGTTTGCATTCACTTTGATTAAGTGATACAGTGAGCTGGAAATTTTCTAGGCTATGGGTCACTATAAACTCTGCAACTTAGCCAAAGCACAGTAGTGCCTTAGAGACGCAGCAGGAGCGGTACATGGATCTAAGATGGTTCATTCCTGAACCTTATGTGGTTCTTCCACCTTTTCTATATAGCCGATATAGTAAGTGGATTCATTGCTTGAAGCAAGGACCAGGGTCTCGTCGGAGATTCGTGTGTGTGTTGAGGCGGTTCCTTTGACTTGATCATTTGGAGCATGGTATGAAGATAGTCTGAGTCCCCACGGATAGCGATCCATTTATGGCTGTGGTGGTTTGCAGTATTGCATGATATGATATTCTTGTGTTTCAACTTGGTCTTGTGTGTGTGAGTGATTGGTTTTAGGCCAAGTGGGAGATTGTTGAAATAGTGTCATAAACCCAATCGGGTTGGACCGGATCCGACCGGGTCGGATCATTTCTACTATTTCTTTATGTTTATGCATATATTAAATGGATTTTATGTTGTCATATATATGTTCTTTTAGTGAACCAATTATGAATTGTTATATGATAACGTCCTTAGTATTAAATTGTGATAGAGAAACCATGATAGACGATTATGGTTGATGAGATCTCTAATCACTTTAATAAGTTTGATACTTAAATGTCTATAGGCTGATGTACTATTAAACAGGGCATTGATAGTATAAACAGGCTAGCACGTATTATATGTCTAATGTCTTTAAGGGCAGGGATAGATCTCGTCTATCGAAGTGCATAGACACTTGGACTGTACGTGGCGTGTATTAGAGAATGCATACGTTAGACTGACCCACTTACATTAAGTGTCACACTATGTGGCAGTTGTGTAATTATCCTTTAGACCGGAGTCTTCATGCTTTGACACTATTGAGGTTTCCCCAAGCCACGGGGCGATCATGCGGTAGTGATTGAGTGTGATACTGAAGCATGCGGAGTATACATGTTTGGTCGTCTGGAAATCGTGTACCCTATCAGTAGGGGTGAATATCCGAAAGGGCCTTCTTATAAGGAATGTCTTACTCTCGTGAATCTTTGCAAAGTGGAAGTAAATGAGTTACTTCGAGAGAGAATGATATCCAGATTATAAGATACGGTCGTTAATGTTTGACACTCGACGTACGACCGTATGGATATTATTACAGCGATAGGATTGTAAGTTACACGGTAACCATTTCACATGAAAGGTAGTAGTCATTGCACTTGACTCTTCCGAGGATTGGGGGTCACAGTGTGTTGCTAGACGTTATCCCGTGATCGTTAGGCATGAAGGGCGTTTTTATAATTTGCACTTTGTGTCTAAGACCAACATATTCGGAAGCCTATCGGGTCACACACATATGAACATCTAGCCGGATTAAAATGTGGTTATAGTTGATGACCAAATAAGAAAAGTTTATCTCGAGACTATAAAGGTTATAGTGGTAAATTAATATAGTGGTATTTGTTTATTATGAATAAATATAATACAAGATATTAATTATGTTGATTAATTAAATATACATATATGATGTGTATGTCGAAATTATGTATATATGTGATATACATGTATTTTGCAAATTAATTAATCATAGCATTATATTAATTAAACAATATTCCGGATGCCAAATCTTTGGGATATGTGGCGCCAATTATAAGTGTATTATGATACACTTGGATTGTGCAATTTAATTAATAAGATTATCATAATATTAATATTAGATACTAATTGATTTTGGAAAAATAGATTTATGGTAATAAGATAAATATAATCAATATAAGATATTGGCAATAATTAGATTTTATTTAATATGAGATATTATAATAAAAGAGATAAATCAATCTATGAGATTTTCCTTGTTTTATTGGGAAAAGATTTTCTTCTCCTCCACTCATATTTGGAGCGCCATTTTGCCTATAAAAAGGAAGTGGGTGTCAAGCTCTTTTATACATCACAATTCCAAGAGCTAATAGTTCTTGTGTAAAATAGAGAGCATCCTATAGAGAGTTGGAGAGAGGGGAAAAAGGCCGGTCAAAGAACCGGAGTTTTCCAATAGCAATCCATGATGGGATTCGCAGTCGTTCGTGTGGACTAGCGGTAGAGGCCGAACACTTGGGCGGCTCTATGCAGAACTACTCTCCTTAGACGGTCAAAGCGTCGATCTTTTAGATCAAACAAGGTAACCACCGTCTACTAGCTTATTTGTTTATTGCTTAAACGAAGTCGATCTTGGGAAAAGGAAATCAAATTTTGAATTCATTTGCACTCCCGCGTGAGATTTCCTAACAACCGAGAGAGAGCATGATATCGGGATTATAAGATACGGTCGTTAATGTTTGACACTTGACGATTTACCGTATGGATATTACAAATGGGATTGTAAGTTATACGGCAATCGTTTCACATGAAAGGTAGTAGTCATTGCATTTGACTCTTCCAATGATTGGGGGTCACGGTGTGTTGCTAGACGCTATCCCGTGATCGTTAGGTATGAAGGGCATTTTCGTAATTTGCACTTTGTGCCTACGGCCAACATATTCGGAAGCCTATCGGGTCACACACATATGAACATCTAGCCGGATTAAAATGTGGTTATAGTTGATAACCAAATAAAGAAAGTTTTATCTCGACTATAAAGGTTATAGTGGTAAATTAATATTGTGGTATTTATTTATTATGAATAAATATAATACAAGATATTAATTATGTTGATTAATTAAATATATGTATTTTGATACATATGGGGTGCATATAATAGTGTATTAAGATACACTTAGGTTATGCAATTTAATTAATAGTATTACCAAATATTAATATAAGATATAATATATATATATATATATATATATATATATATATATATATATATATATATATATATATATATATTTGTGCTTCCAGTGTGTGGTGCATGATTGTTTCCAAAATATATATATGTATAGATTTATATTTGTAATATATATGTGATATATACACATGTGTAAATTGATTTATGGTAATAAGATAAATATAGTCAATATAAGATATTGACAATATATTTGAAATATTTAATATAAGATATTGAATATTAATGAGATAAATCAATCAATCATATTTTCCTTATTTTACTAGTAAAAGGTTTTCTTCCTCTCCACTCCTATGGGGCGCCACTTTTACCTATAAATAGGAAGTGGGTGTCAAACTCTTTTATACATCATAATTCCAAGAGCTAATAGTTCTTGAGAAAAATAGAGTGCTTCCTAGGAGAGTTTTATGAGAGAGAAAAATTCGGTCTAGCAACCGAATTGTTCTGGTAGCAATCCATGATGGGATTCCGGCGGGCTGTTCGTGTGGATCACCGGTAAAGGCCGAACACTTGGGCGGCTCTATGCAGAACTACTCTCCTTAGACGGTCAAAGCGTCGATCTTATAGATCAAGCAAGATAACTACCGTCTTTAGCTTATTTGTTTATTACTTAAAAGAAGTCGATCTTGGGTAAAAGGAAATCAAATTTTTGAATTCCGCTGCGTTCCCGCGTAGATTTCCTAACAACAATTGGATGTTGGGGTTAACGTTGAAGAAAATGTGCCTTTTAGGCATGGGGCTAAGTATACTTTCAGCAGCCAACGTAGCAAATATCTTTTTCTTAGCAGGGTAAATAGAATGGTCAATATATGCACGACAAAAAATTTCCGAACGGTGGTCGGAAAAATGATATGTTTCGTGGGTAAAAGATGGTAAGCTATTTTTCAGGACTGCCGTGAAGTGTATATGAAACCGATGATTCTTCTACCTCATGATATCTTAAAGATTCAGATGGCAATGGAATAGTAGGAGTAGCATTTGTAATTTTTAGAAAAAGTGACTTGACCTCTTAGCTGGGCAAGCCAGCAGGGGCAATGCCAGCTGAGTAAAGTCAGCAGGGGCAATGGCAGCTAAGTAAAGTCAGTAGGGGAAAAGCCAACAGGGGCAATGCCAGCTGATTAAAGTCAGCAGGGCAATGTCAGCAGGTTACGTCTGGTTGAGTCAACTGAGCTGAGTTCACATCTGGGGTATTTTAGTCAATCAGCTAGTATTTAGTTATGGCGGCTAGGTCTAGGGTTTAGTGACTATAAATACAAGTTTGTTGTAACCTAGTGCAATCACAGTTAACATTGGTCAGCAGTGGCGTCAGGAGCAATTGCATATGCAATTGCAGAGTCTGTAAAATCTCCAGTGATAATATAATCTCCTCATTTCTGCCCGTGGACTAGTCGGCATATTGCCGGAAACCACGTTAAATTCTGTGTTATTGTTTCTTGGGTGTTTTATGCTTTCTCGTTTATTCTTGATTATTGCAATCCGTTTTGGATCCCCGACGGTCTTGTTATAACAAACTGGTATTAGAGCGTCGAGGTTATCATAAGGGAATCCGAAATCTGTTCAACTTAGGTTGATTGTCACCAAGGTCGTAATTGATGCTAGGTTCTGGGATTAACGCTAACTTTCCGGTGAGATCAAGATGTCTGGGTTAGATGTAGAGATTGGTAAATTCACTGGAAGGAACAATTTCAATCTGTGGCAAATCAAGATGCGTGCTCTGTTGAAGAAACTAGGGCTCTGAGCTCCATTGACAAAGGCGGTGGATGCAGGAAACGCTGAGATGGCCAATCTGGAGGAGAAAGCACATTCAATAATTTTGTTGTGCTTGTCTGATGATGTTATCACTGAAGTTGCTGAAGAGGATTATTGAAGAGGCGTGTAATTTGAAGCTTGAGAGTGCAGATACGACAAAGTCGTTGATCAACAAGTTGCTGATGAAACAACTGTTGTTCAGTTTAAAGATGCATGAAAGGATGCCTCTCAGAGATCATCTGGACAAGTTGAACACAATATTGCTTCCTTTAAGGAGTATTGGTGTTAAGATCGAAGATGATGATGCAGCTCTAATTTTGTTGGTATCATTGCCAGCATCATAAGAGAGTTTTGTGCAGTCTTTTGTTGTTGGAAGAAACACGGTGTCATTGGAGGATGTAAGGGCATCTCTCCATGATCAAGAGCTAAGGCATAATGCAGCTTGCACATGTATAGACAATTAGGCTACTGGTTTGGTTGCTAGTAGCAGTTTCAAGGGAATGCAAATCTGGTCTGAATCTGATTCTGGAGTGTTGGCAAGCAGGTGGAGCTTCAGGTCCATACTCAACTGAGTCTGTAGAAGTCTGCTGAGAACAGTCAACACTAATTTGGCACTTGGTTGTGCATCTAAACCTGAAGAATCAAGAGCTGAATTTGGTGGAACCAAAATCTGGGGTCGGCTGAGTGAAGGTCTGCAGATCTAGTACCAACTGAGTAGATGAATGTTCAAGTTTGGTAAGTCTGCTGAGTGGAAGTCAGCAGAGTGGCATCTGCTGAATCTGTTGAACATGCCTGTGTTGGTTCTGCATCTGTGCCTGGAAGCCTTAGCTGAGTGAAGTCAGCTGAGCATATGGTGAACATGTCTGAATTAGAGTCTCATCTGATCTGAGAGATTCTTGCCTGAGGTGAAGTTCTCATCTGGAGTTAAGTCTCATCTGGAGTAGTCTAACCTAAAGTCTGTTGTGTTCACATCTGGTCTGCTCAGAATTTGAATCTGAATCTGCAATATGTTTGGTTGAAGTTGAATCTGAATAACTCATCAGAGTGTCCTCAACTGAGGTGATTACATCTGAATCTGGTAATCACGTCTTGTCTGGCGATCAAGTTCGAATCTGTTGGTCACATCTATTCTCAACTCAATCGAGTCTGAACCTATTAACAGCAGAGGATCTCATCTGAATCTGAGAGGTTCTCATATGAAGTTGGTTTCTCATCTGGAGTTAACTCTCATCTGGAGGAATCACACCTGAAGCTGTTAAGTCTGAAGAAAGAGGAGGAATCTAGTACAGTACATCTAGCATTGATGAATGCATCTGGTACAGTAAATCTGGCATTGACGAATGCATCTGGTACAGCACATCTGGTTATACACATGTTTGAACGAGAGTTCAAGTCAAGGTGGAGATTGTAAGAAAAAATGACTTGACCTCACATTTGGGCAAGCCCAAGAGGGGCAATGGCGGTGAGTAAAGTCGGCGAGGGGCAATGTCGGTGAGTAGAGTCGCACAGGCAATGTCGTGAGTTACATTTGGTGGAGTCAACTGAGCTGAGTTCACATCTGGGGTATTTACTCAATCAGCTAGTATTTAGTTATGGCGGCTAGGTTTAGGGTTTGGTGACTATAAATACAAGTCTGTTGTAACCTAGTGCAATCGCAATTAACATTGGTCAGTAGTGGCGTCAGGAGCAATTGCATATGCAATTGCAGAGTCTGTAAAATCTCCGGTGATAATATAATCTCTCGCGTTACGCGCTCGTGTATTAGTCGGCATGCCGAAACCACGTTAAATTCTGTGTTATTGTTTCTTGGGTGCTTCATGCTTTCTTGTTTGTTCTTGATTATTGCAATCCGTTTTGGATCCCTGACGGTCCTGTTATAACAGTAATGTAATTTTTTTAAGCACACTTTAACCGGCAGCGTTTTACAAGAGCTGCTTTATTTCGATATCCATTTGAGCATATGCCAAACGGCGTTTCACAATTCTGCTATCTTTGTTTTTATCTTCCGTAATACAATAGAGCAAGGAGATCGGATCCTCTGCTGTGGCGAATTCACAGCAGACGGTGCTGTAACGAAGAAACGGCGACGTTTTGAGTCTAAGCGTCGCCGTTTTGGTCCGAGTTAAAAAATAAAATTAAAAATACACAGCAAAACGGCATCGCTGTGATGTAAAACGACGTCGTTTTACATCACAGCAGATCACAGCAGATCACAGCAAACCCCCCTTACAGCAGACGATCCGAACTCTAGAGCAAGTACCCAAAGAAAGTGAGTAAGAGTGGCTACGAAGAAGTATTCCTATTTATTGTCTGGAGTAATATGATAGCCATGTTACTAAAATAGGAGCAATATCCAGACAATTGAAAGAATCACGGGGGTAAAAACTAATTTAATTGGGGGAAAAAGTTAAAAGCCAAATAACAAAAGCAATAGAAGAAGAAAAGTTTCCTGTTTCATGGAAGAGAGTACGGGAAACTCACTGAATTTTATGAAAGGGAGAAAAAGAAATTAGAATGTGGTGAGACCAAGGCAATTGCAGGAGCAACAATTTATACAGCCATAGCAGATCAAGAATGTTAATCGTCTTCTTCCTTAACCCTCACCCGTCTTCATCCTTAACCCTCGCCAGGAGAGGAAGATCGTTTGATTGGATGTAAGAAACGACAACAACACAACTGGATTTCACCTTAACAATAGCCAATAGAATCAGCACAATTTGTTATTATCCGAAGAAGACATGACGACGGGAAAATAGGGGAACTTCTTCCCTAGTATCTCCACATGCACCGAAGTGACCGGTGGGTTGATCGCACCACGCGCTTTTACATCACACATCTAAACTGTGTGGTTCTGATCAACCCACCGGTCACTTCACTCTAAAATCCCTCACCACACAAGAATTTTCCGGAAAATAGGCGTGGAAGAAAACACGCCAGCAGGAAAAGCAACGTGGGACGTGCTTTTTTTTTATTATTATTTTTTTTATTTTATGAAGAAAGGTGGAACGGGTGAAACATAAAGAAGTGTAATAATAATTAATACTACCGTCGTTCTAGCTAGCCAACAAAAGAAGTGTTCGCCCAACCCCTCGCCAATTCTCTTAACCTTAAAGATAATGACAAGATTGAGTTGTTTAGATAATTATGTTTGAATTTGTATTATGATAAAATTTGGTTTAGATAGAGGTTTATTTGAATAGATCTCTATCAATAATAAGTTTATAAATATTGTAATATTCTATCAGTTTTATATGCAATACAACGTCTTTCATATAATGGTCAATCATTAAAAATTTGTTTGGGCGAGGTTTGTTACTGTAATCTAAACGAACCTCATGTATATATATATATATATATATATATATATATATATATATATATATATATATATATATATAATTTTCTCGTTAACATCAATTACAGGCGGCCTAAATTCCTTTCACTAGATAGTATGAGGGCACTTTATCTTATCAGTCACCATTTTTTATCTCTAAAATAATATATATCACTTGTTTTATAACATCTCAATTCAAAATACTCCATAGCAACATTCATATCCTTATCCCTATAACATTTCAAATAATATTAAATAATACATATTCTACCTCACAACCCTATTCATACACATTAAATATTTATTATTTCACTCAAAGAAAGATCCCTATCCTTATAATTTTTAATAATTAAATATGTTTAGTGACGTGAATAGTGCATCCTCACAAGTAGGGACAAGACTGCTCATATCCCTAAAAATAAATAGGGATGGAGACTCTCTTCATGGAAGCAATTTTGGAGTGAAAGAAACTCTATTTTTATCTTTATTTTAGAAATAAAAGACCATATAATGACTTACATTACGAATGTCCCTGATAGCCGAAATATACGTTCTTTGATCTAGTTCTCCAAGACATCCTGCGGTGGCTTTCCCGTGTGTTGAATGCAAATTTGCTTATTGGTTACTTCAATTGGATCTCCCAATTCTTTGCATGCATGGGAGCAGGGGGGAGCGCGATCCCCTGGTGTGCTGTGATGGCGGGCTAAAGCTTTTTTTAATGGGTCAGTAAATATTTAACATACTAAATAATTTTTTTTCACGGTCCAAATATTTTATAGGTATTAAACGCAGAGTATTTTTAATTTTAATGGTCGTGGACCACCCTTTGAAGGCTCTAGATCCGCCCTGGGTGTGCATGTGTGTGTTGTGCGGTGCGGTGCACCCGAAACGGCATCGTTTCGGGCCAAAACGACGCCGTTTCGATTGTGTGTTTTTCTTTATTTTTTACAGCGGAACCAAACGGCGTCGCGTCGGATCGAAACGACGCCGTTTTGATGCACAACACGCCGCGTTGTTCATGTGTGTACTGTAGGGGATCAAGGTCCGGAGCAGGGGTTGTCTAGGGTGCTGTACAAAGCGCCACTACTAATCTCTAATATCATTATAATAAAATATAAAAGATATTGTATTGCATTGATTGATAAAACTGATAGAAATTACAATATTTATAGACTTATTATCTAAACCAAATAATTTATCCTAACAATTTTATCATAATTTAAATTCAAACATAATTATCTAAACAACTCGATCTTGTCATTATCTTTAACATAGAGAAAAATAAAAGAGATTGTATTGCATTGATTGATAAAACTGATAGAACATTACAATATTTATAGACTTATATATGATAGACAGATAGAACCCTATCAAAGCCAAATAATTTATCCTAACAAATTTCTCATAATTCAAATTCAAACATAGTTATCTAAACAAATCAATTTTGTCATTATCTCTAACAACTATGCTGATTATAATGATTTAAAATGTGTGAATAAAAGACTAATCTATATTAATTTGATGGTGGTGGTTTTTATAGCGGTAGTAAGGAGACTTTTAGGTGGTGTCTCACTACACACAAGACATTATATGGCATCACGGGACCATCATTTTTAAACCTGGATTCAAATTAAGCCAAGAATTATCCACTTCCTTTGGAAAATTCTTCATAATGCCCTCGCTACGGAGATTGCTTTAAAAACCAGGGGAATAGGAGATGGTTTATGTCAGATATGCCATAGTCAGGAAGAGACTACGTGGCACTGCTTTTTTGATTGTGAAATTTCGCAAGCTGTCTGGGATAATTACCACATGGGAGACTTTCTACGAAAGTTGCAGCTGCATTCTTTTACAGATTTTTTTGACGCCATTTTCCAGTTGGATAATCAAAAGGAGCTTGTACAAATAATTTACCTGATGTGGAATATTTGAAAGGCACGGAATGGATGGATTTTTTCGGGAACTGCGGTACGCATCAATTCGATCTTGACTTCTTCTAAGGTTGAAGTTGAGGAGTTCTTATCATGCATTTCGACGGATTTGGTCTATGCCCCAAAAAAAACCCATGTAGAAAAATGGATTCCTCCAAGCATCGGAACAATTAAATTGAATGTTGACGCGGCTTTTGGTGAAAATATGGTTGCGGTAGGAGGTATCCTCCGGGACGCTAACGGGCGGATCATACGCAGCTTTTCGAAGAAACTTGAAGGAGGGTTCGATGTGCTAACAGGTGAGGCTCTCGCTATATACCATGTTTTGGTTTTGCTCTCACCTGGGGTTTCTTCAGAGTCTTTTTAGGGAGACTCACTTCTGATCTATAATCGCCTGACCAACCCCTCTGAAGATCTTTCGCCAGTTGGTAGTATTATTGAAGATTGTCGTCAGCTGATGCCAGCGTTTGTCTTGGTTTCTTTTTCTTTTGTTAGGAAGCAAGGAAATATTCATGCACATTTTAATGTAGAAAGTCTCCATCTTGTTGGATGTGTGGAATGTGGTTCTACCTCTCCTTCTCATGTTATTCATGCTTGTATCGCGGATTTTGATCAATAAATAAATTCTTAGCCCTAAAAAAAATTTTAAAAAATAAAAAGTGCAGGGTAATACAGGTTGAAATTTGGGAAATATAAAGTTTGACATTTTAAGCATCCCCGTCCCCATGGCCTGTTAATGTCCTCAAAATCCAGAGACCACAAAATATTGGATAAAACAGCTTCCTAATGTCTCCCATACGTGCAATGTTTCTGCATAGTGAACTTGTATAACTAGTGATGGTGGTCTTGCTAAGCATAAAAGCAATCCAAACATGCCCTGCTGCAACTTTAGATTATAGCTGTTTGAGAAGACAATCAGATTATAAAGGGATAATTAGCATCCGTTGTGGGATTGCGGAGCCATCGGGTAAACCGGCACCTGTTGGTGAAAAGACCAAATACAATGATGGGTTGTTTGAGAAGGCGTTCATGAGCCTTTTCGCTCGAAAGATGGAGAATTTTGCATCCAAGTCCCCATCTTTTTCTATGAATGAGCAAGAAAAGAAGAAGAAAGGTTTGTTTGATTATGATTATAATAGCTTTGTGGATGTCTCTAGAAGAGTAATGCAAGGAAGGACACGTGTCCAGCAACAACAAGTTGTTCGTGAGGTTCTCTTATCCATTCTTCCTCCTGGTGCTCCTAATCAGGTTAAAATTTTCTTTTTTTTTTTTTTCTCTTTACAAAACCATTAACAGTAAATCAAGATCGCCAATTGAACGAAATGGGGTTTTGATTCATTTTCAATGTCTTTTTGGTTCTGTGTTTCACAATTCTTGCGTTTTGAAATTAGCTCATTGTTCTTGATTTTTGACAGTTCAAGAAACTTTTCCCACCAACAAAATGGGCTGCAGAATTCAATGCTGCATTAACAGTTCCAACCTTCCACTGGTTGGTTGGGCCTTCTGAGGTGCTTAATTTCACTTAATTCTTGTTTCTTTGTCTGCTAATTGTAGTAGAGTAATTCAATACATTATATTCTTTTCCCCTGAAAATTGGCATGTCCAATAATAGGTTAAGGAAGTGGAGGTAAATGGAGTGAAGCAAAGAAGTGGAGTCCTTGTGAAGAAATGCAGGTTCTTGTCTCTTTGTAACCTATACTCAACAGTCCATGGCTGAGTGTCTTAGGTAATGTATGCAATGAGGGAATATTCTTATATAGGGAGTCTTTATTAGAACGAACAGTCGGATGACTGCCACGTGGCACAAATCCAGCGGTTGAGTGTAACAGGGAGTCCCTACCTCAGAATTACCTTGCAATGAGTGAGACAGTGTCAAAACAAATTGCATTTTATGTCTTTGTATACCGAAAATTGTGTCCGTTTTGCAATGGATCGATGAGACTGTGTCGTGCGTGTCAAAAGAAATTGTATTTAATCTCTTTGTTTAGTTGATATTGTTTAACAGGTTTGGTGCAGTTAGAAGTCTTTAGTCCTTACCATAGTCCCTTTAGTTCTTGAAAATGCAGTGCATTGTTCAGTCTTTTTGCTGCAAATGCTTTGAGTGCAAATTATATGTATTATATGGCTATTGTTTTGAAGGTATTTGGAGAACAGTGGGTGTGTTGGAATGTGCGTCAACATGTGCAAAATACCTACACAAGATTTCTTCACGAACGAGTTTGGCCTTCCGTTAACCATGAATCCAAGTATGCTAATGTTTATAATAGTATAATCGATCCCTTTATTCTCTTGTGATGACGACGTGTATTAGCCTCTGTTTCTTTGGAAAATTTGCAGATTTTGAGGACATGAGCTGTGAAATGATATATGGTCAGGCTCCCCCATCATTTGAAGATGACCCTGTATCCAAACAGCCTTGTTTAGCAGCTTTCTGTAAGTGCTTTTGATACTTGATGTTCATTAGTGATTACATCTGTCTAAGGTTTGTACATCAATTCACATACAGGCTCCATTGCAAATCCCAACTCTACTATCTGCCCCAAATTACAAGCATAAGGCCAGAAGATGGGCTTTAGTTTAAAATTCTTTTGGCTAAAGTTGGTTGTACTCTTTGCTCAAGTATGTATAGTATGCCGGAGATACCTATTTTTTAGCAGCACATATCCTCCGATTCTTCATTATAGTATGCTGGAGATAAGAAGGTCTCAGAGAGATCCACTATGATTAAATGTAATAGACTGATTTCATTGATTATAATACGAGTACATGGATTGTATATATAGATGGTACAAGAGGGATATAATTGAAAAGGTAAATTACAAATATAAACCCTAGTTGCATGTGTTCTTGCATGTGTTATCCACCTCCACCTGCAAGTTATCCACCACCACAAGCAAGTTTTGAACAGAATCGTAGCTATAGTTATCCACCTCATAAACCTCAACACCCTTACCGTGCACCACCAACAGGAAACACCCATGGTTCATCCACAAAAGCCGTATCCACCTCAAGCACCATTGGAATACCCCCAAGCTTACCCTCAAGCTTATCAACCCGCTTACCCACCAGTCCAAGGACAGTCTGGAACAATAGATTGGTATACAAGGTTGCAAAGAAACAAGGTACAGGACTTTTTATGGAAATGTGGAACCGGCAGCCGCTGAAATTTGGATCAGAGGCTTTGAGAAAGTTTGCAGGAATCTGAAAATTCCAGAGATTGTATGGGCCGCACAGTTGGCAATCGCACTATTGGCTGGAACCGTTGAGAATTGGATGGAGATGATAGAACAGGGTAGAAGAAGAGTTAGCGAGTGGGCTATGTTTCGAGATTTGTTCTACTAGGAATACTTCCCACCTTCGGTACAAGCAGAGAAAGCTAGTCAGTTTCTGAGATGCAGACAGAGGCAACATATGACGGTGATCCAGTTCTTTCATAAGTTTAATGAGTTAGGACGGTTCCATCATGAGATTATGGGAAACGATAAACGGAAGATGGCACAGTGTTTGAATGGTTTGGTCATACATAAGAGAGGTTTTGATTGGAAGAAAGCCTCGGAACATAGCTGAGTTAGTAGAACGGGCCGTGGAAGTGGAAACCTTTAGGAACAAGCCTTATGTTGTTGGTGATGACATGATCCTTGAATTCCCGGATTTTCTTGATCTACCGGGTATGCTTTAGTTTCGAAGACGAAACTCCTCAAGGGGTGAAAAATGTAATATTCCGAATTTTTATAGAAGGGCAAACTAGTCTTTTAGTAAAAATTGGAGTATTGTTATTATGTTTAATGGATTTTCAAAAAAAAAAAAAAAAGGCAATTAGTGGAATTGATGCTGGAGGTTTTATATGGAAGTAAAAAACCTCCTATTAAAGACGAGTTATCATAAAAACTGAAAGTTCAGTATAATGTTAGATGTGCATTTAATTTCATACGTGTAATAAGTTTTTTTCCAGATAAAGTTTCGTTATCCGGAAACATGACGTCACAATGGTTGCGTCATTTCGAACAGAAAACAACATGCGTCATTCGATAGAATATTGCTATAGACGACCTTGCTCTATATGATAGTGAGTTTTGATGATGTCGTGTGATTCATAAAGCCTAATATTGAGCTGGACCTTTATCGACTCATTTGAGGAGAAGACTCGATCAAAATACACGTGTATATATATAAAATCGGGTCATATAAATTTTCAATAAATTTTCTTATAACCTATATATGAGAATTTGGTGATGCGACGGATTAAACGATCGAGAATCATATAGTTTGAATATAGAATGAAAGTGTGTGTGGTGTGCCACACGTCTTTATCCACACGCAGTCACACAAAAAACCTCCCATATGTAAGTTGTGGAAATAACACTTATTTTAGATCAGGGGTGTTCGGCGGTCAATAAAGAGCTGGCTGTGCAGGACTGGACTGTATATATAAACTGTTAAACTCTGGTTACGTTGTAGCTGCCGACACCAAAATAAGAACTTTCTCAGACTCCGTATACGGTGGATCTCTGGAATGATGAGGTCCCTGCTGCTTCCGATCCTTGTATTCTTCGCCGTCTCAATTTTGTCCACCACCACCATTGTCGCCGAGATTCGATTCACCGAGATCAGATCCGACTCCCGTCCGATCATCCCCTTCGACGACTTCGGATTCACTCACCGTGGCCGTCTTGAACTCAACGTTTCCTCCATCTCCATTGATCCGCCCAATCAAGATCTATCCAGAATTGGTTTCTTCCTCTGCACTCGAGATGCCTGGCTTCACACCCTTCAGGAGATCGAGGAAGGTGAGATCATCTGTGCTCTACAGTCTGATGCTGTCAAGGTCGTATACACTTTCGACTCTCTCCCTGCCGCCGGCGCCGTCGCAGGCGGAGCGGAGACGGCGATCCTCTTCTTCTTTTGGAACATTTTACAATGTGTCTAACGCCGATCAGTACTCTCTTGTCCTCGCTAACTGCGTCCTCAGCTTAAAATCTCCATGAATGTCCACTCAGCTATGTACAATTACGATGGCAAATCCGATCGTCGGGATTATCTGTCTGCCGGTAAAACCATTTTACCTACAACTTATACCCTTTTATTTATAATCTATTTCTCCTTTCTGCAATCTGGATTTATGTTCTCTACAAGAAGCGATCAACTGTTTCCAGGATTCATTTCTTTATGCTTGCTGTGGTTATGTTGAAAGCTTTGAATCTAGTCTGTGAGGCTGAGGATAAATCCTATATTAAACGGACGGGCACTGCCCATGGATGGGATGTATTGTTTTACATATTTAGCTTCCTTAAGGGCGTTATGCTATTTACTTTGATTGTTCTTATTGGTACTGGCTGGTCTTTTCTCAAACCCCATTTGCAAAACAAGGAAAGGAATGTTTTAATGGCAGTCATCCCACTTCAAGTGGTTGCTAACATTGCTCAGGTTGCCATTGATGAGACTGGTCCTTATGGACAAGATTGGTTGACATGGAAGCAAATCTTCTTGTTGGTGGATGTTGTCTGTTGTTGTGCTGTTCTTTTTCCGATCGTCTGGTCCATTAAGAACTTAAGGAGGCTGCCAAAACTGATGGGAAGGCTGCTGTGAACTTGATGAAATTAACTCTTTTCAGGCATTACTACATTGTGGTTATTTCATACATATACTTTACAAGAGTTGTGGTCTATGCATTGGAGACAATTACTTCTTACAAGTATCTCTGGACTAGTGTAGTGGCAGGGGAGTTGGCAACACTTGCCTTTTATGTTTTTACAGGTTACAAGTTCAAGCCTGAGCCACATAATCCGTGATTTCATGGGTCGATGATGAGGAGGAGGAGGCTGCAGCTGAGCAATTGAAGCTTGAAGATGAGTTTGAATTGTGATAGGAATTTGTGATGATACAATCTTTGTCTTTTATTATTAACCTTTTTCTCTTTAAACCTTTTGTTTCCATAATATTGATGCCCTTAATGCACCTTATACCATACGGCAATCCGCACCTTTTCCTCTCTATGTTCAAGTAGCCTGTATTTCACATAATATATACATTTTATGCTCTTATGTTCCAGTTACTGAAATGTGCAGTATCTCTGCTACCAACTGTTTTGTGTGTGAAATTACTGCTTTTTATGTGTTTGTGCCCTTCGATTTCATCCTTCTCTTAAGCTGCCCCTGGAGTTTGTTTGTCTTTAGTTTATCTGTGTTTGGTTGCGGTTCAGCTAGAGGGTTTTGGTCGTTTTGCTCGAACAAATTCTTTCCATATTATGATTGCTAGAAACATGAACTTTTGTTTCTTGATGTTTTGAATCCATAATCTAGAAACACCCTTAGAGAGTAGTCTTGGTTCATTTCTCTGCCGTTGATTCTGTACCCAGGTTTATCTTAAACTATGTTTCCAAATTTATTGGAGGATCCCAATTGTGATTAGGCCTGAAAATTCCTTGAGGTGTTCACCAAAATGTGATCATCTCTGTTTCTTTCTTTGTGGAGAGTTGCTAATTGGAATCTGATGAAAGATTTAAAAACTTGCAATTGCAGTTTGTATAGTCCTAGACTAGAATTGCCACTTAAATAATGTTGGCATTTACCTGATCAAGTTGTTATTTTGGATGGGAGGTTCACCGGGAGTCCTTACTGGATGCACCCTGTTGGATGAGGGTCATTTCTACAAACAGACACAAATGAATAGTGTGTCCAATAAGGGTCGTTTGTACAAAGAGACAAAAAGGGTGAACAAAAACCCGGAACCAAACCTGCAAAACGTTAACCATACCGTCGGATGAGGGTCATTTCTACAAACAGACACAAAAATGAATAGTGCATCCAATAAGAGTCGTTTGTACAAAGAGACAAAAAGGGGTGAACAAAAAAAACCGGAACCAAACCGTAAAAACGTTAACCATAGTTTTTTATTTATTGGTTTTTGTACTATAAAAAACCAAACCCTGAAAAACAATTTGGTTTTGATTTTATAAAATATAAACCGGCCCAAACCGGATATCTCTATATATATTTGAAAGGGTAATTTAACCTGATTATCCGAAAATTACACCAATAACCGCTGTTGACCCGCTTTGTACCCGGGAAAAACACGCATAAATTTTACAACACTCCATTTCCGCATCAAATAAGAATCTCAACATCTCAGATCACATTGCTATCCGTATTCGTTCGGTTTGAATATATGAGATCCAGGGAGTTTATACCAGGGATTGGAATCGAGGGTTTGTGAGCAATATTTTGTTTATTTATTGATTGATTTTTATTTTTTTTTTTGGCCATATTCTGGTATTTCTTTTAGGTAAAATATAAAATAGATTTCTATTTAAATTGGATTACTATTGTTTTGTATGTAGGTTGATTTGCTTATACATGACTATCACTTGGTTTCTCTTAGATTTCATAAATTTTATTTTGCATTATTTTCCAGGTTGATAGATATGGAAGTTCTAAACTCAATAAGGTTGGATGATGTTATCTTTAGAAGTTTGCTACATTATGTTGGTTGATTTGTGTTAACCGTCATCTTCCAGATGTCTATTTTTTGTGACACAATTCATTTAACTTGGAGATGGAATCTCTTGATCAATATCACTATTAGGTTCTTTTAATTGGTTTCTTTGCTAATGGTGATTTATTCTATTTGTTAAGGTACTATTTGAATAATCGCTTTTGTATTGAAAACCTCTAGCTAAGATGACTCGAAGTGCATCGATTTGCCATTGTTGATCCATAGAACAATAATGGATGGCCATTTACATCAGATAAATGTCGAAGCTCATTTGATTGTTGGGCAAAGACCAATCATTTAAAGAATTGTAAAAGGTGTAAGATACGAAATTGAATTAGGAAGGAAGAAGCTCAATCATATCAACCACTCGCTATCATTAGTTTGAATAATCTGTAATCAAAGTTATGAGGGTGATTAAAGGAGAATGTTGTGTGTCGGTGAAGTATAAACAATGTTATCATTCAAAATATAACTTCCAAATTTTCCATACATTGCACGGCATATATACCTTCAATTTAGTATTGTCCCCGTGCATCATCACGCATGCAGTATTAAAGCTAGTATATGTATATATGTTATGTACCCTTTTTTTAACGGTCTTTGTTTTTATTTATCTGACATTTTACCATACTAATACAACATTTATTATTATTTTTCCACCTTTATCCCTTCATTTAATAATTATTATATACAAACAAAGTATTTATGACAAGTTTTGGGAAATTTTCCGTGTATATTTCATTTAGTACATGACACTATAAATATACATATTACATCGGAATTGGGGCCACTAATCACGTCCAAAATTGCTAGAATCACTACCGTACCTAAATAAGAAATGTTACACAACATTAGTTTCCTAAAATAAATATCTTCCGTGAACACCCCCTCGAGTTGGAGCATCACAGTCACAAATGTCTAACTTGCTAAATAAATACAAAATTGTCGTTTGCCCAAAATATCTTGGTAAAAATGTCCTCCAATTTTGCTCATTGGTGGACACTGACGGGAGTTATCATGCCATCTTGGACGCGTCCCCGACATAGTGGCAAATAACTTCAATGTGTTTAGTGAAACATCGGATTATGTGCAATATGTAGAAGTGATTTACTATCACCAAATAAGTCCATCGCTCGAGGATGATCAACCCCTAAGCCAGCAAGTAAGGCTTTCAACCATTTTAGTTCGGAAGTAAGTGCTGCCATTGATCGATACTCGGCTTCGTCAGATGAACGGGAAACAGTGTGTTGCTTCTTGGTCTTCCAAGACACCGGTGAAGTGATGGCCAAAATAGTGAGATCCAACTTTAACCGACAGTGTACCGAGTCGGATGCACTATAGTACCAAGCAAGGTCGATCACACGAGGAATCAATCGAATACCAAAGTCATTTTCATACTTAGTTTAGGTCAACCAAATGTGGAACATGAGATAATTAACACTAAAACGTAATATAAACTAATTTTAATAAGGAAGAAGGCATAGCCAACCATGATCCAATTGATTAGTTTCACCCCTCTAATCGACTCATTGGGAACGAGTATAACCTACCAACCAATCATACTCTCAATGTGTTTGTGGGTGCAATCTCCAATAGTGGTGTGTAGACGCCAATGCAACAACCTACCACCCTATGCCCGGTTCAACAGTCCGTCTTTAAGGGTTTAACTGACCAAAGCATGATTAACGCTGTAGAGACGCTCAACTCACGTTGAAAACCTCACTCAAGAAACCAAATCTAAACAACTCAGTCGGTTTTACTTGGCAAATCCAAAACCCCTTTTCCCACGTCATCTCGTAAAATAAATATATAAAGACAATGTGTGAAATCATGAATCAATTGATCAAATCAATTCAAGCCTCAAGGCTTAAGCTCAAGTTTTAGAACACAAACCCATCAAAAGATTCAACTTTAAGAACTACCCATTCCCAATTTCATCAATTACAGGTTTGATTTCATCTTTTTTCACATAATTTGGCTATGAACTAGTTAAGCTACTCATTATAATGAAAGAAACAAGAATCAAACAAGAAATCAAAGCCATAAACCGAAAAAGAGAGTAATTTGATTACCAAAATGAAGAAAAACTAAAATTGCTTGAATCCATGAACAAACCCAATGTTAAGTTGAAGAAGACAACATCCAAGCTTGAGCAAAGAGTGAACTAAGACTAAAATGAGTGAAATTTAAGAGAAATGGAAGAAATGAGCTAATCAAAGGTGAAGGAATGGAGGAAAATCGCCCTAAGTATGCCCTAATTAAGTCTAAGTATGAGTGGATATGAAATGAGGGTGAAAATCTTATTTTTACATCAAAACCCGTTGCTATAAATCTGTCAGGATATCGAATGCGCGCATTACGCAACGTCGCGCGCGCGCATTGAGCAGCAGAAACTTTCAGCACCGATACAACTTCAGTAAAATGGCAATATCTTTGTGTGTGAAGCTCCGATTTGAGTGATTCAAGTTGCGTTGGAAATTTTGTTCGAAGATCTACAACTCTTGTGAAGACCACAAGTCCAGAAAAAGCTTGTATCGGGGATCAAATCACAGGTTAAGTGAGCGTATGGTGAAAACACCAACTATTTTTTATCCGTTTCCGTTCTCGGGCTTCGAAAATGCCACTCTAAGCCTCATGCCTTGTATCCTGGGCTCATAAGACGCCTATTTCCTGCATTTCATAAAGAAACCAACATACCGAGCATAATTCCGCAAGAAAGATAGGGCTCGAATAGTGTCAAAAACACCTAAAATGTCGAGGTTTCCCATCTATGTGATGGTACACCTCTAAGTGAGTGTGCAATGCGTTTTTACCCTATAATCGGTCTAGAAGTACCCAAAACAAGCCAAAAGTGTCGTAAACAAGGGTTAAAACATGCACCGAAGCATAGTAAAGTTGACTCTCATCATGAAGACGCAAGAAACACAATCCAACCAGTCAGAGAGCGGCGTGTCAAGGGGCAGCTGGCCCAATCTGAATCACACCAGCCAGATAAAAAGGAGATCACAATCACCACAGAGCAAAATGCCTTGGCCCAAACACTTCTTCAAATAACACACGGTCCGGAGAGCTACGCCCAATGTTCTTGGCAAGGAGCCTGCATAAACCGACTGAGCGAGAATGTGGACGGTGTAGGCCAAGTCAAGCCGTGTGAACAACATGTAGATGAGACGACCAATAAGCCGTCGATAACGCCCTGGGTCGTCAAGTAAAGTTCCAGCAGCAAGAGCGAGACCGTGATTCTGCTCAATAGGAAAGTCCGCCGGTTTAGCATCCAAAACACCTACTTCGGCAAGAATATTATCCATGCATATACACATTTGCAAGACAGTAATAGGTTGCCAAACCACATATGACTTGTTCAATATGCTTAAATGGATGGTCCAATTCATAAGAGGTTGCCAAACCACATACATTATTTTGGTATTTCGGAGCAAACATTAAATTTGTAGGTACTTCCACGAACAATCACTTGATGAGCCAATAAAGCTATGCAACTATATGTGTTGCGCCCTAAACAAAAGGGAAAAATTGCAGCCAGTAATAAATACAAACCTTTTTAATTCCTCATTATGGCAAATCTGGTTATTCTAAAAGGAATAACACTATGGCTGCACCCATGCTTTGGAGAGTCAAGTTAGAAATGTGATAGAAACATACATGGATCTCCATTTTTGTTGAATAAACATAAAAATAGCAACAATAAAATTACAAGCCTTTACTATATGAAAGATTCCCAATTATATGTTCAGTCTTGGATTTCACCTTAGTTTATAATTTTCTTTTTCGTTCTAACCAATATTAAATTAATAATAAAGTTTTAAAAAATAGGGTTTATTGTTAAAAAAATAATTTGAACATAGAAATATGTAAAGATTTATAAGTGAGATTTTTCTAGGTAAAATGACATATCCTTATTCCACTATGATTTAAATTATCTCGTATTCAACTACCAAAACGAATATATCTTTTGATCTGATTGTCGAAAGATGGTAATTCTTTCGTCACATTTTTCCTTTTTTTCGTCATCTTTATTTAGACATTCGATATTTTTTCAACATTATTTTTTAGATCATTTTTGTAAAAAACACATAAACAGTAGAATTATGAAACATTAGATTTGATGCCAGTTCCACTACAACTAACAATAGATTTGGGGTTATGAACAATATACTGTCCTTATCGCTTAATTTATATTTCTACTGTCCTGATTCCTATTTTTTTCCATCTTTTTTTTATCCTTTTAAACTACTATCCCAAAAAAATTTGGTAATAATAAAACTTATCTGAATACTTCCTCAGTGAGTTTGATGATCTTGCAAAACCTTCATATTTTTATCAACCATAATAAGTTGCAATTGTGATTGGACAATCATTAGGCTCTTCAAGCACTTGCTATTCCAATCGCTTCATTCTTGAACACTTATTATGAAAAATATTCGATCAATACCGTCCCGTGCTGATAATGAAACAAGTTATGGAGACACAACACAAGTATTTTCCTAACTATTATTACAAAAATGTGCCTAACGAATGACAGTATGTGGAGAATGACTCTTGTGATCGTAACTAATGAATGCACATAAATTGATTAATGCATTTAAACACATGGAATTTACCTCGACATCCGGTACTCCATTATTTTATCCACAAATTTTAGAATGCTCATAATGCAAATTCTATTTGGTGCATCATAATCAATATGAATTTTTATAATTAAAATAGCTTTCTACCTTAAAAAATAAACCACCAATCAATGGTGTTAAAATTGATGATTTGGTGGTCCAAAACTTACATATTCCGACTAGTCACTAGACATATTACTATTTTTTTATTTTTTATTTTGCAGAAAACGAAAGATTTTAAAACACACAATTTTACGGGGCTCGAACCCTGGTCTCCACGGGTTATAATAGATATATTACAACTCCGTATTATAAATGGTTTAATGGGGGGATTTTATTACAATTATTATTATTATTATATCTATATAATGTGTATTATATAACAGATAAATATCTCAATAATCTCAATTATCTGAAACGTTTGATTTTAGTGATTGATGAACGTAAATGGCCGAAGTGTTAACATCAAATGTGGAATTTTACGCTTGGCGATCCTATCATACAGTATTTGAAAGGAATATTCCATTGAATTTCGATGGAAAGCATATCAAGTTGGGACCCCGATCCCTGACGGTATAAAAAGAACGGTATAATTTGTTGTCCACCATTTCCGTCCAAAATTTGGACGGGAAGAGAGTGAATCAAAGTTGGACGAAAAAAATGAAATGGTATCTTAAAATCTAAAATTTGGGCGAATCCGTCTAAATTTAAACGAGTCTTGTGACAAATATTTCTCTCTCTTTGTACCGTCGGGGATCCGCTTCCTATCAAGTTGCGTATCTGGTTGACTCAGGGAATGTGATTTGATACTGCTTACTTGGGGTTGTACCCGCCGCTATTTTCTCAGTGTGCAGTTGTATCTTGTATGTATATATATACATATACATGTACATATCGCTGCACAGCGAGAGAAATTTAGCAGCTTAATTAATTAATTAATATGGCAGGGGAATTTGGGTGCTTTTGCTTTCTAGTACCGTTGATGTTGATATATATAGCTTTTGGCTCTCAATTTAGTTCAGCAGACATCGTTGGTGTACAGCCACTATCAACTATAGCAATTCACAAAGCTACTTTTGCTTTTTCCAATTCTACTTCCATTAAAGCATCTCCTTTTCTTCTTGGTTTAAAGGTAACCCAATTCTTTTACTTGGATTTTTTTTTGCCATTTTGCGTCTTACCCATTTGGGTGTCTGATTATTGGTTATTGCACTGTGATCATTTCATTCTGTGAACTGAGAATGAATTTCGCAGTTTTTACTGCCTGCACGTTTGGTGTTTGTCATGTGTACAATGAGACACTGTATACAAGAATTTCAGATGTTTCATCTTTTGAATTTGTGGCTGCCTGCAGGGTGAGGATTCTGAGTGGGTTCAAGTGGATATTGTTAACTCTAAACCTTCCAATGATGACTGGATTGGAGTCTTCTCTCCTGCAACTTTTAAGTAAACCCAACAATCACTATTTCTTGTTTTTTTGTTTTGTTTTGTTTTGGTACAAGTCAGCTTTCAATTAATCCATGCATATGTTCATTTAGGTTGTTCTGATATGCTTTTCAAATCTTCTATTACATATTTCAAATTGAATTTTGTTTTCGAACGCCAGCGGAGCTATTTGTAATGACTATAATTCTAAAGATCAGGCACCATTCATCTGCACATCGCCTATTAAGGTTAGGATTTACAACAATAACTCCATGATTTCATTCATTTGGACAATAATAAACTTTCGCTAAGTATTAACGTTTCATGCAATTTATGCGTTGTACAGTACCAGTTTGCGAATTTCCAGAGTCCTAATTATATGAACTCTGGCATAGCTTCTGTGAGCTTCTTGTTGATTAATCAGCGGGCAGATTTCTCATTTGCATTGTTCTCAGGCGGAATATACAATGTATGTCCTTTCATTTTACTAATTTTTGCCTAAATGTTTCAATTAATTGTTAATTGTAACTTTCTTGCTGGTGCTATTTTATTCACTTAAGTATATATATATATATATGGACTGCAGCCAGTTTTAGTGGCAGTTTCGAATTACATTACCTTCACAAATCCTAAAGCGCCCCTCTATCCTCGCCTTGCTCAAGGAAAATCTTGGAATGAAGTAAGTTCCCTTCGTGTTCCATAACAGTTTCTTGGCTGATTGCATGGTTTCATGGCTTAAAACTAAACTACTACTACTTAACAGACGATCCTGCTATTTATTTCTATCATTTTATTTTGAAAACATATAACATTAAAATCTTGCCTAAACGAGAGAGACTGTGTGATTCTGCAGCATAAGAAAAACAAACTATCCATCTAATTTGTCTGCAACAGTGTGTATAAGTATATTGTTTGATGTGGCAGATGACAGTCACCTGGACAAGTGGCTACAACATTGATGAAGCCATTCCCTTAGTCGAATGGGGTCTGACGGGACAAGAGCAAAGGCATTCCCCAGCCGGGACATTGACATTCCAGCGCAACAGCATGTGTGGTATGACTCAAATTATTCAGTTATTTTTTTTACTTTAATTTATTTAATGATACTAATTCTTGGCATGCCCTTGGACCTGTAAACAAAACTATATAGACAGCATAATGCAGGTGAGCATTGTTGTGTGGGTTTGTTGTTGTATAAAGCTTGTCTATTTCTTCCATCAGATAATGAAGGGGGTCGCATGCAGAATCTTTTTCGGTGAACTTAGTTAATCAAGGGAGATTCAATTGGCACCCTAGTTTTGCTTCGGGCATTATGCACAAGAAATGTCACCAAGACTAACGTTACCCACCAGTGTTCCCGTGGGCGACGTTTTCTTAGTCAGGAAACGTCAATACCAGTGACGCTCCCATTCGCGAAAAAATAATCATATAAATATGTGGTGCCATATAGTAATCGTGAAGCCCGAGGCATTTTCGTTTTGCCAATAGAATCCCCCTAAAATCAATTGGAGGATCATTTGCGTTTGTTTACTCAGAAATTTGATCAGATGGAACTTAAAACTGTTACTAGTGACTAAATTTGATACTTTCATGTCCTGTGAAAGTTCTTGGAAGGTGCATTTGTTATAGCAGCAGTAAGAAACTTCTAAATTGTAGAGACCGAAAGCTTATGATGAAAATGTTGTCTTCATAACTAAAATCATATTAGTCATCTTACGTATAGTATCACCAGCTGCTTGTAATGAATTGACCTGTGGCTCTATTATGCAGCCAAAGACTCCATTCTACAGCTGTAATCCGGAAGTTCTTGCGAGTTTCGGTCTACTCTCTTTTAAGACCATAGAAATATGTTACCCATACCTATACTTCTCTCTTTGTTAGTCCCTGGTTTGAAGGGGCATACTGTGGATTTCACAGTTGCTACATGAATGTCTTCCAAAATTTTCCAACCATCTTATCGACTTCCTTTTACATCAATTGGTAGATGTTAGAATGTATACATGTATAACCTATGTATCTCCTTAACCACTTAAGCCTTTAGGTGAGATAGTAATGTTAATGTGGTATCGGAGTATGAGGTAATGAGATATACCTTCACTGCCCCAGTTGTCGTGGCATAAACTTGCAACGTTGTCTATTGTTAAAGTTATTATTTGGTCACTTGTAAATCACCAAATGGTCGTCACTTATTGTTCCAATGCATTGTAGGTGCACCAGCTAGGACTGTTGGTTGGCGTGATCCTGGTTTCATACATACTACTTTCTTGAAGGATTTATGGCCCAACAGACGGTAAATGTTCTTCCAAATTTCTTTAAGGCTTTAACTGTTTTTTTTTTTTTTTTTGTTTTTTTTTTTAAACTTTTTATTTTGAGGAATTCTGATCATTTTCCAGGTACTCCTACAAACTAGGGCACCTCTTACCTGATGGTTCTTACGTTTGGAGCAAGATGTACTCGTTTAAGTCCTCGCCTTACTCAGGGCAAGACTCGTTACAGCGTGTCATCATATTCGGAGACATGGGAAAGGTGAATTAGTGGATAAGTTCTTTTCGATCACTTGTTTTTGGTGCTTTCTCTTCCCTTGCATTTAAGTGTAAGGTGTGTAAAGAAAACAAATTAAATTGATACAAATGACAAAATTTGACTTAAAGAAAGTACAAGCATCTGTTCTGTTCAAGTCTGCAAAATTTTCCATATTTTCCTCAGGAGAGCTATATGCTTGTTACATACATCATTAGGAAGCGTACAAAGACCTTGAAGACGAACTTACGTCTCATAGACAACGTGCTATGAATCTGTAGAGACCTGTGGTGATCCCCTTGCTATAGATTTTCCTGAATTGGAAAGGTTATGTTTTTATTCAGAGGTTTTTAGCATCATCCTAGAGCTGTTTTAACTAGATCCATGGTAACCTGTAACAAGAAATATTTCGAATCCACTCCAACTCCTTGGTACATGATAGTTGGCATTATGGGTTTTGCTTGATGAGTTTTTTTTTTTCTTTTCTTTTTTTAGTTTAGTTTAGGTTTTTTTTTTTTTTTTTTTGAAAGACCTTAAACCGTAAGCTTTGAAGGAATGCCGATGGCAAAATAGTTCGCTTCCTCCTTATTCAAGTGGAGCTGCAACAAGGAAATTTGGGTTCTGCCTGTTTTGCAGGAAATAGTTTACTACCCCCCTTTTTTTTTTTTTTAATTTCCATTCATTTACTTCCTAGTATCGGAAGGCCCGTACT
Organism: Gentiana macrophylla; assembly: GCA_026214975.1. Taxonomy (NCBI): domain Eukaryota; kingdom Viridiplantae; phylum Streptophyta; class Magnoliopsida; order Gentianales; family Gentianaceae; genus Gentiana; species Gentiana macrophylla. The sequence goes on from CM047811.1 coordinate 96,836,666, forward strand.
ATGATTCCACCTGCAAGAGTTAGTGTTTTATCACTCAATTCAACAAGAGACCATAATTTATCTGTGTAGGCTGAGCGTGATGGTTCAAACGAGTACAGTAAGTACCAGCCAGGATCACTTAATACAACGGATCAAATAATTCAGGATCTCAAAAATATTGATATAGTATTTCACATTGGAGATATCACATACGCAAATGGCTATATATCCCAGTGGGATCAGTTCACGTCCCAGGTGGAACCCATTGCATCAGTAGTGCCGTATATGATAGCAAGGTCCGGTATATGTATAGTTACATTTCAAAATGTTGATCTCTAATTGATAGCAGATAATCTCAAATGATGCTAAATGTGTAACAGTGGCAATCATGAGCGCGATTGGCCTGGGACAGGATCCTTCTATGACAAAATGGATTCTGGTGGAGAATGCGGCGTGCTTGCTCAAAACATGTTTTTTGTTCCTGCTGAAAACCGAGCAAAATTTTGGTAATCGAATTTGCTATTTCATTGCAAAAGGCCGCCTTGTCCATGGTGGGGTTTTTAATAATATATATATATCCATGGAAATACAGGTATTCAACCGATTACGGCATGTTTCGGTTTTGCATAGCAGATACAGAGCATGACTGGAGGGAAGGATCTGAACAATACAGATTTATAGAGAAATGCCTTGCATCAGTGGATAGACAGAAGCAGCCATGGTTGATTTTTGCAGCTCATCGTGTGCTTGGTTATTCTTCAAATGAGTTTTATGCTGAAGAAGGCTCCTTTGAAGAACCTATGGGAAGGGATAGCTTGCAGAAGCTATGGCAGAAATATAAAGTTGATATTGCCTTTTACGGTCATGTCCATAACTACGAAAGGACCTGCCCCATTTATCAGGTAATTAACCATCCTTTCCTAATATTAACTTTACTGGGTGATGCATAATAAATTAACATAAATCATTTAATGCTGCAGAATCAGTGTGTGCAAGGCGGAACTTCACAGTATTCTGGTCCAATACAGGGCACAATCCATGTGGTTGTGGGTGGAGGCGGAGCTCATTTGTCGAATTTCAGCTCGATTCAACCGAAATGGAGTCTGTTTAGGGATCTTGATTTTGGATTCGTTAAGATGACTGCATTCAACCACTCGTCTCTTCTATTCGAGTATAAGAAAAGTCAGGATGGAAAGGTTTATGATTCTTTCACGATCACGAGGGAATACAATGATGTTTTGGCTTGTGTGCATGATAGTTGTGAGCCAACTACACTTGCTAGTTGAGTCCAAAAAGGTTATGCAATCTGCACTTATTATTATGCTATAGGAACTCAAAAAGGGGCTCCAAATAGTCTTCTCTTTTGCTACATGTAGCTTCAATAATGTGTTTCGCGATATAACACTCAGTAAAAAGCAACAAAGATGTATATGTTTTTTTTTTTCTTTCTGTTCTTCCTCTTTTTGAATGCAGACAATTAACAAGGCTGTCTCTGATGTTATTTTTACAAAGTATAACGTCGGGGTGTATTTATGATTTTCTGGTGGTTCTGGATAAAAAAAGTATCAAAAATAAAATCAACATGTCATTATATTTAATCAATCACATTGGTAGTTGATTTATTTCTACTCAGAGGCGGAATTAGACTTTTTTTTTAAGGATCCGTAAGTAAATTTTTTTTTATAGGGTCCAAAATAATTTTAGGGGGGGACTACGGACCCCATTTAGTATTGTGTGTATCCGTCAATGTTTCTATTGATTGGGTCCATGTTAAATCTATTTAGTAGTATTGGTTAGACACACTAAATAGAAATTGATAGGGAGAGTAATTTCACACCTAGGCGTTATCTTGACCGAATTTGAGTCAGTAAATAACTTTTATTCTGACCGAATTTGAGTCAGGATGTTGGTCTTTTCTAGACTCATTATTGGTTATAAAGCACAATTGATACTTTCTGACTGAAATTCGGTCCGTGATCTAATCAGCATCCTGCCAACCGAATTTGAGTCAGAAAATAATTTTTATCCTGATTGAATTTAAGTCAGGATGTTGGTTTTTTCTAGACCCAACATCGGTCCGAAATAGCTTGATTGATCTTACGGTGAAATTCAAGTCAAGTAAACTAATCAACATTTGCATCTACAAAATTGAGTACGAATCAATTAGAATAAAAATTAATTGATAAAACTAGAAATAAAAATTATGTGTATTAATATTTTTCTAGGTGTGAAAAGACTTTATCATTTGATATAGGACCACTCAACAATTTGTGATTTATTTTTTATAAAGGCAAATTTAATGGAGGTCCGGCTACATGTATAACTTGATGGTCCGAAACAAATCATATTTAATTATTTCTTTTTGCTTCCACATGTTTAAAAAAACTATCCATTTAAAAATTTATAATTGGTGGATTAAGTGATGTGAGAAAAGATGCACATATGATTTTTTTTTTTATGTTTTCTTTTATACTGTTAATATCAAAATCGATGAATTAATAGTTTTTTTAAGATAAATTTGAGTGTTTTTTTAATATCAAATACTATAATTATTTTGTATTTTTAACTAAACATCTCAAAATATATTCACGATTTTTTTTATTCCGAAACGAAATTACCTCATTTACTATGGTTAAGACATAATGGTAACTTATTATTATTGTTATAAGCATCTTCAGATGCTTATGACAATGATAATAAGTTACCGTTAAGATGCTTATAACAATAATAATAAGTTGCTTTCACAAGTCCAGTTTGTTCTTCAGCCAGGGGAGTTAGGAGGAAATGTGGGAGCATGTATCACAGACGCTGCATGTACCAATGGGAGATGGTTCGGGGAAATATCTCAGCCTCACCTACTTGACGGGTCGCAATAAGCGCCATGTTTTTGGATATTTGCAGGAGAAAATCTGGAAAAAGCTGTCAGGTTGAAAGAATAAGATGCTATCTCAAGCGGGGAAAGAGATAATGATTAAGTCAGTGTTGCAAGTCATCCCAACGTTTATTATGCAGTGTTTCAAGATCCCAACTACCATCTTACATGATTTGGAGAAGGAGATACGGGGTTCTTTTAGGGCAACTCGGCTCAGCAGCAGAATATACATTGGAAGAATTGGAAGACGTGTTGTATGCCAAAGAACGTAGGGGGTTTGGGGTTCAGAGGCCTGGAATGCTTTAATTTGGCTCTATTAGAAAAATAGGCGTGGTGTGTACTAGTTTGCCCTGGTTCTCTGGTGGGCGCGGGTTTTTCGGGCCAAGTATTTTCGTAACGCTACTTTCTTAGCTGCAACTCTGACTTCAAGGCCGTATTTTTTTTGTGGCGGAGTGTGCTAGAAGGCCGAGATCTCTTGTTGAGTGGTTTACGTTAAAGAGTTGGTGATGGTTCTTCGATCTACACCTTTCATGTTGCATGGATTGCCCACCCACCAACTTTCCCCCTTGCACACGTAGATCATGAGTTTCCTACCACGTGCAAGGTGGTGGATTTACTTATGTCGGGGACACGGCGTTGGAACGTTGCATTGATACGAGAAGTGTTAAGACCTTAGGAGTGTGATGCTATTCTGAGTACCCCGATAGCGCTCGGACAAACGCATTTGGCATTATGAGCAGCGAGGAATTTACACAGTGAAGTCGGGTTACCGCCTGGCATTATCTTTGTATCGCCATGGAGTGTGGAGGCAATGTTGGGATGTTTCTGTGTAGCCAAGCATCCAACATTTTCTATGGCGGTTCTTGCATGATTGCTTACCTGTGGTGTAACTTGTCGAAACGGAATGCGAGTGTGGATGGTGGTTATTTTGGAGCTGCGAGCGATCTTTCTCGCATTGGTGGAGGGTCAACAGCTAGGAGTAACCCGGATGATTGTGGAAAGCAATTGTCTGACATGTGTCCAACGTCTATCGTGTCGGGAGGAATACCTCTCCTCGTTTGGCTATTTATTGCAAGACTGTTTTGTGGAAGTTGCATAACTAATTTCAGTGAGATTTTCTTTCGTTCGGCGTACGTGAATGTCCACACGCATTTGCTAGCAAGATTACATGTCGACTCTTTTGGTGGTATCTCTTAGGATACGCAACTTCCGAATGATGTTTCTACATCTATTTTAGCGGATTTGGTAGAATAAAATTGATAAAGGCAACTTGGTGGATGCGCACCAAATCCCAACTGAGTCACCTCATTTCTTAATCGCAAATCTCACACATGCATGAAACGTGCATGGCTTAAACTCTTGAAAAGAAAAAAAGAAAAAAAGAAAAAAAGGAAAAACAATGGAATGATGTTTAGGTGTATAGATTAAACCTTTCTTTAAACATCTCCTAGTCATTGTGATGGAGGAAGTTGCGCCGACCATGTTCTAAACAAAGCAGCGGAAATAATAGAATCCACAATTCTCTGCATATTATTGGCATTCAATCTCAATCTCAATCTCACATCTCACATCTATTACAATGGCGGTAGGATCTCGAAAACTCCGCCGAAAAAAGCTACACAGTATTTATTCCAATATTCGTTCCTTTGTATTAATCTATCAAAGAGTCAACTGTTGGCCGGCTCCAATAATAAATGAATGGAAACTATTACAAGAATTATTAATTAAGAGTTTAATCAAGTACTCCATGCAATAAAGAGGCGGTTTGTCAATTGCGATCAAAGAAAAAAATTTAGTGAGTAAATGATTTTTCAATCGAGTGAATGGGTAATACAAGGGAACTTTGTGAGGAATAAAAAAAAAGAAATATATAATTAATGAAAGAATCTATTAAAATCAATTATCGTTAATACGCATATAACGGGAATCTATTAAATTTTCTTAACAAATTTTCTATTTTACAGTTTTAAATACACATTTCTAGTTGACATAATCTCTATCAAATATGAAATGTACCAGATTCTCTGCTATCTCCGTCCCAAAATATAAATAGGTTTTCATACAGATTACGAAAGTGGAAGAAGGTCATAAATTTTAAGGTTAATGTCTAAAATGCTCATTGACAATCATCAAAGCAATAGTTGTTAAATAATGAAAAATTGTTGAATTGATAATAAATTAGAGGTAAGATAGAGTAAATGGTAATAAATGCTGCATTGGTAACGTAGAATGACTTATATTGTAGGACAAATATAAAAGTGTAAAATGATTTACACTATCGGTATAAATACGGTCGATGGTTACAGAATCTATATTGTACATTAAAAAAATAGAGTATATGTTGCTATGTTATTTTTTTTTTTACGTACGAATGTCAAAATCTTTAAAATACAGTTTTTAAAGGATTAAAATATCTACTAGAAATGCTTTTTTACACCTATAAAAACCTAAATCTAATGGGAATTCAAATTGGGCTAAAGCTCAATGAAACGAGTATAACTGAGTGGTTTAGTGAAGAGATCTACAGTAGAATATCCAACAAAAAAATTCACTAGGGTGGACCTTACTTCCGAATATATCTACAAAATAAACTTAATACCAATACAATGCAACTCAACAACAATGTTAGAGGGTGCTTTATATTCCGCTCCAATACTACTTTTGGGGACCATTTGTTGTAGCTTGGAATGCAAGCTCACTAAATTTGAACAGACAAAAATACGATAAGCATCAATGGACCAATGATCATCGAGATTAGTAGCCCAATCGGCATTGGAATAGGCTTGTAAATGAATACAAGATTAATGGCAAAGAAGAAGATCATTAGATATCATATGTTTTAAGTATACGTTTAACTGCCACCCAAGTTAAATTACGAGGAACATACATATATTTACTAACATTTTTCACCGAGAAGGCAATATCGGGACGCATAAAATTGAGACATTGCAAACTACCAACAAAACTCTGACAACGAGACACATCACTAAAAGGCTGACTATCATGTTTGCCATCTCGAACCAGCGTAGCCATGTGGTAAGGCACGATTTGTCCATATGCAAACCAGCTTGTTGAAAAAGACTCAAGATGTACTTCCCTTGACTAGGATAAAGGCCATCATAAGTGCATAGAACCTCAACATCAAGGAAGTAGTATAACAACCCAAGATCCTTGAGTAAGAAGTAAGAATTGAGCTGATGAATTGTACATTGGACAAGAGAATGAGATGTACATGTAATGATGACATCATCTACATAAATCAAGACATAAACACATTATGTACTACTCAAATAAAAATAAAACGGAGGTGTCTGTCTTGGAAGCGTGAGAACCAAATGAGTGGAGAACATCAGTGAATTTGGAAAACCAAGCTCGGGATGCCTGAAAAAGTCTAAAAAGACTTAGCTAAAGATATTGCACACTTAATTAGGAAAGTCGGGATGCGTGAATCCATGCGATTGGTACACAAAAATGTCCTTGGATAAGAGACCGAGTAAAAAGGCGTTATGAATGTCTACCTAATGAATAACCCAGATGTTTGTGAGTGCAATAGATAATAAAAGTCGAATAGTAACAGGTTTAACAACAACACTAGAAGTCTATTTATATTCAACATTGGCTTCTTGATGGTAGCCTTTGGCTACTAGACGTGCCTTATAGCACTTCACTTGTCCATTTACATGCTTTCGAAAGCGAAAACCCATTTATTTCAAAGACAATTCACATTAAGGGAGTAAGGAGCAATATCCCATGTATTATTTTGTAACAAATCAATAATCCCATTTTCATGGCATCTTGCTATTCACTGAGGCTTCTAGGAAGGTGGAAGGTTCAGCAGGATAGATGGCTTTGGGTAATGGATAACAAATGTCGTCAGAAGACCAATGCTTGGGTTTGAGATTGTTTTTTTACCTAGTTACCATGGTATGTTAAGGAGGAAATGAAGAGTCGTGTGAGGGGGGGATGTTAAATATATATGAGGAATGAAGTCAAGTTGCTCCTTTGAGTCAATAGGTCAAACACCTTCTATAGGTGTGTTAGTTAGTTTGTTAGGAAGTGGTTACTTGGTTGTTGAGCTGTTGATGGTTTATATAAACAACACAAACAGCTCATAGAAGTTCAATAAGAAGAATTCAGATTGTATCAATGAGAACTGAACTCGATTTCTCACCAAATTCTTTTCCCGCCTAAATTCAGTTTCAAATTCTCTTGATGAAGTTCTTCATTCTTGTTTCATAGTTCGATTGTATTGTTGTTGCAGTGTTTCATCACTGATTTAAACATGGTATCAGAGAAATCTTGCTTCTGATTTCTTGTATTTTTTGCGCATTACTGTGCGTTGTTCCAATTTTTCTTCGATTTAAGAATTTTTTGTGTATTCTTGGAGTTGTCATGTCTGTTCAATGAGTTCGAGATCCATATACTTCCATCATCTTGGTGCAACCAGTCTTAAAGGGAGCACATAACTATCATCAATAGAAGCGAGCTATATGAATGGTGTTATCCGCAAAAGGGAAGGTAATATTTGTTGATGGTTCTTTGCCAAAACCGTTAGAAGCTGATGAAAATTTTGAGGCATGGTCACAATGCAATGATCTTGTGATCACCTGGATCTTGAATTTAGTTGATCCTACCATTTATCAGAGTGTTTTTTGGCTACAAACTGCAAAAGAATTGTAGGATAATTTGAACAAGAGATTCGGATCTGATAATGTTTGCAGGCTATCAAATCTTGAGGAAGAGATCTATAATACTAAACAAGGTGCCTTAACAGTCACAGAGTATTTTACAAAACTTAAGGCCCTATGGGATCAATTCTTGGTAGTTAGACCGATTCCTCCATGTACTTGTCATGCCTTGGAAGTTTATAGAGGCTATAATGAAACTGATTATGTAATCAGATTTGTCAAAGGGTTAAATGATAGTTATAGTAATGTCAAATCACAGATTTTGATGTCTGAGCCTCTTCCTGATGTTGCTACTGCTTTCTCCATGGCTATACATCATGAAACACGGATTACATATTTTGCCACTTCAGGAGAGAAAATGGCCTTAAATGTTAGTTCAATTTTTCAGAAACCTGCTCAAGATTATCAGAGGGATAATCAGTATGCAGGGCAGAATATTAACAGTGGGACTGGTAGAGGCATGGAAAGAGGAACTTATAAGAATAATGAAAGAAAGATGCAGTGTTCTTATTGTGGTAAGGAGGGACACACTGTGGAAAGACGCTTTCATAAATATGGATACCCAGTGACAGAGGAAGGGGGAGTGGCAGAAGTGCAATTATGGCTAACAATGTTGGTTTTGATTCTGGATTTGTCCCTGAGTATTATCAAGATGCAGATGAAGATGAAATTAGCCATCCTGCTGCACCAGTGTCTGAGGCAACCAACACCATGACTAAATCTCAATATGAACACATCATGAGCATGATCAAGAATATCCAGATCAAGGATTTAGATCCTTCACCCGCTCAGCCTCATCATCCAGCAGTCCTAACTACTAATGTCCAGTTTCACAATGATGGAAAGTCAAGTAACCCTTATCACTGGATAATTGACTCTGGAGCCACAGATCATGTGGTCTCCACTTTTATCTTAATGAGTAAGTATATGTCTGTGAAGGGTTTGACTGTTAACTTACCCAATGGTGCAAATGCTGCTGTTACATATGTTGGTGAAGTCCTATTAAATGATTATTTGACTCTTAAGAATGTGCTATGTGTACCTGCATTTTCTTACAATTTATTGTCAGTTAGGAGACTCATTGATAGTACTCCTTGTTATCTCTTGTTCAATAATGCTGGTTGTGTGATACATGATTCAATGACACAGAAGATGATTGGTTCAGTTGAACTTGTTCAAGGACTGTATATCCTGAAAGCAAAGATTGTTCAGTCATTAGTTTGTACTGCTGTATCTGATTCTTTACTTTGGCACTATAGATTAGGCCATTTATCCACCCAAAGACTGAAAGTGATAAAGAAATATGATGTTCCTGATGTAATAATACCTTTAGAAAGTGAATGTCATGTATGCCCTCTTGCTAAACAAAAAAGAATGAGTTTTCCACATAGTATTTATGTTAGTAAAAGTGCATTTGACTTGATTCATGTTGATATTTGGGGACCTAACAGACATGGTACTCATAATGGTGAATATTATCTCTTATCCATTGTTGATGATTTTAGTAGATACTTGTGGGGTTTTCTTATGAAAACCAAATCTGAGACTAGATATTTACTTAAATATTTATGTGAATGGATTTATGCTCAGTATCATAGACATGTTAGATTCATAAGGTCTGATAATGGACTTGAGTTCCAGCTATCAGATTATTATGCTGAGATAGGCATAATACATGAAACCTCTTATGTACACACACCCCAACAAAATGTGGTGGTTGAAAGGAAACATCAACATTTACTAGCCACAGCTTGAGCACTAAGATTTCATGCTAATATACCATATATATTGGGGTTTCTATTTGAAACATGCATCATACTTAGTTACACCATTACTTAATAACAAATCTCCATATTCTGTATTTCATGATCACACTCCCTCTTATAATGCTTTAAAAAAAATTTGGTTGTCTAGTTTTTGTTGGAACTAATGTGCAAGGCTGGGGAAAATTTGAGCCAAGGAGTAAAAGATGTGTATATCTAGGGAATGCTGCTCATACAAAAGGATACATAGTGCTGGATGTGACCACCAGACAGATCACAATCTCTAGAGAAGTAGTGTTCCATGAACATGAATTTCCATTTGCAGAACCTACACCTAAGGATCCAAATCTAGTAATACCAACTGCTATCTGCCAAGATGTGTATGAAGATTCAATTGAGAGGGGACATGTGATGACGGTCAAATTATACCCGTAAAAGTCATCAACGTTGACCTTAAATCGGGATTAATAATATATATTTTATGATAAATCACATGTTTATATTTATTATTTAATGTTATGTGATTAATAAGATATAATTTGGTATTTATCCGTTTTCATTATATTTATCCGTTTTTATTATATAATTTGGTATTTATCCGTTATTATTTAAATATGATTTATTTTGGGATAAATATTTATTTTGTAGATTGAGATAATTTTTGGAGGATAAATACAAATGGAAGAATTCTCAAGATAAATCCAAGATGCATTGAAGATAAATATCGGATAAGCACGAAAAGATGAGTAAGGCATGACGAAAGCCGGCAAGCCAATCCAAAGAGTGGCGCCGAATTTGGGGGACGCACAAGGGGGGCGCATTTCATTTTTTTGAGATCGGCCGGGAGTTATCTCTATTTGTTTTGATATTTTGAAGTATATCTCTTAATTAGCTTGAACCCCTATAAATAGAGGCATGCATTACACGCCATAGAGACCATAGAAACACCTTAGAAATACATTATTCCAATACTTTTATATAGTTCTTTGCTTTTTATTTATGTTCTTTTCATTACGGAGTCGTTAGAATCTCCGGTTAGAGATCGTATCGAAGAGTGGGAACCACGCTCGTCTTCGAGGGTAATGTTTACTCAATTATGCAATCTTTATTCGTAGATCTAATTTATTTCGTTATGGAGTAGTCGTTTTGTGTATTGATTTCGTGATGTAGTTAATTATCGAACCCATGTTTATGTAGAGATCGAGGCGTAAAAGGCGTTTCACGAGCAAATGCAGTGCTGAATCTGAGCTTGTTGGCGGCGAGCTTATGTCTCGTTGGTAGCAAGATCTATGATGTTCTTGATTTGTCTCGTGAACGGCCGACTACGTCGAGGTTCTCTCGCTTTGTAATTTAAACGAGTAATTAAACTTGATCAACTTAATTATTTGTCATCGTAATTTAACATGAGACCTAAAAAGTGATTGTTATTTAGACAGAGATTGAATCGTGTGTCTAAAATACGCTAACCATAGGAATGTTGCTTAGATGAGGTTACGGTTTATACCGGCATCCCTAGTTTCGTAATTGTGTCGGGTTATATGAGATGGAGACTAAAAATGTTAAGTTACGTAATGGAGACACGATGATTTAGATGGCCTACCCGGAGCTAGATCTATTTTAGGGGATGACTCTCGTAGTCAGAATAATTAATCTTAAATGTCTTGTTTTGTCTCGTCGTCAATCTACATAGCATGGGGGAGTAATTACAACTAGCGTTATCAATACCGTTTGTCAATTATTTATAAAGCCTATAAAAACAAGTGTCTTAGTGTCGTTGTGTCTTGTTTTGGTTTTGTGTTTCTATTGTGTCGGTTTTATTTCTACGTTATTTGTTGGTCGTAGACCGCCTTTTATCTGCTTTTAGTTTAATAAGTCGTATTTCGTTTAAGCCGAGTCTCTGTGGGATCGACCTCGACTCTATCTAACTATACTACGATTGAACCTAGTTCTCTTGCTAGTGTGTTATTTAGGTATCGAGTATTTTTATTACTTGGACCGTGCATCAACATGCTACACAGGATCATGATCAGATTTCTAATACCACAAATCAGAATGAACAAAATCATGATCATACTGGACATCAACCACTAACAGAACCAGTAAGAAGATCATCAAGAATAAGAACTGCACCTAACTATCTGAAAGATTATCAGCACACCATCAATACTACTCAGTCCACACCCCATCTTATTCAGAATGTGGTTTCATACAATAGTATTTCAGATACTTATAAGACTTTTACCACCTTATTAGACAAGGACAAGGAACCAACAACCAACAAAAAAGTTGTTTAGTTTCCAGAATGGCAACAAGCCATGAAAAGTGAATTAAATGCTCTCCATCAAACCAACACCTAGACAGTTGTTCCTTTGCCACCTGGCAAAGTTCCAATAGGATGTAAGTGGGTATTTAAGATCAAAAGAAAGTCAGAAGTTTCTGTTGAGAGATATAAAGCAAGATTGGTGGAAAAAGGGTATAGTCAAACTGAGGGCATTGATTTCCTTGAGACTTTTTCACCAGTGGCTAAAATGTCAACAATCAGACTGTTCATGAGTTTAGCAGCAATGAAACAGTGGCACTGCACCAACTTGATGTAAACAGAGCTTTTCTGCATGGGGATTTAGATGAAGAGGTGTATATGATACCACCTCCTGGATTACAAATACAAGACTCACAGTCAGTATGCAAACTCAACAAGTCTTTATATGGTCTAAGACAATAACTAGTAGACAATGGAATGCCAAACTCACTCAAACCTTGCTTCAAGCTGGCTACATTCAGTCCAAAAATGATCATAGCATGTTTACAAAAGGTACAGGCTCTGACTTTCTTGCCCTCCTGGTCTATATGGATGATATAATAGTTGGAAGTCTAAATTTGCAAGCAATCCAGGATCTCAAATCATTATTACACACAGCTTTTACCATTAAGGATTTAGGTGAACTTAAATACTTCCTAGGTTTTGAAGTGGCTAGATCCAAGCAAGGGATTGTAATGAACCAAAGAAAGTATTGTCTAGACTTATTGACTGAGTTTGGTTACTTAGGGGCCAAACCATCTTCTGTCCCTATGGATCCTACTATTACACTTGAAAAGGAAGATTCACCACCCTTAACAAATAATACCTACTACAGAAGTTTAGTAGGCAAACTCATCTATTTAGGGAACACAAGACCTGACATAGCTTATGCCATCTAACAGCTAAGTCAGTTTTTGGATCATCCTACAGAAAAACATCTTGCAGCAGCACATAAACTCCTAAGATACCTAAAAGGTGCACCAGGTCAGGGCATTCTGTTTCCATCTGAAGGATCACCCATTATGTCCTCATTTTCTGTTTCTGATTGGGGTAGATGCAACATCACCAGAAGATCTGCTACAGGATATACTATTTTTCTTTGAGATGCATTGATATCATGGAAGTGCAAATAGCAAGAGGTGGTTAGTAGAAGCTCAGCAGAAGCTGAGTATAGGGCAATGGCAGTCACTGCCTGTGAAATTCAATGGATTCTATATCTTCTGGCAGACTTTCAGGTCCAACATTCACATGTTGTACCCTTTTTTTGTGACAGCAAAAGTCTTCCATGAACGGACTAAGCACATAGAGATTGATTGCCACTTTGTAAGAGAAAAGTATCAAGCAAAGATTCTTAAACCTATGCCAGTTAAGACTCAAGATAATCTGGCAGATATTCTCACAAAACCGGTTGACGGAAGCACTTTATATAAACTACTACCCAGATATCATATCAAAGACATTTATCAAGACAAGAAAACATGAGGATACATGAGGAATGAAGTCATGTTGCAAGCTGCCATGGACACTCCATTCCACCTTGAGGGGGGATGTTAAATATACATGAGGAATGAAGTCAAGTTGCTCCTTTGAGTCAATAGGTCGAACACCTTCTATAGGTGTGTTAGTTAGTTTGTTAGGAAGCGGTTACTTGGTTGTTGAGTTGTTGATTGTAGTATATAAACAACACAAACAACTCATAGAATTTCAATAAGAAGAATTCAGATTGTATCAATGAAAACTGAACTGGATTTCTCCCCAAATTCTTTTCCCGCCTAAATTCAGTTTCAAATTCTCTTGATGAAGTTCTTCACTCTTGTTTCATAGTTCGATTGTATTGTTGTTGCAGTGTTTCATCACTGATTTTAACAGAGGATTCGATGAATCTTCAGGTGTAGACCCAGATGAGGGTGACGTTGAATAATATAGAGAGGATGGTTGAATATTGTAAGACAGTGAAGCAGGTTAGGAGATTGAAGTGGAAGATTTAATAAAGAAAGAGGCATGTACGATTTGTTAGTGTATGACCCTATACCCAATCGGGTCAGGTCGATTACTATCGATTTTATTTTTGTAAAATTATTATTATAAATAATAAAAGCACTTTTGATATTATATATTTGTTTAACGTGATATATATATTTGTTAAACCAATTTAATATTATATATCATAACGTCCTTAAAACTAAAATGTGACATACATAAATCATAATGTTGATTATGATTGATGAGATATCGTTTCAAAGTAAATGGTTTAGTTCTTAAATTGCTCTAGTCATATGTATAATTAAATAGAACATTATTAATGATGTTAGATAAGCATGTATCGAATGTCTTCTATCATGTGAAGATATTGATATATCCCATCTATCACAGTGTGTTGACACTTGGACTTGTACGTAGACGTGTATTATTTAATATGTACATTAGATGACCAACTTACTATATAAGTGTCATATATATGTGACAGTTGTGTGATTATCCTTTGACCAGGTTCGCATAATATCGCAATGTGGATTGTCATGTTTTGACACTATTGAGGCTTTCCCTCGATGAGGCAATCATGCGGTAATGACTGGATGTGATGTTGAAGAATGCGTATGATTTATGTCATTTGTCCGGAATTTGCGTAGGAATGAATATCCGGAAGGGCTTTCTTATAAGGAATTTTTATTTTGAAAGTCATTACAAAACAGAAGTAAGTGTAACTTTTAGGGAATATAATATTCCGATTATTGTTGAGTAATGAACCCTCATTACCCTTAATATTGGATTGATTTATATTGTTTAATTGTTTCAAAAATAACACATTATCTATTGAGGTGAATTATGGCATTTGGAATGATTTCCAATTGAATCAAAGTGCTTAGGACCGATCTAAAATAAGGTTTAAAATGTTTATAGTATATGTATACAAAAAGAATAAATTGTTGCTTCATACTCCTTTTAGTTTTAGCACATCATCATTTTTTGTTTTTATTATTTTTTTGACAATTTCTCGATTAGCACATCATCATTTTCAACACAAGGACATTTTTTTTCATTTTCAATTTGATAATACTTCCGTTAGTTTTGGACTTTTCACACAGATTTAAAAAGTGGTTAAATGTCATTATTAAAGTGGTAAAAGTCCAAAATACCCTTTGAATGTCATTAATTTAATAGTTGTAAAGTAAGTGGATGTATAATAAATTAGAGGTAAAATGAAGAAAAATATAATAAATGCTATCGGAATCTTCAATTTGGTAGCATGACTGATTTCTTTGATTTGCTTTTTCAAACTGAGGATGAACAAACCGTGGCAAAAGTAACCTATCTTCTATGGTACATATGGAAATCAAGATGCTCTTGGGTTTTTGAATCAAAGGCTATTCATGTCCGCCAAATTTTAGCCCAAGTAGACAATGAAACTGCTGAATATATCAATGCCATGCAAACCCAAAATGTTGGGTTAAACCGTGGGCCAAGCTCGGCATGCTGGAAAGCCCCTCCCTTCGGGTCATTGAAGTTTAATGTGGACGCCGCCCTTAAGGATGGCCACATCGCAATAGGAGGTCTCATTAGAAACATTGAAGGAAAATTAGCTCAATCATTCTCTCAGAACTTGGGACTGTGTCCAGATTATTCTTACGGAGAGGCTCTAGCCATCTATCATGCTATGACCAAGGCGATTCAGTGGGGATTCTTCGACATCATTTTTGAGGACGACTCTCTCCTAATCCGCCATCGACTTTCCGAAGAAGTTGAGGATAGATCCACTCTCGGGAATATCATAGCTGACTGTCTTCATCTTGTGCTTTGTTTTTCTCGCGTTTCATTTTCTTGGATTAGGAGGGGGGAATGCCCTTGCCCACTTGTCAACGAAATAAGGATTGTCTGTTGTTGGTTGCAAGTGCTGGGGATCTTCTCCACCGCACGTGTTTGCCTAGCCGCTTCGGCCGATTTCCTATTTTAATAATAATTATTTTCCCTTAAAAAAAATGAACTTATATTATGGAATAAATTCAAAAAACTTAATGAATTTATATTTTAGACGGAGGTAATAATATTTATTTCGTGCTTGTATTTTTAAGGTGATCTATGGAAAATGAAAGTCTCAATAATGACTGTTTATATTCCAAAGTAATAGTAATAATGACTGTTTAGAGCACTTAAAAAAGTAAATGACTGTGTACTGAATTTTCTTTTTAATATTCTGGTATTTTCGTTCGTATGATTAATGTGTATGTGTATCAACGTCAGCGTCTGAAAGTGTGTCTGCCAATTTCTCCCAAAAAAAAAAAAAAAATAAAAGAAAGGACTTTTGTGTGCAAAATATTTAACCGAAATGGCTGAAAATGACCAACGATAAAATAAACATTAGGTTCATGTCCAAGAAACACTTGTACAAGAATAGATTAAATTAGCAATGCCAATAGTCGCATAAAACAAAGTTTGTACAAGGCTGCAATATACACAACAAAGTCAAAATGACATATATACAAACATAAACATTGAGGGTGTACCGAAGACTGAAGAGGAAATACGCAGCTTATTAAAATTAATATTTTTAAAGTGTTTCTCTAATAAAATGCATTGTTTATTGAAAGCAAATTAAAGTGTTACATTAAATTCTACGTAAAGTCCTTTAATTTTACCCTTGATTCACCTAAAAAATACACGCATCTTCACATTCTTTGGCTCGATTATGGATACCAATGGAATAATATCATGATATTCTGGGTAATTGAGGATCTTATTGTCCTTGTGTTCACCGATGATTAGGTCTATAGGATGACTCATGTTCCACTTTCTCTCATTTACCCCTAATCTAGATTCCTCAACTTGTTGTGTTTTGATTCGGGATTTGATGGTGTAGGAACATCAACATTGATCTCAGGTCGCATACCATTAGGCGCACGATAATGCTCAACATTTGAAGATGTCAGATC
Source organism: Gentiana macrophylla (assembly GCA_026214975.1). Classification (NCBI taxonomy): domain Eukaryota; kingdom Viridiplantae; phylum Streptophyta; class Magnoliopsida; order Gentianales; family Gentianaceae; genus Gentiana; species Gentiana macrophylla. The sequence goes on from CM047811.1 coordinate 96,853,195, forward strand.
ATTGTTTACTAATTGATCATCATCATCCTCACATTGTAATTGCAACATGTTCATCTTTGTACTAAGAGCTGCAACATTTTATGACGGATCGATCAAGAAGTGATGGTGATTGTGAATAAAATAAAAGATAAACAAGCAAACAAACACAAAAACAAGAAGAACACAGATTTAACGTGGTTTCCGGCAATGTGCCGACTACTCCACGGACAAATGAGGATATTTTATTATCACGAGAAAGTTACATCAGTAACAATTAATACATATGGTATTTATAGCCTTAGAATCCAACCTTAACCGACTAAACAACAAACCAGATAATGACCGAAATACCCCAGAAGTAACCTTATCCAAATCGGAAAACCATGCAGACGTGTTCCCCAAGTATGTTGAGAACCAATCTCACCAGACTATTCATCAAGAAACCCAAACATCGCGAGTTAATCAACCTGCTTTGTCACGCTTGACTAAACACCAGTCGGCGGAAGCAGATGCTTCATGCTCACGACCACCACAGCTTCTGACTGAATGCCACATTCGTGAGACTGCACTCGATAGCATAGTTTAAATCACCATTACAAATCTCCACCTTGACTTCAACTTCATGCAAACTGACCAGATGCACAACCAAGTGCCAGAAATCCTCTTTGTCTTCAGACTTGAATACCTCAGCAGACCCCCAACATCAGCTGAGTATTCCCAGATTCAGATTAACAACTTTGGATATTCAACAAGTCCAGACACTACTGACTCTTGCCCCTTGGAACCGGTTTAGTGAACATATCAGCAGGATTCACATCAGTGCTGATCTTTGTTGGAATAGTGTCCTAAACCCAATCGGGTTGGACCGGATCCGACCGGGTCGGATCATTTCTACTATTTCTTTATGTTTATACATATATTAAATGGCTTTTCTGTTGTCATATATTTGGTCTTTTAAAGAACCAATTGTGAATTGTTATATGACAACGTCCTTAGTATTAAACCGTGATAGAGAAACCATGATAGGCGATTATGGTTGATGAGATCTCTAATCACTTTAATAAGTTTGATACTTAAATGTCTCTAGGCTGATGTACTATTAAACAAGTCATTGATAGTATAAACAGACTAGCCGTAATAGATGTCTTCTGTCTTTAAGGGCAGTGATAGATCTCGTCTATCGAAGTGTAAAGACACTTGTGACGGTTGTGTAATTATCCTTAAGACCGGAGTCTTAATGGCATCACGGTGTGGATTGTCATGCTTTGACACTATTGAGGTTTCCCCTAGCCACGGGGCGATCATGCGGTAGTGATTGGGTGTGATACTCAAGCATGAAGAGTATACATGATTGGTCGTCCGGGAATCGCGTATCCTATGATTGTGATCGAATATCCGAAATGGCCTTCTTATAAGGAATGTCTTACTCTCGTGAATCTTTGCAAAGTGGGAGTAAACGAGTTACTTCGAGAGAGCTTGATATCCAAATTATAAGATACGGTCGTTGATGTTTTGACACTCGAATAACGACCGTATGGATATTATTACAAATGATAGGATTGTAAGTTACACGAAAGCTTTTTCACATGAAAGGTAGTAGTCATTGCATTTGTCTCTTCCGATGATTGGGGGTCACAGTGTGTTGCTAGACGCTATCCCGTGATTGTTAGGCATGGAGGGCATTTTCGTAATTGCACTTTGTGTCTACGGCCAACATATTCGGAAGCCTATCGGGTCACACACATATGAACATCTAGCCGGATTAAAATGTGGTTATAGATGATAACCAAATAAGAAAAGTTTATCTCGAGACTATAAATGTTATAGTGGTAAATTAATATGGTGGTATTTATTTATTATGAATAAATAAAATACAAGATATTAATTATATTAATTATTGAATATTCTGGAAGCCAATTAATGACCTAAGGGGGCGCATATGTTATTGTGTATAAGATACACTTGGATTACAAGTAATTTAATTAATGGTATTGCCATATATTAATATGTACATATATATAAGATATACATGTTCACACTTGTAATGGCTATATATTTATATATAGATTTATTTGTGTAATATATATATGTGATATATATACACATGTGTAAATTGATTTATGGTAATATAATAAAGATAGTCAATATTAGATATTGACAATATTTGGAAATATTCAATATAAGATATTGACAATATCCTAGATTTATTTAATATAAGATATTATAATAAATGATATAAATCAATCTATTATATTTTCCTTATTTTATTGGGAAAATGTTTTATTCCTTTCTACTCTATCTGGGGCGCCACATCTATTATAAATAGGAGGTGAGTGTCAAGCTCTTTTGTATATCACAATTCCAAGAACTAATAGTTCTTGTGTAAAATAGAGAGCATCCTATAGAGAGTTGGAGAGAGGAAAAGACCGGCCTAAAGAACTCGAGAGTTTTCAATAGCAATCCATGATGGGATTCCGGCGGGATATTCATGTGGACTAGCGGTAGAGGCCGAACATTTGGGCGGCTCTATGCAGAACTACTCTCCTTAGACGGTCAAAACGTCGATCTTTTAGATCAACCAAGGTAACCACCGTTTACTACTTATTTGTTTATTGTTTAAACGAAATCGATCCTGGTTAAAGGAAATAAATTTTTGAGTTCCGCTGCGTTCCCGCGTAGATTTCGTAACAGTGGTATCAGAGAGAGCTTCGAGCTTAAGCAATAAGCATGTTATTTTGCGTAATTAATTTTATCATTTAAACCACGTAGTTAAAAGATGAAAGATTTTTTATTCGTAAAAGTGATACATGAAAAGAAAAAAAAAACGAGATCGGGTGGTGTTCGGCCGACTGGCGGCGGCGGCGGCAGGGCAACCTGCTTCCGGTTGACCGGTCAATGCTGTCGGATCTCCAAATTTTTGTTTTGTGTATTTTGTAATTCAATATGGTTCATAGTTGTGATTGGTAATTTCTCCTTTGTCTAGTTGTGTCATGTGGCTAACCAATGGTTCAAATAGTTTGGGTCATTGGGATGCCGCATGGCATTAAAATAATAATGGTCTTTCCAAATTTTGATTTGGAATAGACCTGGGCCCTTTTCAAATATTTGATTTGTAAAATGCCTAGGCCTAAGCCACTTCTAAAATTTTGATTTTGGAAAGTGGCCAGGCTTAAACCAAAATTATTTGGCCTTTCCAAATATTAGATTTGGAAAAGGCCCTATGCCCCTTTCAAATATTTGATTTGTAAAAGGCCTAGGCCTAGGCCACTTCCAAAATTTTGATTTTGGAAAGTGGCCAGACCTAAACCAAATTTGGTTTAGGAAGATGTCTTTTGGTTTAGGAAACCAAAAGCATCCTTTTATTAGGAATCAAAAGGAAAGAAACGAAAGAGTCCTAATTTTAATTTTGATTTATTTTTAGAATAGTTCTAATTAATTAAAATCGTTTAAAATTAATCGTTAATTTTATTTCGATTAAAATCATTTAATTAATTAAATGTTAATTAGTTAATTGGTTGGATAAAATTATTTAATAGATTAAATGTTAATTGATTAACTAAGACGCAAGTAGTTAAATTTTAATTTTATCTTTTTCATAAGATGTTATTGTATATTAGATATAGCAAATATAATATGATTATATGGACCCCGATTGATCATAGACTAGATGTGAATGATTTAATTTTTCTGTTGGTTTAAAAATTGTCCTAGGCCGTTATGAAGAACGTGACCTAGTTTATTTTTTGCATTTATCTCATTCCCGTTAGACCCCCCCAGCGCTCCGGTGTCTTTGCTGGGTGTATTTATTTTTAAATGTAAGAAGAATGGGAGCAGAAGATAGAGACCAAAGAAAGAAGAATAAATATCCCATTGGAGATGACTATTAAAAATCCTATTGGCGGTCGCACCTACCCTTAGATTGTGACCTGCGATTTCGTCAGTTTGTATTCGAAACCGCACCTAGGAAAAGTCCATGATCATACCGTTTACTTTATGCATTTATTTATTTTGTACTTGTATTTATTTTATATGATACGATAGATGCATGACTAGGCACGATCTAGATAAATGTGTAGAATATATATCTATAAAGATAGATATAATTGATGAGACCGAAATTAAAATTAATTAAGTGAATTAATTTACAAAAAATACTTCCACAACAAAAATCAAGTCGAAATATTGTCTCCCAATATTATAACGACGGTGAAGAGCCTGTGTTCGGATCCAACTGATCGACCACCGCCGGGAGTTGACCTACCTCGGGTATATCGTCGTTATTGAGATATGATCGTATGAGATCCCGTGAATATTGGGTTATGACTTGACTGGAGTCTTTCGGTGATTGGCCACCATCAGGGCCGTCTGACTTTAGAGACAAGGGGTTGACTAATACATAGTGATGTGTGTCGCCAAAGAGTTGACTAGTCAACCACTGAGAATCATATAGAGATGTGAATGGTAAAAGTGTTACCTACCTTTCGAAATTATCTTGGTTGATCGACCACCGCCGAGAATCGAGGTAACTAGATTGGATCTCAGCCACTAAAGAATTTTGGACAATTCTTGAAAGTCAATTGAAAGTAGTTGACTAGTGGGAGCAAAATCATAAACCAAAAGACCATTTTGATTTTGCATGTATAAACAACAACACTCTTTTATATTCATTTTTATGTTGTAGTTTTAGCAAACTTTATATTTATGTTTTTTCTCGATTAGTAAAAACCAAATTATGACTGTTACCTTTTGATAAACGTTCTCAGATATGGTTAAGTAATTTTAATCCTTTTAAAATAAGCAATGACATGAGCAATCCCGTTATAGTAGTTAGAGACAAGGAGACTACATATTTGATGCAGTACTCCAAGGCTTTAATTATTAATGAAAAGCGGAAGTTCATGACATTGGATACGATCCAATATGATCATTCTGTCATACGATGATAATTAATTCAAACGTTGGATAAGAATGACCACATCTAATTTTGGAAACATTGTTTTCAAAATTTAAGTATCGACTTAATTCTACCATTGCTTAAAGGTTAATTAAATAGTTAATGTTTTAAATACGATTTAAAAGGTTAAAAACTATTTAATAAACTTTAGATTTTCTTTATGAAAGGAAATTAAAGACATAGCTCTTGTGATCTTTCTTAAGTCTTATGAAGACTACATTAAGAAATATTTACAAGTGCTTAAAGGATTGAAAGGAAAGATAGGGCATGTGCTTAAATAGAGAGCTTATCGAAGTCTCTATTCTAGGCAAGGTGTTGAGATAAATCTATCTAAATTCAAGTCAACTCTTAGATATATGATATCTTACGAGTGTGATTAAATTAGAAAGATTAAATGCAGAGATATGGAAGGTGAAGCAAGCGTTGTAACACTTATCGTATTACGGATCAGTAAAGCTGATAAGGGAACTAAATATATGTTATTATGTTCGGTTCTTATGAAGAACATACTTTGGTTATTTGTTAGGATTTAGTAGACACATTCAATTGTAAAGAATAAATGTTATTCTATAAAGTTAGAAGGTCACTGAATCTAACATACTAGATCGTTGTCACTATATAGTTGATACATGTGGTGAGATCTCAACTAATAAATGTCACTATATAGTTGATACATGTGGTGAGATCGTTGTCACATTCAATTGTAAAGAGTAAATGTTATTCCTATAAAGTTGGAAGGTCACTGAATCTAACATACTAGATCGTTGTCACTATATAGTTGATACATGTGGTGAGATCTCAACTAAATATTTGTGTGGCTGTTATCCTTAATATTTGTGGTTGTTCTACACATAGACTCTCTAGAAGGGAAGCGTGTAATTAAACGTCATTCTGATGATGTTGAACCATATGATTATGAATCATGTGGGTAATACGTATCTTATATAAAGATGACTAAAACACCCTTTTATGAAAAAAGTTGTAAAATCTAGAAAAATTGTCTAAAGCCTAAACATACCAATGTTTGTTGGCCTGTGACAATTAATGCCACAAATAATTCTTTATTAGTCTTCACGACTATTTTTAGAAATAGTCAAGTATACTTATTGAAGTACAACAATTCGGAAAGCCCGAAAAGTTTGAGCTAGTACGAATATGAGATTGACGAGCTATTTAGGAATTAATCTTCAATTGGATTGAAGCAATTAATACACGAAGGTGTTTGAAGTTGTGCGAAATAGAATCGATTCTCCTTGAAGGATACCATCTTTGGGATACGCAATTAGATTGTGTTCTAAACGGAAACAACACTTTATATGATAAAGGTGTGACGCAAGCCATGCGAAGCATCCTTACCTGTTTCGGGATAGTGCCCTTATACTTAGCCGAGTTCCAAAGAATAAAGGTTGAATAAATTCCATATTAGATATGGAAGAGGATAATGTCGAATCTATCTTAACCGATGATTTGAAGTTTTCATAGGCAAAGTCGGAAAGGCTTGGAGCCTAGTACGACATATGCAACATTGTGGAATATCTTAGCAAGTACGCTAGATATTATTTACTCGTCCACGGAGAAAAAGGTGTTTGTCTCCAAACATGCTGTCTTCTAGAGGAAGTGTTTCTTCCAAAAGAAACAGTGGGAGTAAATTAAATCTCAAAAGAGTTTGAGAACCGCAAAGATACATTCAACCATTGGAACATGAACACACACCGCATAGCGATGAGGTGTAGAACACTGCCCAGAGCACACAAAAGTTCTGTAAGTCTGTGGATAACCTCAAGCCTGAAAAGGCTGCTGGTATGTTCATCTTGAAGAATGAATATCTCACGACTTATGAAAGAATGTTTGAAAGGCAAGTTTGAGAGATATGGGAAGGAGCCATAATATCTGAATTAGATTCCATCAGTGACAACCAGGTTATGAACCTAGTCTGTCTTACCCAGAGGGAATATCCCTGTAAGGCTGAGCCCAGTTCTATTCAGACTATGCTTGTTGTAACTTCGTATCATGACTATATGATAGTGTTGAAGACGTTGGGCAGACAACTCAATGTTCATAGACGATAACATGATATGTAAGCACATGAGATCCATTTATGGACTCAAACAAGTTTCTCTAGACGATTTCTTTGTTTGATAATCAAAGGAGTTTGATTTAGTCAAAAGAAGAATATGCCCAATGTGCAAGATGGATAGTGGGAGTGTGTTATGATTTTTGAGTAAGGTATTAGATATCTCTCTCAGGAATCATCACCCCATGTCACAGTCAATTAATGTTTGGTAGTTCAAGGTTTTTACGAAAGCACTTGGATTAGCAGTTCTTATTTTAGAAATAAGAATCTATAGTGATAGATTTAACTGCTGTTAGATTATAGTTTACCTATATAGATGTGATGCTAAAAGATTTTAGCATAGATCGCGACAGGGGATACTGCTAGCCGGTGTTCTCAAGATCTATCTATGTTAGGACGTTAGTCCTAAAGATAAGGTGAAGGATGATGCTTATGAAAGGTCTCATTCGCTACTGCGATAGGAACCATCATAAAAGTAATGACAGATGTTCATACTTCATGAAGAGTCATGAGCAAGTATGAAAGTATATCTGGTGAATGTCGAGAATATCCTTAAAACGAGTTAAGAAAGAGTTCCTAGTTTATTGAAACTTGGAAATAAATAAGCGTAGATATACAGACGTATATCCTGAGTCTTATGAAGGTGAGTGGGATCTACTGTCTGGGTTTGAAGTCACTTTGATTAAGTGATACAGTAAGCTGTAAATGTTCTTAGCTATAGGTCACTGTATATTCTACAACTTAACCAAAACACAGTAGTGCCTTAGAGGCGCAGCGGGAGTAGTACATGGATCTAGAAGGGTTCATTCCTGAACCTTGTGTGGTTCTTCCACCTTTCAATATAGCTGATATAGCAGGTGTATTCATTGCTTAAAGCAAAAGACCAGAGTCTCATCAGAGATTCGTGTGTGTGTTGAGGTGGTTCCTTTGACTTGGTCATTTGGAACATGATATGAAGATAGTCCGAGTCCTCACGGATAGCGATCCGTTCATGGTTAGAGCTAGTTGCAAGTAATGCATGAGATTCTTGTGTTTCAACTTGGTCTTGTGTGTGCGAGTGATTAGTTTTAGGCCAAGTGGGAGATTGTTGGAATAGTTTCCTAAACCCAATCGGGTTGGACCGGATCCGACCGGGTCGGATCATTTCTACTATTTCTTTATGTTTATACATATATTAAATGGTTTTTCTGTTGTCATATATTTGTTCTTTTAAAAAACCAATTGTGAATTGTTAAATGATAACGCCCTTAGTATTAAAGCGTGATGATAGAAACCATGATAGGCGATTATCATTGATGAGATCTCTAATCACTTTAATAAGTTTGATACTTAAATGTCTCTAGGTCGATGTACTATTAAATAGGGCATTGATAGTATAAGCGAGACTAGCACGTATTAGATGTCTTACATCTTTAAAGGCGTTGATAGATCTAAATCTATCGAAGTGTAGACACTTGACCATGCGTGGACGCGTGTATTAGAGAATGCGCGACGTTGGGATCCGACCCACTTACACGGTTAAGTGTCACACTATGTGATGGTTGTGTAATTATCCTTAAGAACGGAGTCTTCATGGCATCACGGTGTGGATTGTCATGCTTTGACACTATTGAGGTTTCCCCTAGCCACGGGGCGATCATGCGGTAGTGATTGGGTGTGATCTTTGAAGCATCGCGGAGTATACATGATTGGTCGTCCGGGAATCGCGTATCCTATGATTGGGATCGAATATCCGAAATGGCCTTCTTATAAGGAATGTCTTACTCTCGTGAATCTTTGCAAAGTGGGAGTAAACGAGTTACTTCGAGAGAGCTTGATATCTAGATTATAATATACGGTCGTTGATGTTTTGACACTCGACTAACGACCGTATGGATATTATTACAACGATAGGATTGTAAGTTACACGGTAACTGTTTCACATGAAAGGTAGTAGTCATTGCATTTGACTCTTCCGATGATTGGGGGTCACGGTGTGTTGCTAGACGCTATCCCATGATCGTTAGGCATGGAGGGCATTTTCGTAATTTGCACTTTGTGTCTACGGCCAACATATTCGGAAGCCCATCGGGTCACACACATATGAACATCTAGCCGGATTAAAATGTGGTTATAGATGATAACCAAATAAGAAAAGTTTATCTCGAGACTATAAAGGTTATAGTGGTAAATTAATATGGTGGTATTTATTTATTATGAATAAATAAAATACAAGATATTAATTATATTAATTAAAATAATATTCCGAAGCCAATTAATGGCTAAAGGGGTATATATATATTATTATGTATAAGATACACTTGGATCATGCAATTTAATTATTGGTATTACATATATTAATATTAGATATATATATATATATATATATATATATATATATATATATATATATATATATATATATATATATATATATATATATATATATATATATATGCTAGCATGTGTGTTGTACATATATATAAGATATACATGTTCACACTTGTAATGGCTATATATTTATATATAGATTTATTTGTGTAATATATATATGATATATATACACATGTATGTAAATTGATTTATGGTAATATAATAAAGATAGTCAATATTAGATATTGACAATATCTTGAAATATTCAATATAAGATATTGACAATATCCTAGATTTATTTAATATAAGATATTATAATAAATTAGATAAATCAGTCTATTATATTTTCCTTATTCTATTGGGAAAATGTTTTCTTTCTTTCTACTCTATCTGGGACGCCACATCCATTATAAATAGGAGGTTGGTGTCAAGCTCTTTTTTACATCACAATTCCAAGAACTAATAGTTCTTGTGTAAAATAGAGAGCATCCTATATAGAGAGTTGGAGAGAGGGGAAAAGGCCGGCCCAAGCAACCTGGAGTTTTCCAATAGCAATCCATGATGGGATTACGGCGGGCTGTTCGTGTGGACTAGCAGTAGAGGCCGAACACTTGGGACGGCTCTATGCAGAACTACTCTCCTTAGACGGTCAAAGCGTCGATCTTTTAGATCAATCAAGGTAACCACCGTCTGCTACTTATTTGTTTATTGCTTAAACGAAGTCGATCCTGGTTAAAGGAAATAAATTTTTGAATTCCGCTGCGTTTCCGCGTAGATTTCCTAACAATCTTCTCCACTTTAACCCTCCTCTCATTTCTCATAAAATGGTACCTAACATCAATGTGCTTGGTTCTCTCATGATGAACTTGATCCTTAGCCAAACATATTGCACTAAGACTGTCACAATACACATTGGCTTGATCTTGATGCAGACTCAGATCATTGACTAGCCCTTTTAACCAAATTGCTTCCTTTGCTGCTTCTGTCCGTGCCATGTATTCTGCTTCCCTAGTAGATAATGTCACTGTACCCTGTAAAGTTGCCTTTCAACTTACCACAGAACCACCCAAAGTAAACACATACCCAGTCATAGATCTCCTGTTGTCCACATCAGCAGCATAATCAGAATCACAGTACCCTATGACAAAACATTGAGTACCACCTCCATAAATGAGTCCAATATCTGATGTACCCCCAAGGTACCTAAATATCCTTTTTACTGCCTTCTAGTGTTCCTTTCCAAGTTGAGCCATTAACCTGCTGACAACACTGACTGCCTGAGCCAAATCAGGCCTAATACGTGATTCATGGCATACATTAGGCGCCTTTGCACTAGCATATGGAACTCTTGACATGTATTTTTCCTCTTCAGTTGTCTGTGGAGCAAACACATAAGACATATGTAGATTTGATGCCATAGGAGTATCTATAGGTTTGGCTGATGACATGCCAAACTTGGATAATATCTTTTCAATATACCTCTGCTAAGACAAGAACAGCTTCCCCTGCTTCCTATCTCTATAGATCTGTATCCCTAAAATTTTCTTTGCATTCCTCAAATCCTCCATCTCAAATTCAGCCTTGAGCAGACTCTTTAGATCTTGAACGTCAGACTTGTTTGCAGCAGGAACTTGGAAACCCTCTGGCTGAGTCATATAAATTTCCTTATCTACATCTCCATGTAGAAAGGCTGTCTTCACATCTAATTGCTAAAGTTCAAGATTCTGATGTGCCACTATTGCTAATTATGACTTCACGATGAAAGTATATCGATCATTTGGAGAAAATATCTCTTCATAGTCCACCCCTTATTTTTGACCGAACCCTCTTGCAACCAAACATGCCTTATATCTGATATCCTCAGCAGATGTCATTCTTTCCTTTTCTTGAATATCCATTTGCAGCTGACCACCCTTCTATCATGTGGTTGTTTGACCATATCCCAAGTCTCATTCTTCTGAAGTGACTCCATTTCTTCTCATGGCAACAAGCCATTAGGATGCCTCAGAACATGTCACGACTTCCCTGTAAGTGTGAGGTTCAAAACTATCCACTTCTTCAGCTACATGTAGTGCATATCCAACCATATCCTTCTCAAACCCATATCTTCTTAGAGGTCTGATATTGGTCCTCCTAGCTTTGCTGAGAGCTATACCCTGCTGACCAACAATAACTGTTTGAGTGTCTGCTGACCCTTGTTTAGCAAACTGGTTTGGATCTATTTCTGGATTTGCTGATTGTTGACTATCCCCTGCTGAGTCTTTTAATTTAGTAGACTCTACTTGAAGCTCCACCTGTTTGTCAACCTTCTCACTCAGATCCAATTTCAGATTCAGACGTGGCTCTCACAGATGAGTTGAGCATAGAGTTTTCATCAAAGACTACACTCCTGCTGAGTATAATTCAGGTGATGACCAGATTCTATACCCCTTAACTCCATCTCCATATAACAAACACTCCCTTCTTGGCTCTAGGCTCTAGTTTACCTTCACTAACATGATAGCAGACTATGCTCCCAAAACCCTTATACCTTAGTAGTCTACTGACTTTCCTGACCAAACTTCAAGTGGTGTTTTGAGTTTGATCCCAGTGTGAGGCCCCCTATTGATTAAGTAGCATGCTGTGTTAACAGCCTCTGCCCAAAATCTCCTTGCCAGACCAGAATTATAGAGCATGCACCTTGCCCTCTCCAAAAGAGTTTGATTCATTCTTTCTGCAACACCATTCTGCTGTGGAGTATCTCTAACAGTATGGTGCCTAGCAATGCCTTCATTCTTGCAAAATTCATCAAACTCGGACCAACAGAATTCCAGTCCATTATCAGTTCTAAGTCTCTTGATCTTCATCCCTGTCTGATTTTCAACCAAAGCCTTCCACTGCTTGAAGTGTTTGAATGCTTCACTCTTGTGTTTCATCATGATTACCCAAACCATCCTTGAATAATCATCTATAAAGGACACAAAATACCTGTGACCACCCAATGACTCCACCCTTGAAGGTCCTCAACAATCAGAATGGACATAATCAAGTGTCCCTTTTTTGATGTGAATTTCTTCTGGGAACTTGCTTCTATATAGCTTCCCAAACACACAGTGTTCGTAAAATTCCAACTCTTTGACCTTATTCCCCCCAAGTAGATCAGACTTAGACAGAATTTGCATCCCTCTTTCACTCATATGACCCAATCTCATACAGCTTTGTCAGCTGTGATTGGTGAACCTCTGATGATGCAACAGCAGCAGAACCTGATACAGTAGACCCTTGTAGTATGTACAATGCCCCCTGCCTGATACCCTTCAGAATCACATTTGAACCCTTATAGACATTCACCACTCCCTTTCACCTCTGAACTTGAACCCTTTGCTGTCTAGTAGACTAAGTGATATCAAATTCTTGGTCATCTGTGGAACATGCCTAACCTCATATAGTGTGCAGAACTTACCATCATGTGTACTCAATTGAACAGATCCAATCCAACTATTTTGCAGACCCAATCTCATAGCTATTGCACTATGGCCTCCATCCACCTGCTGATAAGTTGAAAACCACTCCTTGTTTGGACACACATGATAAGGCGCCCCAGTGTCCAGAATCCACACATCTCTGTGCCCTGTTGACTCTGAAACTGCTAAGGCCAGATCTTCTTCAGAGTTGGTGTCTTGTTCTGCCAAAGCAACAGTATCATGTTGAGTACCCTGCTGCTTTTTCCTCTTTGGACATTCAATTTTCCAATGTCCCTGCTCCTTGCAAGAGTTACATACATCCTTAGCTTTATGTCCCTTGGAATTTCTCTTGAATTTCTTCTTCCCATAATTTCATGGCCCCCTGCTAATTCCACTGACCACCAATCCAGCTAGGGCCGAGCAAAAAACCCAATAAACCCGAACCAACCCAAAATCCAAACCGAACCAACCCAAATTAACCCAACCCAGTTGAAACCAAAAATTTTGGGTTGGTTTTTGACCCAACCCGAATGCTATTGGGTTGGTTTGGGGTTTTTATTTTTTTCTTCGGTTCGACCCAACCCAACCCGAAAAATGTTATTGCTATTCACTTTCGTTCAACATTTATTCTTGTGGTGTGATAATTGAAAAATGAAGAAACATCTGTAGGATTGCAGAATTAGACTAAAATGACTAATTGATGAATATTAGTATTTTTCGAATTAATCATGGATCATTTCTTTAACTTTTAAATTTTCATGTATGATTTTCTTAATATTTAACTATTGTTCTTTGTTACTATCTCTATACGTTATTGTTTGTGTCATAGATTATTGGATTTTTATGTCGATGTCCACAAAAATTGTGTTTAATTATTGTTCTCTATGGACATGTGGTAAAAATTTGAATTTCGATGGAATACATGTATGGAATTTATTACATCAAAGTTTGATTATAAATACATTGCTATGGCGTAAAACCCGAAACCCAACCCAACCCAACCCGAAACCAACCCGAACCAAACAATTGGGTTTTCTAATAATTTGGTTTGGTTTGGGTTAGTATGTTTTTAAACCAACCCGACTAATACTATGCAAAACCCAACCCAAACGTACCCAACCCGACCCAAGCTCAGCCCTAAATCCAGCGGACTAATTGTCTGTTCCAGAACCAGATGCCTTATGGCGTAGCTCTCAAGCATGGAGTGATGATCTCACATCCTCAATGATACTGAGTCCTTTCCAACAATAAAGGACTGCACAAAGTTCTCAAATGATGCAGGCAACAAGTAGAATCAATGCAGCATCCTCATCTTCAATTTTCACATCAATATTCCTTAAATCAAGCAATATTGTGTTCAGCTGGTCTAGATGATCCCTCAGCTGAGTGCCCACATGCATCCTTAAACTGAACATACGTTGTTTTAACAACAACTTGTTGGTTAGAGACTTAGTCATATACAAACTCTCAAGTTTGGACCACAGCTTCTCTGTTGTGTCCTCTTCAGCAACTCTGTGATAATATCATCTGACAAGCACAACATAATCGTTGAATGTGCATTCTCCTCCTGGCTGGCTCTCTCAGCAGCACTTCCTTCTGTTGATTTAGACAAAGGACCCCATAATCCTTGTTGTTTCAACAAAGCACGCATCTTGATCTGCCACAAACTAAAACTGTTTCTTCCTGTAAACTTGTCAATCTTAACATTTAAAGCAGTCATCTTTCTCACAAGAAAAGCTTGTGTAGATCCCAAATCCTAGCGACAATTATGACATTGGTGCCAATCTACCTTGCTTAAAACAGATAAACAGATTTCTTGATGAACCTGGACGCTCCGATACTAGTTTGTTATGATTGATCGATCAAGAAGTGATGGTGATTGTGAGTAAAAATAAAATATAAGCAAGCAAACAAACACAGAAACAAGAAGAACACATATTTAATGTGGTTTCCGGCAATGTGCCGACTACCCACGGACAAACGTGGATATTTTATTATCACGAGAAAGCTACATCAGTTACAATTAATACAGATGGTATTTATAGCCTTGAGAATCCAACCCTAACTGACTAAACTGCCAAACCAGATAATGACTGAAATACCCCAGAAGTAACCTTACCAAATCGGAAAACCATGCAGACGTGCTCCCCAAGTATGCTGAGAACCAATCTCAGCAGACTATTCATCAGCAGCCCAAACATCAACAGGTTGATCAACCTCGCTAACTCCGCCTGGTGAACACGATTCGGCAGATGCTTCATGCTCTCGACCACCACGATTTCCCGGACTCTGCTTTGAATGCCACACTCAGCAGACTAGACTCAGTTGCATAGTTTAAGTCACCATTACATTAGATTTATCCGAACACTCAACAAAAGATACATTAGCAGATCTAACAACTCTCATTGTCATGGAATTATAACACTTATATGCTTTTGAATTCTCAGAATAGCCTATAAAGTTACATTCAGTAGACTTAGGAAAAATTTGTCCAATTGGTCTTTATCATTCATCATATAACATTTGCATCTAAAGACATGGAAATAACCAACCTTAGGAGATTTCTCTTTGATTAATTCGTAAGGGGTTTTCATTAGAGTATTTCTAATGGTGACCTTATTAACCAAATAACATGCACAAGTTGTTACTTCAGCCCAGAAGAATCTTGGCATTGTCTCTAAATGTGAATTGTCCATTCTCAGACTTGGCCTCTAATACTTTGATAAATCTCATTGACCATTCATGTGTCTAAAACAACCATAATCCAAATACCATTTGGTTGTTTTGTTCAACTTTGACATCAAACACACATAAGAGGCACCCTTTAACTTAGGTCCTCACAAGATTAGTCCAAAAGGACCAGACATGAAGTCTGGATTTGGCAATCCAAACTTGTTTGGTATCAAGAATCTCTATCAACTTGCCAGAAGCAACATCAAGTTCATGAATTCTATCATATACACTATGCAGCAAGGTAATCTTTCCAAACTCATTGTTAACCAACCTCTATGCAGACAAGGTTTAAGTGAAGAACCTCTTTTGTGATTACCTCTTCTTTGCCATTTAATTTTTCCCTTTTCTTTTGGCTTGATTCTTCAAGACTGATCAGGTTTGTGCACATTTTTGTTCGTATTCATGCTCTCGTTTCTGTTTAGGTTACTTTTTGATTGATCAGTTGTTCTCACATATTTGGCAGTGCGTGAATGATCACTCCTTTTATCATTAAAGTGATTGTTCTTTGTGTGAGAATACTTTCTTATTGAATTGTAACCATGTCTTTCATATATGAAAGCATTACTTTTTTTGTTCTTCCATGATGCACCATCATTCCCCACATTCTGTGAAGTAGATGCTTCATCAATGTTCAGAGTCTCAGATGGTTTATAAGGTTCTCTTTCAGTGAACTTGAGTTTGTATGGTTCTTTTGTTTCACTGGACACAAATGTAGGTCCTTTATAAGATCCTACAATTCAGCTTTATAACGTGTTTGATCTTTGGTTGTAGCTTGATAATGTGATCTTAAACACTTGTATTGAACGTGCAATAAGTCAATTAAGTTTTGTGCCTTGTACTGTAAGTGATACACTTCAGTTGGAATTACTACATATTTATATAAAATGATGCAACATCAATAACGAGCATTTTTGTATAAACTAGCGGTTATATTAGCACTTTGAGGGGAAAGACATATTATAAAAGAATGCATCATACCTTATTAGATCAACCCTAAGCATTTTGAATCAATCAAAATTCATTCCAGATGCCTAATAAACCTTATTTAGATGATGTGTTATCTTGAAACTATCAAACAATGAATAAATTCAACATGATTCACATATAACCTCAAAATGATGCTTTATAATAACATGAATTTTGAAAAATGCACAAAAAATGCATACGAACTCAAAATCAAACTATTTCAATTCCAGAATGCTTTAAAACTTACGTTAGAGACACAAAAAGCATAAGCTAAAGCTACGCATGTGGTAGGCACATGGAATGCGCCACTTATAGGCATTTTTCAGCCTCAACATGTCACCTTACAAACACATCACAAACAATTATACACATACCAGTAGATCTAGTTCAGAAAACAAAAACAGATATATACTTGCATGGTAAAGTCACAAAAGCACATAGATCACATGAAATGCCAAAAAAAAACCTTTGATGGTTGATTCCTTACTTGAATTGCTTGGGTTAGAACTGCAATATATCCTTCTTATTAAGTATATGCCTCCCTCACAAGCATCAAACCCTTCGTTTCCTAGGAAAGCATGAAGAACATGGAGAAACTCTAATTTTGCTTAAGTCTAATAATCTAGAATTTCATGAATCATACTTATTGAAACTTGGAATGGCTGAGAAAATGATGATGTTATTGCTTGAACTTGCTGCCTTGATGGTAGAGAAAAAAGGAAGAAGAGAGAATGCTTAAACATGGAAAGTTATGGAAAATGGAGGAAAATAAGGGGTGGCTTCGGTTTTAAGGCTTCAAAACCGAATGAGAGTTGCAAAACTGTAGGGGGGCTACCCGGGAGGTTGCGGAAAGAAGGGATACAACTTTCTGGATTTAAGCGCCACCACCTTCTCCGTGGAATGCTGACACTCGGCCAGTGGTCACTAAAATTCTGGGGGCCACTCGATGTATTTCAGGAGTATTTATGAATATCCTGATATATTACATAATATACTTAATGAGGTATAAGGTTTTTATATTGTCACATTGACATTTTAGTAACGTATCGCTAAATTGAGTTTGGGATTCTACAGTTTTACTATCAAAACCCATAATGCATAAACAAATATGTAATTACTCGTGACCCGTTGGATTAAGACGCTACACTAACCGATATTAGAGATGTTCATATTTTCCACTTAAACATCAATTTCCGTTCCTAACCATTTCTTTTTGTAGAGAATACTCGGTCACCAAATTTTACATATACGACTTGATGATATTCAGATATCATCAATGTGAATAGATTATCTCTTGCCAAAAAAAAAAAAGATTAATCTAGATTATATATCAATATCAAAAGATACTTTTAAATTAAAGTCCCATATGGTTTATATTATTATATAGATTTCTTAGGGGATGTTTATTTTATATCCTTATTCCAACTATATGGAAAGGGAATTTTATTAAACTAGTGCCAATTCCCATTCTCCTTCTCCAACTCTTTGGCCGTTGTATCCTCAAACTATAATACTAAACCGGACTCTCTTTCTCTTTGTTGTATAGGGTTCTCTAACGTATTCTCCCAACAGATCCCCCCCAACCCCCACGTACACTCTACATTCAGTCTATACACAAACACCGTTTTGAAATTGAACCTCTCTCTCTCTCAACCTTTTTTTTCCATTTCCAAGCAAAATACCATACCACAACACTACAACAAACACAGACATCAAAACAAGCAAAAGACATCACAAAAGAATGCTTCTTTGCTTTTCATCCAGCTGGGCTTTCCATTTTCCAGCTTCCTGATGTATTTTCCATACCCTCCATTTCTCATTGCTGTAGTAGTACTTTACTTTTCTCTTTCCTTTGAGGAATTTAGTCAAACACCTTATAGACATGCCTGAATCTTTGCTCTTATCCTCAAAGCTTGAAGAAATACCCATATTGAAGAAGAAAATTGCTGAAGATATCGATCCAGGTCGAATATTGGTTGAAGAAGACGGTACCAATATCTTGGATTTATCCGCCAATGCTGCGGCAAAATCAGTGGTATTCATTCCCCAGAACAAGTCTCAACTAGCAACGAGAAGGATTTCTCCGACGACAGCGACGTTGGAGGCCGGGGCTTGCGGCAGCAGCAGCAGTAGCAGCAGTAGTAGTGGGAGCTGGGAAGATGATATAGTGGAGAAGCGTCTTCCGAATGGGGATCTGTATATAGGAACATTTTCTGGAAACGCTCCACACGGATCCAGGAAGTATTTATGGACAGATGGGTGTATGTATGAAGGGAGTGGAAAAGGGGAAAGCTTCAGGAAGAGGGAAGTTTTCATGGCCGTCGGGAGCTACATATGAAGGGGATTTTAAAGCCGGCAGAATGGAAGGAATGGGTTCTTTTATTGGTCCAAATGGGGACATGTATAAAGGATCTTGGTCGTCTGATCGGAAGCATGGTTATGGTGTGAAACATTATTCGAATGGAGATTATTATGAAGGGCATTGGAAGAAGAATTTGCAAGATGCCCAAGGAAGGTATGTGTGGAAGAATGGGAATGAGTATATTGGAGAATGGAAAGGAGGGTTATTAATGGGAGAGGGGTTCTGGTTTGGGCTAATGGGAACAGATATGATGGAAATTGGGAAAACGGGATTCCAAAAGGGCATGGAGTTTTCACTTGGCCTGATGGAAGTTGTTACATGGGATGTTGGACAAACGAGGGAAAGAATCAGCATAATCAGATTTTGAATGGGACTTACTATCCTGCACATGATAAAAACAGTAACAGTGATGATAAAAATGGGAATTTCAGGCGTGGGAATGGGAAGGCTGAGGGGTTTGTAGGATCATTTAATACTAAATTGGCTGCTCCATTGATGATGGATGAGAATTTCGGAGGTATGGTGGTTGCAATAGGAACTGCGGCGAAAAAGAAGAGGTCATCTGTGGATGCTGGGAGGGGGAGCTTGACGGAAAAGACTTTTCCGCGCATTTGTATATGGGAATCGGATGGCGAGGCTGGGGATATTACCTGTGATATTATTGATAACGTTGAGGCTTCTTTGTTCCGTAGGGAGGATGGTTTTGATAGAGATGAGATTAAGCACTTTAAGAGAAATTCTTGTTTTTGTGCTGGAGAAGTGAAGAAGCCTGGTCAGACAATCCTGAAAGGCCATAAGAATTATGATTTGATGCTCAATCTTCAGTTGGGCATTAGGTATGTGTTTTGGGTTTCAAGTCGTGTTCTCTTCTGCCCAGTTTTGCTATATTGTTAAAAGTGTTCTTTTTTAATGTTTGTTAGTCTTTCCTTTGTTTTGCAGGCATTCAGTAGGGAAAGATGCTTCAAAAATAAGGGCTCTTAAGCCAAGTGATTTTGATCCCAAGGAGAAGTTCTGGACAAAGTTTCCTCCTGAAGGGTCAAAGAACACACCGCCCCATCAATCTCTGGAATTCCGATGGAAAGATTACTGCCCAGTGGTGTTTAGGTAGATGCTACTTTGATTTTTAATTGATAGATTGTTTTATTCATTTGTATCTTTTGTTCTAAGAAAAACATGGAAATTCTGGAAACAGGTGGGGTTTTTTGACTAATGAAAGCCGGCAGTCTTACTGTTAATTAATAATGAAAAAAATAACTTATGTTGTTTGGCTTTTGTGGCTTCAGACAATTGAGGCAGCTATTCCAAGTTGATCCTGCAGATTACATGCTGGCTATTTTATGGAGATGATGCTCTTAGAGAGCTCTCTTCTCCAGGAAAAGTGGAAGTGTCTTCTACTTAACTCAAGATGATAGGTTTATTATCAAAACTGCAAAGAAATCTGAAGTCAAGGTTAGTTACCTCTATATTTTGAATTGGTGTTAGATTGCCGGTTTTTCAGTCATGCCCGCGAGCCATTCCTTGATCAAGTAAAATGGCTAATTATATTTGGGATCATGATTCTGTTGGGCAGGTGCTCATTAGGATGCTTCAAAGCTACTACAGTCATGTCTGTCGCTATGAAAATTCATTAGTCACCAAGTTTTACGGTGTCCATTGTGTTAAGCCTGTGGGTGGTGTTAAGGTAAATGTGAAGTCTAGTACGTTTTTTTTTAAGGTCTGATAAATTGATCTTCCAAGAGATGCACGTTGCTGACTTTTGTATTCTTTTTATGAAAAACTAGACGCGGTTGATTGTGATGGGCAATTTGTTCTGCTCAGAGTATCGAATTCACCGGCGTTTTGATCTAAAAGGATCATCACATGGACGAACAACTGATAAGCCAGAAGAAGAGATTAATGAGACCACTACACTTAAGGACCTTGACTTAAACTTTGTGTTTCGGCTGCAGCCAAAATGGTATCAAGAACTAATCGAGTAAGTTTAAATTTCCTTCTTGATAATTGACCTACACACCCATTTAGCTGGAACTTTATTCACCTCCAAAATTCTGCAGGCAAATTGAACGTGATTGTGAGTTCTTGGAAGCTGAGAAAATCATGGACTACAGTCTTTTGGTTGGTATCCATTTTCGTGATGATAATACCGGTGACAAGATGGGTTTGTCCCCTTTTGTCCTGCAGAAAGGTAGTTCATTTAGCTGCATTATCATTCTTCAGCTAATACATATGTGGTGTTAAAAGATAGTCAATAAGATGTTTGCTTCCATTTCAGGAAGCAATGATTCGCTTCAGATAGAAAAATTTAAGCGTGGCTGCCGCTTCCTTGAAGCAGAGTTGCAAGACATGGATCGTGTTCTTGCTGGAAGGTAAAATCTCTTTGGAATCTTGGATTTATGTAATTAGCCATTTTTATGCCAATCTTCGCAAGTATTCTTAATGACTGTTGTTTATCTTTTGGTTAATTCAATCCTTCCTGAAATATGCTTAAGAAGTGGTGATGTTTACGTAAAACCTTTAAGCTTGTGACATTCATACATTTCATTTTGTAGCTTTATGACTTAAAGACTCACACTCTTAACCCAGGAAATCATTGATTCGTTTGGGAGCCAACATGCCTGCTAGGGCTGAGCGAGTGAGTCGGAAGAGTGATTTTTTCCAGTATACACCCGGTGGTGTGGACAATTTTGTCCCTTCTCGCAGTGGTGAGACATATGAAGTAATTCTGTATTTCGGAATCATTGACATTTTGCAAGACTATGATATCAGCAAGAAGCTAGAGCATGCATACAAATCATTACAAGTCGATCCTGCCTCAATATCAGCAGTTGATCCCAAATTATATTCCAAAAGATTTCAAGACTTCATTGGAAGAATTTTTATTGAAGACAGGTAAAAAAAATTAAAAACTGATTTGAGATTCGTATTTCCTGTTTGCTTGTGGCTAAATTTTATGAAAACAGCCACACAATGGTATCAAGTCTTTTGTTGGGGGGAATCAGCATTATTGGCATAGGAAAATGATACCGTCACTACATTGGTCATAATATTGCGTCGCTACACATTTGTAGATAATTAATCATTCGATGAGTGATAAATGATCGATAAATATGTAGCGGTACAATGTTATGATATAAAATGATTATTATCCATTGGTATATGATTTCTGGTGGTGTTCTTTTATTTAATTAGATTTTTGTGGTAATCTAAGAATCTGAAGATTTGAAGGTTAGGTATTAATAGGGAAAAGAGCCAATGTTTTCCACTGGGAGAAGATTCAAAATTATGGATCTTTTTTTTTTTCTTTTGAATAATGAAATGTACAGCAGCTGCATATGGATAAAGTAGTAAAAAAAAAAAAAAAGTGTTGTATGAAAATATATTGGCTTATAATTTTGTTTTTTGTTTTGTTGTTGTGGACCCCATCTGACCTTGCCTTTATTTTATTGTTGGTACCAGAGTAAAATTACCTCTCTATAACCCATAATTTTCTTTTCTTCTCTTTCTTAAATAAGCTTTTTAATGAAACAACAATTCAAAAGTAGCGATTTAAGGTGAGTTTTAAGAGGTGTTTAAGGGGGGGGTTTAACAGGTTTCTTTGACAATCTTTTACTCATGTAGTCTCCTGAGGGAAATTCTTACATGCATTCTCCTCGTGTGCACCGTTTTGATGGATGTTCGACATGTGTGCAAGAAGATAAATTCGTACATCCATCACAGCGGTGCACACGAAGACTCATCGGGTAAGAATTTCCCGTCCCCCTGATGGGTGAGGACAGAGGAGAGAGATGAGGGGGTTACTTTTTCTTTTGGTCGCTGACAAAAAGGCAGGACTGGGCCCAGAGCAAGAGTTGTGTAGTATATACAAACATCTGAAAAGGAGAGAAAGTGAGACAAAGTTGTGCTATCGTTTTCTTATTCTAGTTTCTACTAGACCCACTTTGGTCATTTTTATGACTGATGACCTGTCTAGCTGTTTTATGGCGGAGTAATGATACGGACACAACCGTTGTATCATAATTAGTAACACAACGGTTATCTACATCGTTGATCATGATCAGTCTAGATTGATCATAATGTGAACCCGTTATGATCAACGGTGCAGATAACCTGGTTGTGACACAACGGTGTATCGTTACTCTTTGAGTCAAGAGGGGAGGGGGTGTGGTTGGTTTTCTAGTTACCCTTGTTTTAAATTGAGTAAAGGAACTCATGCCAAGGCATATCAAGAAATGCTTGCATAGACCATTGACCAAAATAACTGTCCCCAATCTTCACCATGCCATATGATATGACAGAAGCCCCATTTATTAAAGCTGGCAGCATTTGGTCCATTGAATAAAGATGTGTAAATTTAGAAGGCATTTATTTGCCTCCAATAGAATCTACTATGACATTCAATGTAGGGGAAATTCTATTCGCACCAAATAGATATTATTTCCGACATCATATGTAAAAATTTATGAGTAATTATAAGTATTTAGAGGGCGCTAATAGAACCCCCAAAAACTGAAATCTTTATATATACCACTTGTTATAACGACGCCAATCTACCATGACACATTAGTTATACCTTTAAATACAATTTTTTTTTACCAAAGTTTCAAAATTATTTCATCAATTGAGTAGAAAGACGATCTTTTCAAACTTTTTGCAAAGACAAAACTATTTATTCACATGTTTAAATTCACTTGTGTTCAAAATTCATTGTTTATTCATCACAAATTCACTAATTTTCAAAATTCACTTTCATTTAAATTAATCGATTTTCGGGATTCATCGTCGATATTCATCGATTTTGGGATTCACTGGGAGATTCACCGATTTTAAGGATTCACTGTTCATTCTTCTCATTTATAAATATTATACTGATTGTTCTTCTTCCTATAAAAATATGTGATTGTCATGTATTCTTAAAAATATTCCAGATTGTGTCCTTATCCCTAATTTCTCATATTTAAAATACAAATTTTGAAGATTCAAAGAGGCTTTTGAACAACATTAGATTAAAAAAAAAAAGGATTTGAAAGTGGATTGATGAAAAAAATTCCCCATTTTATATCGCCTAGATACATTTGATTTTTTTTTTTAAATTCATTTGTTTTACAATCGACTTCTTGAAGGTCGATTGTACAACAATGAACCTTTAAAAATTGGACTTTATTAACAACATTCAACGGTATAAAGGTCGATCGGGTGAATGTTGTTCCACGAAATAAGGCTTGAAAGAGTTCAGGGGATGGGGTGGGGTGGGTGAATGAACTCTTTTGGATTTTTAAAAAACATCTCTTGATAACCATATTAGCTATTTAATCGGATGAGCCAGAACTCGCCTCGATTGTCACGTTGACTCTGTAGTATGAGATATGTGCAACTGAAAAAATGTTTTACAAGCCTTAGCTTGGTTTTCAGATGACTAGGTGAATGCAACAGATTATATGGTGTGAATAAATAAACAAATGCTCAAAGTAAAGTGCGGAAAGTGAAGAGGGTAAAGAGAAATTTGTTATCGACCTTCGGAGTGGTGTAATCTCTTACGTGACAGTTTCTCCCGTGACTTAGGAGGTATCAATATTGTATGTATTATACACTAATACAACAGGCAAGTGTCATTGACACCCTCGTAATCTTCACACTCTAAGCTAGCCAATCCTTCATAGCCCTTAGCCGTTACAATGGTCAACTTCCATAGTTCCTTCGAAGGCCTCTTCTTCAACTGCTTAATCCTCTGTTTCTTCACACCCAACAGATGCTTCAACAACTTCAACTTCTTGGTAATACAAGTTGTTGATAAGAGTGGTGTTGTATCTAAAGATATAACGGTTGAGCCTTTCTTGATATATCTTGGTAAGATCATATTGGTGGCTTAAGATCAAGACGAGGCCTAGATGTTTCGTGGTGAGAATATTGAGTGATCGTATGATCTTTTGGATATAGAGTTGTAAGCTTTGAGTGTTGAAAAGTTTTCCTCTTAGGTACAATAACTTGAGAATGTCAATTAGTTCTCTATCTCATTGTCTTCATATTTCTCGTATTTATAGGCCGTTTTCAACATTCTTTCACCAGTAGTTTTAAAAACAATCGTTGAGAGCAATAGGTGGTCCTTATTGATTGCCATGTTGTATAATTCAAATGTATTAAATGCCATGCAGTAAATATCCGTTGGTGGATCACAAAGTCTTACTTCTGATAGTTGCGTGTCAGGACAAATATACTATTTGTCGTTAAAGCTTGCGTCTTGGAATGACTTGCATTTAATGTTGTATCTTCCACTTGTATTAGCTTGTAGCCCTTGATCAATAGTTGATCAAATGGTCTAGCTTTTACTCCTTTAGTTTATCACTTCAATTTGATAGTCACTTGATGTATATTTGCATTACTTGAGACAAGTCTTCCTCGTGTTCTGGTAATCTAAAAGTAGTATGTCAACTAATTTGAAAATTTGACCGAGTTTGAAAACTTCTTCTCGTTTGATCTGGGTGACTCATCTGAGTAACTAGAGTCAAGTCTGGTCCTCAAGCCATCTGATAGATCTGGATCTGTTCTTCAGCTCTAATCAGACCTAGACTAACTTAATCTACTTTATTACAACTACTCGTCTGATCTGAATATACCATGATGAATCATACTACTAAGAAAACTTATACTTGGTTTCTAAACCAACTATTTTGGTATCATAAAAACTTCTAACTAATAGGATCCACCTAACGGTGAAAATCGACTTAGCTTAAGTTGATTTTCTATGAATCGACTCCGCTACAAGAAAATCACCGGTATAACAACTTTAAGATGAATAAAAAGTAGAATGTAATAAGGAAATCACCTAAACACCTAATTGTATAAAATGATGTAAAAGACATTGTTGCTTGAGGCCTTACATTGATAACTAGGGAAAATATCAGCAAGGCTTCTACCATTGTTTTAATATAAACAAGTTTAAACATCAAAACCCTAACTTAAAATGCTTATAACTTTAAGAGAACTAGACCAAAACTTACAACACTTTGAAGACCGAAAGCTAGGTTGAGGAGAGCCGGAAATGCAACATAATTCCCTTACAAATTGGGAAACGATATTTATATGTTGCCTAACCTCATGCATCAATTTTTTTTAATAAAAACAAAACATTATTTCACATCACATGCAACAACATGAATCATTTTGATATTATACACGACTCCACAAAATATGTTCTAATTAAATTATATACATAATTGAGCATACATATCTACTTCATTAGAGGTAAATCCCCTAATAAACCCCGTCCAATTGAGTTTTTTAAAGATATTAATTTAATAAACATTCGATCATTGGAAATATTGGGATCAAGAACTTTTTGATAATGCTTTTAATCATTTTATTGATAGTTTTATCGATTTTGTGAAAAGATGAATTTAAAAAAGATGCTCATGATAGTGTCCTTTTAGCTACAGACATATCTACTAAATAACTACTACGATTTGCATTTTATTCACCACTATAATTAATTAATCTAGCTATAATTTTTCTTGTTCGAATTCCCTGATGATATATGCTTATATTTGTCGGCTTTCGTTTTATATTTTTATCTCTTTTTTCCAAAGTAGATAGAAATGATCGTGTCGGTAGTATGCTACTTCTTTCTTTTCTGTTTTTTTTTTTTTTTTTTTTTTTTGCCTTTTTTCATGAGAGATTTTATGGTACAACGGTTGTAGGAGGGTTATACCAAATGACATACATTAGAGCCTTTCATTTTTATTCTCTTTCACATAATACACTTTTATCGTATGTAAGAGATTAAAAATGAGTGATTGTAATGTATGTCACTTGGTATAACCTTTCTACAACGGATTGTATTTTAATATTTCACCTTTTTCACAACACCATGTCATGTTGTAAAGGTAAGGTACAAATAAGTTTGTTGAATAACCACTGACAATATAAATACATTTTTTTATTTCTATTTATTTACTAAATAAAAATTAACATTGTATTTTGGAGTCATTAATCAATGAATGGGTGTTCTATTGATACTATAAGCGTGATGCAAGATTTCCAATGTTTGATCTATATAATAAAGGAAACTTGAAAATTTATGCCCGAAAATGTTATTATTGGTGTGGCATGTTTTAAATTAATAACATTTTAAAAATATCTCAAAAGCGATTTCGTTCTTGTATTATTTGTGGAATTGCTGCGAAATAGCTACTTAATCAATATTGAAATATTTTTCGATATATTTTCAAATATTATTTTACAAGCATCATACCACACAAATAATCATCTTTTCGAACATATTTTTCAAGTTTCTCTATAATATAAAGAGCACGTACTTTATAGTTCCTCCTAGTTCCACAAGCCATTTACATAGGGACAACACTGTG
The DNA here is from genome assembly GCA_026214975.1 of Gentiana macrophylla. NCBI lineage: Eukaryota > Viridiplantae > Streptophyta > Magnoliopsida > Gentianales > Gentianaceae > Gentiana > Gentiana macrophylla. The sequence goes on from CM047811.1 coordinate 96,880,418, forward strand.
AAATTAATCCGAGGTCCTAGGCAAAGTTATCAGATGGGTTCTTCATATTTTCAGTACATCGTAAGTGCATCAAAAACTAATTCGGCTATTCTTCCAGACCACAAGTATATATAAACTATATAAAAAAATTAATTCTAAATTAATAAGCGTATTATTATAACATAAGATATCAGTCATATGTAAACACTTGTATTTAAGCACACTCAAAATAACGTCGGTAAGCAAAAGATATTTCTCAGCCTTTTTGTTTTCAGTAAATATCATATGCAGCACATTCAAAAAAAATTTAATTAATTGATATAGTTAGTTTATATAGATTTTTGTCCAAAAGGACAAAATTATCAAAAAATTAGGATAGATAAAGCGTAATTTAATCGTAACAAAAGAATAATTATGAAGTAATAAATGTAAGAATAAATGTTGAATTGAAGAAATATGTAAGAATAATTGTGAAACACAAAGAACATTAACACGCCAAGAATAATTTTAAAGAATAATTGTGAATTTTGTTCTTTATAATCATTGAAAACGTTACTTTTGTCCTTCAAGACCCATTTATTAATTGTGGCCCCTTCCCCCTAGCTAGTTTATATTGGAGCCCTAAGCCGACTCTAGCGATTTCCAGTAGCTTTTCGTCTTCGTTTGCACATCAAAAACACATCCTAAGCTCATTATAATCGAATCCTACGATAATCAAGGTAATCTCGAGCATCAATCCTCGCAAGTAGCAGCAATTCTTGGTAAGATAATTTTTTTTCCCGTTTCTCACGTTAAGTTCAATCAAGATTCTTTGTTCTTAACATTTTTTTATCATAAAAGCTTCAAACAGTATTGTTCTAATTGATATAATTTAATTCAATGAAGTGTTCTTCGTTTCCAGCCACCAATCTAGAAGTTATATCGTAGAATTATTCGTAAGTTAGAGGTAAGGATTATATAATCAAAGGGTTCTTATTTCGTTTTAATAAGGTTTTTTTTAATTTTAAATTTAATTTAGCAATTTTAATTCTGCAATATTTCAATGTTAATTACATTTCCGAGTTAATTGCTTCACTGTGAGAAGTTTGAGGAAAATTCCAGTAGTTATAGGCGTCAGAACCACCGAGTTGCGATGGCTTCACACCGACAAGTCAGTGGAATTGAATCTCACTACTACTGTAAATTTCCAGAATACATGGTCCATATACATGTAGGTAGTCTGATCATGTGAACCGATCACTAAATGTTGAGTATCATCCATGTGTGCGCTTTCGACATCAATCTCTATTGAAAGAAAGGGTGTATCGGCCAACTGAGCTGCTGAAGGAAGAAACCTGACCTGGAGCTGTTTTGCTAACATTTGATTCCTCACAAAGTGCACACCCACTTTAATATGTTTAGTTCTTGAATGATTAACATGATTATGAACAAGAAACATATCACTAGTATTATCACACCAAAGCAAATGAACATGTTTGAAGATTCTCCCATCTCAGTCAACAAGAGTCTAATCCTAGTAATTTCTGTTGCAGCTAGTGCCAAGGCTCGATATTCTGCATCAGAGCTTGATCTAGCAACAACTTGTTGCTCGTTGGAGCTCCAAGCAACAAGAGAATTACCCAAGTACATGCAATAGCCACTACTTGAATTCCTACCATCAGGAGAAGTTGCCCAATCAGCATTAGAATATCCATGTATTGCTAAATTAGAAGAAGGCCTAAACTGTAATCCAAGTTGAGGAGCTCCCTTAACATATCTGAGGAGTCTCTTGATGGCTTGCCAATGTAATTCAGTACGATGAGACATGAACTAACTGAGAGTATTAACACTATAGTCAATGTCAGGCGGGGTCAATGTTAGGTACTGCAAACCTCCAATAACAGTTCTATAAAGTGTGGGATTACTCATGAGAGGTTTAGAGTCAGAAGTGAGATATTTGTGAGACACCATGGGTGTGGAGCAAGGTTTCAAATTAACCAGTCCAAGTCTATGAAGCAATTGTCTAGCATAATAAGCCTATGTCAAATATAATTCAAAGGCATCTCTAAAGGCCCCAATGCCTAGAAAACGACTCACTGAGCCTAGGGATTTGAGAGCAAACTTCTGATGAACACTGACATAGCTGACTTAGAATTACCTGTTACCAATATATCACCCACATACACTAACAGATAAAGAGTAACAACTTCATCTTTAAAAAAACATAGAGAAGTATCACAAGTGGGCTAATTAAAACATAAAGACAGAAGATACCATTTGAGGGTATCAAACCAGGCTCTAGGGGCTTGTTTCAAACCATAAAATGCCTTCTTCAGGTGGGATATATGATTAGGCTTGTGAGCATCCATAAAACGAATTGGTTGAGGCATGAAAATATCTTCTTGTAAATCTCCATTGAGAAAGGCATTGTTAACATCAATTTGTTGAATATCCAGTTAAGACTAACAACAATGGTCATTATGATCCTGATTGTGGAAGGCTTGATGACGGGACAAAAAGTTTCATGAAAGTCTACCCCATAGTGTTGTTTGAATCCCTGAGCCGCAAGCCTGGCGTTTTATTTGTTGACTTGCCATCTGGATTTATCTTTAACTTAAAAATCCATTTAATTCCAACCAGCTTTTGTCTAGAACTATGTGGAACTAATTCCCTTGTCAGATTCTTTTGGAGAGCCTCAAACTTAGACTTCATGGCATCCAACCATTGAGGTTGAGGCAATGCTTCAGATACTATAAGACTGTGGTAGAGGGTTGGGGCAAGAGTCTTTCTCTCTAAGATGAAGAGAGAAAAAGTTGTTTAGGGTATTTGCATCAGATACTCGTAACGAATTCTCCATTTTACAGTTTTCAATACGCATTTTTATAGTTTACAGAATCTCTATTTTTAAGATGAAATGTATCAGATTCACTGTTTTACTTAATGCGCTAGATTTAATGAAAAATATAAAGGATCTTTATTGATGCGAGAGATAGAAAGCAAAATTTCTGAATCAGATATTACAAAAAAAATAATGTGCCGCTTTGTTATTTTTCGTAAATCTGAATATTAAAATCCCTAAAATAAAGTTTGTAAAAAATTTACGGTATCTATTGCAAATGGTCTTAATCGGGCATATCTCTTAGAATTTCACCCCCAAACATGCTAGAAATAGTAATAAAACCATGAAGTGCTCCCCTTTTATATATATATATATTTTGTTATAAAATGAACTCTTTTGAGTTGAGATACATTAATCCTTAGAAGATAGGGAGTCTTTGTGATACAATTAGTCGATTCATTATTTTACTCCCGTAGCAAATGGCTATTGTTCAAAGAGTTTTTTATTTGTGCAAGGACTATATCATAATGAACCTAAATTCTAAGGCCTAAAAGTTTGATCCAGTAATATTTTTAGATCGTAATTTGTTTGGATTTTATGTCCTATTTAGCACATGGGCTCTCACAGTCTGCCCACATTGTATTATCTCTTTTCCAATCCTTTTGTTTAATCTCATCCTCAAATATAAAACGGCTGCTTCTATTGATACCAACTTTTACCGCTAGTACCACAATCATATCCGGAAATCAAAAATTATTTTAAATATCACGATTATTTTTGTGCAAATAACGTCAGTGGTAGTGACGTTCCTTCTCAATAATGTCGCAGACTCTGAGTTAGTTTTCAATAATTAACGTCAGTGGTGATGACGTTCCTTCTCAATAATGTCACTGACTTTGACGTTTGTTTTCAATAATTAACGTCAGTGACACTGACTTTATGGTTATTAAAGTGTTACGGGTGAATAACGTCAGTACATTGACGTTGTTTTTTAAAAAAGAACATCGGTGGCACTGACGTTAATAGTGTGGTGCGAGAAATAAAAAAAAAAGAATACACGTGTGACGCCGTAAGAAAAAAATCAAGAAAATGATGCAAAAGGAAAAGTGTGGTGTGAATAGAAACGCGCCTATAAAAAATGCCCAAAAGAAAATCTCTTCATTCCATATATCCTTCCGCTTTTTTTACATGTCATGTTCATATTTACCTGTCATTTTAGAAAAAAACCAATACAATAATTATTCATATTTTTCTACTTTTACCCTCACATGTATTACAATAATTAAATACAATTTTTACATTTCCAATATCACAAAGAATGAAAAAGGGAAAAAAAAAGAAAGAAAAAAAAAAAAAAAAAACAATTCATTTTCCATTGTCAAACTCATCACGTACAAAAGGATTGGTACACATTAGTGGGAAATACTTGTGTGGTGAAGGAATTTGATGTGAAGTGACGGGTGAAACGATCGTAACCAGCAAATAAAATCTGAGTAATAAAGCGCGTGTGATCAGATACACGCCACACGATGTCTCCACACCGTGTGGAGACACCTCACAAGAATTACCCCACATTAGTAGCAAGGGGACGCTCCGCCGCCACTTGTCAGAGGAAGGCCCTGACCATGGGAAATACTACATCCGTCCTATATTATAAGTCATTCTATTTTTATACACACATATTAAGAAGCTCAATAAATAATCCAAATTTTATAGTTTTGGACTACAATACTCATAGGCTAATTAGAATAATGTAAAACTTTGGAATAAGTAATAAGGGTAAAACAAGAAGGAAAAAAAACACTAATTATTGCGTTGAAATATGAGAAAAATGACTTATATTTTGGGACGGATGAAAAATGCTAGAATGATTTATAATATGGAATGGATGTAGTACTTGTGTGGTGTATCCACACGTGTGGAGACACAGTGTGGAGTATTATGAACCACACAGTTTCATTATGTATTTATAATATGTGAATCTAATCGTTTCACCCGTCAATTCACCTCCCTGGCCGTAGGCGTGTATCTCATATAAAATACCAGGGACGTTGGAACTCGCTCGCTTGCTTCGGCTCAACCAGAGAGCCAAGAGGAAATCGAACCGATGAATATATATGTATGATAGGAGAGAAAGCGCGCAAGGCAGAAATACGTAACTTCTACTATTGGTTTTTTTTTTTTTTCGGAAGAAGAAAGACCTAATTAATCTAGGGGGGAGGGGGGAATCGAACCCGAAACCTCCCACTGGAGGCCCGGGTAAACCCCTAGTGGAAACCACTTGGTTAATGGGCCTTACCCTTCCACTATTGGAGTTTAATACTAGAAGATACAAAGTTCTTTTTAATATTTAAATGACATAATTTAAGGAGGAGAACTATGTCATTTCATATACTATTTCAAACATTAATCATTTTTTTAATATGTGCTTATATCTTGATATACGACTAATTTTCCACTTTTAAAAATTACAACGTTGCTTTATTTCAAAAAAAAATAAAATTATACCGTTGCTCAACAGCCTCAACTATAACTTTTGATAATCCATGTTTGCCACAAAATGTAAAACCACAAACTAATAAATTTAAGGCTTTATTATGAAAAACAATAATCCTGACATGTAAATACGCAAACATGAGAAATTTGTTTTAGGGTAAAAAGGACAATATTTATCCCACTAGAGTTTTACATCTCTCTCTTACTCATTTACCAGAAAAAATAATATATATTTTGATCTAACCGTCAAAATATTATAAGAGATATAGAAGTCAAAAAAAATCATCTTTTTGGCACAAATAAATAAATAGGACAAACACATTTTTTTAGTTGCAAAAAAGACAAACAATTTCAGACGGACAAAAATAACCTTTAGGAGACGCGCGCGTAGCTTCCGTGTATTGTTTGCATATATGATATATTTATCAGAAATTGTATATATATTTATTTTTTTTTTCTTTTTTCAAACAACGTAACTTTTGATTTACAACTCCGATCATCGAAATTTTTCACCAAAATTCATGTTTTTTTGCTCTTCAATTTGAGCTCAAATACGATACTTCTTCCGACATATATTTTGAAAGATGAAAAAATATTTGTATTAACCGGAGCGTTTTTTCTTATAAACGACCGTAAATTTTGATTTAGAACACCTATCATCAAAATTGTTTCACCAAAGTTCATATTTTTTTTTATCTTCATTTTGAGACCGCGTTAGATACCATTTCAACGTAGTATTTGAAAGCCGAATTTAATCGCAGATTTACACTAACACAAGAATATGAGAATCGATCGTGATCGATCGACGTATTAGTATCGATGTCGAACAGATTGCATATTAGGTAATCGAGATCATTTAAGGCTTAATTCAATTGACTACTTCAAGGCGCGTATATATCCGCTCATATAAGGGCATTCATTAAGGCTTAATTCAAGGACATAATATCATATATCACTTCATATAAGGCAAAAAAACCCTTCAACAAAATGCTTCTTGCATATTTTCCTCATATTTGCAAAGTGAAGTAAAACTCCAATCTTTGCATATATCTCTTAAATTATCAAGAATAATTGGCATAAATTAAGGCCCAAATAAACATAAAAATGGCAAACCATAATGGAAGAAAAAATAGTCAAAAAAACAAAGAACAATGGCAGAAGAATAAAGCTCCAATCTTTACATATTCCACTCAAATTAACACCAACAACAACGAGAATTCAACAACAAATATAGTGAAAAGTAATACCTCAAACTTTGTACATTTTCCTCTCAAATCAACACCCATAATAGCAGTAAAACAAAGAAAATTGGCGAAACTAAAGCCCCAAAAAGAAATGGAACAAAATATGCAACTAGTAAAATAAGGAGACTACTTCACAAGGTAATCAGATCATTTAAGTCTTAATTCAAGTGACTACTTCAAGGCACACATATCCGCTCATATAAGGCAAATTATGCGATAGTGATATCAGCATCGATCATCGACATCGATTTTCGGAATATCAAATATGGAAAACTTGTTCTAAACTTCAGGCCCAAAACTTGTTCTAAACTTCAGGTCACTTATTTACAACCACATTGCTCAACTTTCCAAACTCCAGGCTGAAATGCAAACATGGCAGATCTAGATGATAGGTTTTTAATCTTATTCGTATTCTGATTCATTTCTTTGTATCTTTGGTCGATTGTCAGAATCGAATGTAGTCTTTAATTAATTAATTAAAATGGAAAAAAGGCGAGGCCCCGAGCCCAAGGCAGGGGGAAAGGAGAGTGGGCAAGCGGGCTCCTTTCGCTGCGTTTTTTTGATAGCTTGTTGAAACTAGCATATTAAAAATAATTTTTAAAGGCTTTCATAATTGGACATTGAACCCATTTCATATGATGGGAGTTGCCGGTGTATCGGGGAAATTTTGCTTTGCGCGCTTATTCATGGGGCTACCGTGAGAAAAGACTTTATTTGAAGTTGAAAACCTCAAGTCGCTTCAAAATCTCATTGATAATCCACTCATTTCAACTTGATCATCCTTAAATGTACTCATAATCCTACTAACACTAAGGAGGACTCCAAAATAGTTCTGGCTCAACAATATATTCATGGTCCCAAATAGCTTTATCAAATACCAACGGCTATCTCAACTATACATGACAATACCCCCCTCCCCTGTAAAGCTTCCATGTCCCTAATGGAAGTGGAAAAATCCGGGAACTGGGACATTCAAAATTCTGCTTATGAAATGATAGAAGGATGCAACTAATATAAGCACATAAATGTTGCACAAAAACATCACCGAAACATGTAAATTGTGGTTGTGCTTTTTGTGTTTTTATTTTTTGAATTTCCGGTATTTCCTATCCCATACATAAAGGGACTAAGTCTCAGATTGAAACAGCACTAGCTTCCATTACCTGATACTACACTCTTTTACTTTCAACCACTATCTACATGCAATTGCATTATTAGTTTGTGATACCAAGTTAGCATTTCATATGCTTCTCGGGATAATTGCTTAACTTTAGTTTTCTAATCTTATAAATGTCTACTGAACGTCAAAATCAGCACATTTAAGCATTATCCTAATCTGTGTGTCCCAACCAAAAAAAGTCCTGCACAAAGAAACAGAGGGAGTCTCAGGTGATGCTTTATCTACTCTCCATTGGCACAAACCACAGTCAGAATAAACAAGAGCAATCCATTGCGTTATAGAAAAATACAGAGAGCAAAGAAACCAGCAGAATATTCATATCAATTTGTTACTCGCATAGAATAGTCTGGAAAAATATGCCTCCACAAATAATGATGCACATAAAACTGAAAATAAAAAGGGGAAAAATAAATGAAACTATACCGGCAAAGAAAGTGATTGCTGAGCTGAAGAAATTGAAGGAGAATTCCAGTTTCAATAAAGTTTCGAAGAATTTGTGGAAATGTTCCAGTTTATCATCATCAAATGCTCAAGCTATTTACGAAATTGCAGCTTCAAATTCGAAATCGAAGAAAGAAGAACACGGAATCGAGATTGAACGGCCGAGAAGGAGACGAAGAAGAAAGAGTGGGGCGAGGAAGAAGAAACAACCTGTTGAAGATAAGGGTAATTTAGTCCGAACGGAAAATTATTGTCCTTATTGCAACTAATAAATTGAATTAGGATTAATGCTTTATTAATGGAGAAAAGGAGGACTTTTACCTAATTTTTCCATATTATAATTCTTTCACCATGATTTTTTTTCCTCATAAAAAACAGTGAAATAGTGGAACAATATAACGGTGGATTTAAGATCTAAACCCGTGTACAAACACTATCCAATTTTCTTCACCGTGTGAAGAACTGTATTAGTAAGCGCACTACTAAAATTTGCTCCTCTTACTGCTTCCCTGAGAGACACGAGACACGCACCATATATTGTGAAGCCCCGTTCCCAAATACTGATGTCATATCCGAAAAAGAACGCCCGACGCGTATAACACATAATTAATCTAATATTATATGCAAAACTTACATCATCATATCAAAAACAAAGCGACGCCGAAACGAAATAGACTTGGGATAACAACCCAAGGACCAACAAAGAGTAACAATGCTGGCAAACTTAAACAAAGGTAGATCGATCAGTTACAACATACGGAAATGAAGTCTTACAAACAAAGGTAGCTTATCTTACACAGATCTTTAGTAACGAACTAAATTAAAAGTACCACAAGTCTTAACATAATAAAAGATACAAAGTCTCGAATACAACAACATAGTAGTAAAAGCAAAGCTAGGCAACTCCAAAGGAAACCAACGACCTAGGGGAGGGAAATTATACGACAACATCATCATGCACATCTTCTAGGGGAGGGAAATTATACAAGACATACAAAGGGGTAAGTACATTGAGTAGTTAGTAAAATGTAGAAAACTATTGAAGAACATGCTTTATAATGCTCAGAAAGTAAAGACGACATTACTAAATGCTTTCTTTCATTAAATTATCATTATATCTAAAGTACCACTTCATGTCCATAACACGTTGTGAGTTTCCTATTGGTTTTAACTTAGCTTATCTTTGTTACACTAAGAATTCAAAGACATTACGCTTAGCAAATGTGCACTAAGAACGCCTCCAATTGCAACCCAGCAGTAATTGCCCTAGCAGTCTCGGGAAGTCATCATGTTTATCTAGCCAATCTCACGTCGCGATATTGTACCATGCCTTACCATGAATTTACTAGATGCTTTGTCTTTTTATCGTGACAAGTATGTTATTGATCATAATCTATAGACACTTAAGTTCATTCAAAGGAAAGGCTTGCCTAAATAACTTTACTCCCTTATCCTAGACCTCTAGACTCTATCCAAAACCTAGCACATACACAGACAAAGACGAGTCCTAACTCATCAAAGCGCAAGGTCAATCCAAAGTTTCTGACGGTCCCGTACTTCTTCTTATCAAAGAATTCATATTCCAACTAAACGCACTAGAAGTTTATTCATGGCTTCGTCAAGTTATTATAAGTTATTTAGATCACATTAGAAAGGCCCAAGCCTTACATTTAGACAAAACAGGGTTTTGGCGTGCGCTAAACACAACAGAAGGGTCTAAAAATAATTTTGCTTGACTCTGGCGCGCACCACACCCTATTGGCGTGTGCAAAAACACTAAAAAGCATTATGCTAAGCTACTGATCAAGCCTGGCGTGGGCCAAAGCCTATCTGGCGTGCGCTAGCGATTGAAAAACAACTATAAACCTGCAAATTTTCTGCAAAATCATGCACGAGGCCAAATCCAAGGCATATACATCAAATCCAACACAAAAGTACCCAAAAATAGAACCAATACTTTCATCAAACATCATAAAAGATATAGGTTCAATATAAACACCCTCTTAACTTTGATTGAAGCCAATAAACTTCTAAATTGCAAGCACAAAATAGTGAATTCCTAATCCTTTTGACAGAACCTATAAAATCGACAACTTAAACTTAAAATAACAACCATTAAAGGTTTTCGAACATTCTAAACTAGATTCTATGAATTTAGTGCAACCAATTCATCCCATTCCCAAAATCTCAAGATTCCAAATTCTGCCAAACTCATACCTTTCGGAACGTAATGAAAAGCATGCGTATATATTCAAACGATTTCTTCTACTTTTTCTGAAGTTCGACGGGTGGATTGAGAGAAGGGTTGATGATTCTATCTTTCTCTTATTTTTTCTAACAAGTTCGACGTTCGCCTGAGAATGAAAAGGAATTAAGTTTCGGACAATGAAGGTAAATGGAAAGGTGGGGATGTTTTTACTATTTTTGGAAGACTTCCATTTCTTTTTCTTTCTTTTTTTTTTTTTTTTTTTTTTGAAAATTAGGAATAACAAATCAGATAAATATTTAAATTTCTAAAAGACATTATTGGCCTTTTCGAAAAATCGAAATATTACATTTATATAGTCTTAAAAACAAACAAAGCAGCAAAGTGAGAAACCCCCCATTATATATTACCACAGGATCCAGGCCAGCAGCATGAAACAAGTGATAATCAAAGTATACGTAGAATCTTCAAGAATTCTTCCATACTACCATAAAAGAAAAACCAATAAACTATATCCAAAACCGCATCTAAAACAAAAAACCAAGAATTTCCATGACCGCCGTGCAGAGCTTCTTGCCTATACCCACAATCTTAGGCATGGCGACAACGCCCAAAACATTCAATGGCGGCCCCGTGGTAAACAACGTTCTCCTTCAAGAAGCAAGGTAATCCGATCCGATCCAATCCAATCCACGTACTCTAGCTTTAAAATCTTCAGTTCATCCTGCAGTAGTTTAGGAGAATGTGAGATTTTGATGCATATATTTTGGAAGTAATAAATTAAATGTAGCATTATATGTATTATGTATATTCAATAGATTCGGAGATTGCCGGGATATATCTTGCAGATCCGGCGATTGTACCATAAGATGTTTAATTTTTCAAACAAGAAAAGATCAGGTGGTGGATATGAAAGAATTGGTACCGAAGATTACAGACATAGCCATGGTGGTGATAAATTAAACCGTGGGGAAAAAGAAAGGAAGAAAGTAAGATGCTTGTTTCAACTTATATTTATTATATCATGAAACTGTATTATCACGTATTTTTGAATCATTGAATATGATAATTAACTCCGGTTAAAATCCTATAATAATATTATGATATAATAATGTTGATCATCATGTGTCCTGCATCGCTATGTTATGTATATTGACATTATTATTAAATCATGTGCAGGCAAAATTGAAGGTCTTCATCAAACAGTTTACATGCTGCTGGAATGGCCATGGTGCTGCCAATATGAATTGATTAGATTCTTCTTCTTCTTAATTTTTTTTTTTTTCATTAAAAAAATGGAATTAAAATGGCAGGTCGCCAGCTTTTTGGACGTTTGTTAATCTCTTTGTGTTTAGGTATATCCATGATATTACCTTTCAAATTTGGATTTTACTTGCATAATTTATATAAAAGAGCACAACTCCTTCACCAAAAGGTGTATTCTGCAGTGTGTGTATAATTATATTATATGAATGTTATAACACATTTTGTATTATTGATAAAAAAGAATCTACATCCTAATAAATAGTTATTATATTATGATCAAGGGTAAAAATGATTGTTGGTTGTGATACAACCGTTGTGTCGTAATTATTTCTCTTTTAATTAAGAGGAAATGCTGTTTAATTACGTTGTGAAATTTATGATCAAGTCAATAGTAGTACTAAAAATGTTCCGCAAGAAGAGTTTATTGTTCGGGAAACAATTATTACAAGCTGCATTCAGTCAATGGTTTGGATCCGAAAAAACGAGGTAAAAACAGAAATGCGCTTTTTAACCAGGAAAATAGCGAAGGCGATAGAAAGAGGGCGCGAGGGGGGATATTAAATGAAAAAACCCAATGTTTCTTTTCTTCTGAAAAAAAAAAAAGAAAAAGAAAAAGAAAAACATAATCGTATATACAAAATGGTGCATGATGTTTGCTCTTTACAAATTACAAACATAACCGAAACATGATATACCAAGTCAAAATGATTAATGATTACAACTCTAAAAGGGATGAAAATGCATATCCTCTTATAGCAAGAAACTATTTCTTTTTTTTCTTTTTCTTTTTTTGAGGAAAGCAAGAAACTAATTCAAGCAGAGAAAAGCCACGAAATGAGTGACCTAAAAAGATGCCCCTATCTAAACAACCCGCTCATTCCCCCGAAAAACGCCAACAATAAACACTGAATACAGCACCAAAGCGCCGCTTTTCAAGGAAAATGCATGCCAGTAAAAGCATAGATACACCAGTTTTTTTTTTTTTTTTTTTTTTTTAAAGTTCAAATCAAGAAGAATCGTAAGTAACCATACCCAGATAAGCAGGGAAGATAGATAGGCCAGGCAGTCCCGTGACAAGGTTAATGCCTGCCAAGATATATCCATCAAAGCATGAGCTTTTGGTACTTGAAAATTCGCTTAAACGCGCCTACTGGGATGGTATGGAGATGCAGGGCTTGAAAATGGAGGTGACGACCTCTGGACAAAAGGATGATTCAAGAGCTGAGAAGCAGCAGGCCTTGCATTTGGGTTCACTTGTAAGCATTGAAGGATAAAGTCCCGGGCATCACGGGAGAGTGAGTCAGGTACACGAGGTCGTTCACCCCTTCCAATCCTAAATAAAGCCTGCATCTGCAGTTGATTCATAGCCCCAAATGACTTCATCAGCTTTAATTATTACCACAAATACATCATACATACACCATATTTCTAACAAAAGTTGCGTGAAAGCTCAAAATAAAAAGGTTAGTGATAGTTACACCAAATTTCAATCAGCCCATGGACTTCAAAATTCAAATCAAAATATTATTCCCCATATCCCCAAATAGTTCTTTACATTCATATCATATAGCATAATTCATGGAAAAGATCATTAGCTAACCCAGTCAAGCATTAATTTAGTATAGCCAGTTATTAGGATGTTCACATTTGATTTTGTTGGGAAAGGAAATATTAAAGAGAAATAATGAAATACATAGAAATCTTACACTTTCCAAGTGAGAGTAAGGAAACTGTCGGGTTAACATCTCCAGGACAGTGCAACCAAGACTCCATATGTCAGCTGCAAGCCCATACCCTTGATTTCTTCTGTTAACAACCTGCATTTGAACATAACCCCAACCTCAAAATGTTGCTTAAGACACACATTGGAGCAAGAATTACAGGGCATGACTACTGTGTTCGCACAGGCAGGCAAAAGTGTGTATAAAAGAGAGGAAGTCCCATAAATGTTAATTTACTAGACCTACGTGTGTGTATCAGCGAGTGATGAATATTCAAATAAAGATCCTTAAACAAGAAAAAAAAGTGAACAAATATTGAAAATTAAAAGAAAGAGATGAGCTGTTACAAGAGGAGAACTTGGACAAAAGAAAGAAAACAAAAACAAAGATAAACCATTGAAAACATGACAAAGTCGAAGAACTTGAGCAAAGATATAGATGACAAAACGCCCAACATTATCCAAACAAACACAACAAAAAGCAAAACAGACATCTCCTACTTGCTCTAGTTAAGCTTGATTTAAAATCTTTGTCAAATCACCGGGTCCAGACCAAACTTTGAATGTTGAATGTTACTGCTATACTCAAGCTTAAGCTTCTGTTCATTGTTGTTTCTTCGAACCAGATTGCTAGGGTTTTTACATTATTTTTTTCATTTTGAATAATAGTTGATAATAGTAGATAGAGAATGCAGTATTAAAGACCTGAAAGCACTGTAAGACAAGAATACGATTAGCCTAGCATGTAAATAATCTAACCTAAGACTGGTCAAGATGGTCACACAAATGAACAAGAGGACATGTTTCCCATAATGACTTATGAAACATAAAAGAGCATTAGAGGAAATAACAAACATATCCACGGGAATATATTTGATCAACCAATATACGAAGAATTTCAATGCAACAAAATATTGTAGGCACTGCAAATAAGACAAACCTCAGGAGCCATCCAAAGCGCCGTCCCTTTGCAAGATTTCACATCATTCAGCTTAGTGGCCTGCACAATTGTTCAGCAATATTAGGAAATAATGTTGAAACAGATAGGGAAACAACCCAAAATACTAATATGATTCTCCACCTTTGCAAGACCGAAATCAGCAAGTTTCACATATCCGTTTGCATCCACCAATATATTTGCACACTTGATATCTCTGGTGTTCAGGAGAGAAAATAAGAACCATTAGATGCTTTGATTGTCCAGCATCCATCAAGCGGCATATATCATATAATTATTGATAGGAAGATGATGGAAAAGGAACTAGACAACAGATGACATTCTAAAGCATAAAGATCTTCATAATGAAATAAAAATAAAATCTAAACTGCATGATGTTTCAGGTATGAACATTCATAGCGGAACAAAGATAAGAAATAGAAGACTGCATCCAACTCCTTATTAATGAAAGCAAGTAAAGACATGCACGCTTTACCTATGAACCACATTTCGGTCATGAAGATACTTGAGACCATGCAAAATTTGCCGAGTATACGCAGACACCATGGAATCTTGAAGATGATACTTTTGATACAAGCTCAAAAGGGAGCCTTTAGTTACAAGCTCAAGAAAGATGTAGAGTTTTGAATCATCCTGCAAATTATACACAAAAACTTCAACTAACGGAAAGAAACCAAAACAAAACAAAACAAAATTTGACGGAAAGCCAAAACCAGTATTTCACTAAATAGATTTGGCATTAAGGAAATAAGGAAAATTAACCATTTCAGAGAATTTTCAGCTATAAAGAATTAAACAACATTAATGGAAAAGGCTACAATAAGTGTAGCAACAAAGCACCAAACAATGTCTTATGATACACTACTCAATGATATTGAATACATCAGAAATACCACAGGGAAACACTCCATGCAACTAAGCGAAGGGCCAAATTATGTCAACAAAACATTGCTAACTTCAATTAAAATTCTAATGAAGCCAAGAGAAAACGTAAACGAATTCTAGGAAAGCAAAGAGATGACAACAGCAATACCTTATCCGTTCCATAATATTGAACAATGTTTTCGTGTTCAAACTGACTTAAAAGTGCAATTTCCTGCAGAGAGAGAATGAAAATCAGTGAACGATATTAGGAGAAACTCCAAGAAATAGATTATAAGTAAACAAGAGGCTTGTCAGCCTATGAACCTGTTCGAGCTGGTAAATGCTTTGTTGAGCTTCTTCTCCTTGATCAAGCAATGACACCTCCTTTACAGCAAAAAAGAACCCCCCACTGCCAAAGCAGAAACATGAAAGCATTAAGTCTTGCATTTCAATTTCCGATGCTATTCTAAGACAGACAGTAATTACAACCTCTTTCTCCCTCCCTCCCCACCACCTCCCCTACCCTGCCCCCTCACCCTTCTTCTATCTCCCACAGGTGTCAAAGCTATAAATTCAATAGAGTATCATTAACTTGAAATCACAACCGGTTTGGGAAGAGTAAGCAACACAAAACTTATGAACAGAGGGGGGGGTATGTACTATCAGAGCATGTAGAACACACTCAAAGATGCAACACAAGATGTACTTACTCAGCGATCCCTTCATAGACAGAACCGAAAGATCCACGCCCCAAAAGCTCCCCTTTCTCCCAGTACGTAATAATGCGTTTAAATGTTCCATTGGGTGAATTAAATCTTGTATTGGGCTAAATATTGACAATGGCTCCGTAGTTGTACTAGAAGAATCATCGTCATTTGAAGTTGTAATGAACAGGATTCCAAAGTAAACCACTTTCTCCACCAACCCTCCTACCATCAACCACATAATGAACAGCTTCCTCATCCTCCTCCTCCTCCTCCCTTTATCTTCATCCCTCCTTGCACTGTCTTCATCCTCAGAAACCTCAAATCTTGAGGAGCCCTCATTGTCATCAGGTGCAAACGACTTCAGAAGATCCCAAGTCGAGCACAGACGATCAATAGGAGGTAATGACATTGCAGGTGGTGGTGATAAAGGCGGTGGTCTCGCACCTTAATAATGCTGCAACCAATCCCTTGGACACCAACAACATGCTCATTAGAAACTAAATCACCCCTCTCTCATTTTTAGCAAAATACGGCTCTGAACTATATCCTAACCTATTATTAGACCCACTACCCCTGCAACCACCAGGGCGAGAGTCAAATCCAACCTTATCACTACTTAGAATTTCATTACTACATCTAGCAGGAGGAGTAGCAGCAGTTTCCAAGACCTGGATAACACCTGCCCTCAACATTCCCATTAATTACATCATTTACCCTAGGGAGGGGTGTAGAATCAGGGGGCTCCCAAAATCAGGACTACCTGTTTTCAAGCTAATTTTTACATCACGGACCCTGCGAGTTTTATCTTCCAGACCAGTATTCCCAATTTCCAGATTAAGCTCATGGCCAGAATCGCCTCCACCATCATAATTAAATCTAGAAAGCCGGGGCAAAACATCAGAAGATGATCGGACCTTCATATCCTCCCATGCCGCAGCGGGTATACAAAAATCTTCCGGTCCAGACAGGCCCAAACTCTTGCAAATATTTTCAAACTCACCCGGGCAGTCACCTTGAATTCTGAAGCTCGTCAGCTTCTCGAAAGACTGAATATCAATAGAACGGCTCCGGTGTGTCGCTGGGGAATCCAAAGCTGAAGTCGGCGAGAACAAGTAATCATCCGAAGAAGAAGCTGACGAAGTTGAAGGAAGCTCGTAGTCAATATTTTTCATAGCATTTCGCCGATCTAACCTCGGCCGTGGCTTCTTCTGTTTAAAGTTAGAATCAACCCTCCCACTGCCGCTGCTGCTACCGCCGCCGCCGGCGGCGGCGGCAGCTTTCTTATCGCTGCTAAAAATCTTGGGAAATCGATGCATTGTTGGCGTAATTTTGATCCATTAACCGGAATCAAAAGATGAAACTAACCAATTGTAGTTAAATTAGACCAACAGTTTTCTCCTTTTTCAGAAGAGGGGCGGCCGAAGACTTAGAAAACTAGTAAACGCCGTTGGAAGAAAGAGAAAGAAAGGGCGAAACGCGGTACCGTATGGTGCCAGTGCTACTGATATGGAATGGAAAGAAAGAAAGACCAGCTAT
Organism: Gentiana macrophylla; assembly: GCA_026214975.1. Classification (NCBI taxonomy): domain Eukaryota; kingdom Viridiplantae; phylum Streptophyta; class Magnoliopsida; order Gentianales; family Gentianaceae; genus Gentiana; species Gentiana macrophylla. The sequence continues at coordinate 96,897,833 of CM047811.1, forward strand.
TTGTATTTTAGTGGCATTTGTAGAATTGTCCTTCTCCATTTTCCATTCTTTGTCTTTATCCTCATTTATTATTTTTTTACTGAATAAAATATAAATAATCAAAGGTCGGATCCTCTCTCCCGATCGATCACCTTGTTTTTTCAACTTAGGGTAGTCGTAGTGACCTATGTCTACCATATTTCCAACACCAATCAAACGAGAAATACTTGTCTGGTGAGAAAATTTGAGGAGAATTGACGGATAAAACGATCAGAACCATATAATTTAAATACAGAATAAAATTGTGTAGTCTGTACGGTGTCACACAAGAACTTCCCCCAACCAATGTCTCTCTACGACGGTCCTAAAAGATAACAAGATCGATTGGCTTATCACCTTAATATATGTCAGTGGCGGATGTATATGTATCAAGGTGCGCCACGCGACCCACCGGAGATCCTAAAAAGAAAATAGTATTATAACAATGTAATTTTGGAGTTAAAGAGTGTCGTTTTGCTAGTAAAAAATGTAGTTTTAGGCTCCGATGACTCCACTGTAACAGATTTTTGAATAAAAAATGTAGTTTTACAGTCCGGTGACTCCACTGGAAAAAAAATTTGGATTCGCCACTGATATATGTTGTCCCGATTGCAAGCGCTAGAAATGAGTTTTGGGATTACCTAAAGCGTTTTTCAGATATTGTGTCCTACCCTTGGATTATCATAGGAGATTTCAACCAAGTCGTTTACCAGAGGACAAACAAGAAGGTCTTCCCGTGGTATGGTGGGTAAAATGAATTCGCTAAAATATGGTGCCCACTACAGTACATTGGCTTGATAGAACTTCTGTTTTACGGTTCGAAATTTACTTAGGAAGGAGCTAAACACGGTAACCACCGGATCCTACAACGACTTGACCAAACTTGGGGCTCTTCGGATTGGTTGGAGCAGTTTCCCGACGCTCATGTCACACACCTCCCCCGTATCCAATCGGACCATAATCCAATTCTCCTCCACACTAAGCTCAACCATGTCCAAGTATGCCGCAATAGTTCCGTCAGCAGAGATCTAGCAACGCATTCTAGGCACAGATTCTTGGTATTGGATGTATCGTTAGGTTGTGCCGAGGCCCGTTTACTTATGTTTTCTCATATAAATCTTTTGTCTCCAGCTATTGGAGATCCCATTTCCGTACCAACCCAAGATATGCTTATGGGACTTTATGAATTAACTAGCGGAAATCGTCGAGGTATTTGTATAAATAGATATAGTCCAGGTAATTGTTGGATGTAATATCGTCGGATGGATCAAGATCCACCTGATTATGCAGCTGAAAGTACAAGATCTAGATCTAACAACCAAAATACATAAATAAATAGATCTAACCTACGAGGGGGTTAGATCGCTTGCCGGTTTATTGTGAATAAACGTCTAGAACAATCTTCAATCCAATCCGAGCTAGTTGAGATCCTAGTTGAGAAGCCAAAGTCTTCCAACGTGTATCTCCAAGCAACACCAGGTGGATGGTGTTTCAAGCCGCCGGACCTCCTCGATATGCTACCTTAGAAAAACCCGAAGTTTTCCTAAAACTCGAACCCTTAGTAAAATTGCCGAAAATTCTAAGCTATTTTACTCCCAAATTTCGTGCATTATGTCATTGTGGATTGGCTTTGAGAACTCTCTTTATATACGGAGAGAAATCCAGACTCCAAGGCATTATTTAATTAATACAAAATCAATCAAAATAATCATTTTCCTTAAAAAGATAAATCTAAAATATTCCTAAATTAATTAGGATATACATAAGATTTTCTTTTCCTTAAATTATTTAACACATAACCAATAAATAACAATTAAAAAATGCGCCCCACCCTAAAACAAATTTAGGCACACGCATGTTTCATTATTTTGGACCGAATCCACTTAAAAATTTCTTTTCCATGTATTTAATTATCTAGTCCAACTAAACAATTAATCCACATATCAATTAAATAGTCCAATCCAACTATTTAATTATAATTGAGGTGAAACGACGAGAAAACATATGCTATGTTAGAGCCACGTCGGAAACCATGGACCCATATTCAGAGAAGCTACAATAAATTAAATAATATTATCCGTCGATCAAACAATAATATTCAATCTATTAATTCCGGGATTACACCACCATAAACCCAAATCAACTCGCCGAATATAGATAACTTACACTCAACCATGAGTTGATAAGCGTCCACTGATATAATCATTACATACGGATAAATCCTCCATGGACTGTTCGTTCGATTCGGGATATCTCCGTGAACCCTTCTCGAAACATATTATCCTTATTTACCATTAACCCCCTAATGATCAATTAGTTCACATACCGGACTAGTAGCTAGTTAGTCTAACATGAACTCCCGGGATAGATCATTTTCTTAGGGCTAACAAATATGGGAACTGTCTGTCTACTTCCCGAGGGAAGGAATGGATTCCATATCTGTGATAGCATAGACTACTCACTCATCCCAGAATAGAGCCAACGAGAAATGTTGGACCACATACTACGAAGTGATCCTTACTAACACATCAAACCCTACCTTAGTCTAAGCAGTTGTCTGTGATCACCTCAGGATTGAGATTAATCCATATATGATCATCTTGTGATTCGATAAGACTTCTCGATTACGGAATTATATCGAGAACTCAAATCAAATCGGTCCAACCCTATATGATTATCATCATATATAAATGCCCCACAAGTGTACTCCTTTTACCGACAAATCCGGATAAGATCGTCACACCTAAAGTGTTCAGGCACATTATTAGCATATTAATCACGAGACCCGCATCGATTAATCAACGCCACGGACTAAGTTAATTTTAAGTACATCTCACTAACTCAATCCTCTTGTGTATAACCATACACCGAGTTATGTGATTACATAAACGAGGTACTTAGGGTTTTTCAATAGTGTCTTAATTATAAACATAAATGCATATAATAAGATGAATTATTAATTCTCGCTTTCTAAAACAATTACATAATTGTCTTTCGGGCACTACTCCTAACAATCTCCCACTTGCACGAAAGGCAGGTGGATTAATTGTTTTAGAGCACACCCTTTATATCTATATCTACAACATTCTCCCACTTGCTCAAAACAAGTGAGACATATCTCCAAGATTCATACCCTCCAAGCGCATCTTAGTAATTCATCCTTCCAAGCACGACCGGAGTGTGCCGCCGCATGGTAGGTCAGTGACCCGGCACATACTTAGAATCAAATACCATGTGACTCGGTACACTGATCAGGTAGGTTGGCGTCTTGAGTCAATCTTTGGGATCGAAACGTCGCCTTTCCATCTAATCCGGTGGTACCATTTCAATATGCCTTTGATTCAACACTGAGGACGAAATCGACTTAACGATCATCCTTAATCTAACCTAAAGTCAGAATCAGTGTTATCACTTATATTCTAGTTCGCACTTGAATATTCCAGCATATTATTCCTCATTCTCCCGAAGAGACTTGAGGATTCACTAAACATCCCATTTAGTATTCATCTGCAGGTTTAGATAATCATTCTTGAGAGGTAGTGGTAGACTACATCGATGAATGTTGCATAAATGCAAAAATATCTTAACTGTGTGAATGGATGGGATTGCCAATGATCGATTCTCGAGAATTTTGAGCGAATCCTTTAGAATGAATCCCGATGGCATGTCAGACTCTGACTTCAGATAACACACCCATGTTGTTCCCAATTGTTTCAGTGTTACCATTCACAAACACTAATCTACATACTACTTTAATAATATCGAAGCCCAGTCTACGAAAGACTTATCAATATTCTGGTCAAGTCCACATATTAAAATATATGACTTTGAAATGACTTAGAGGTTTGCTTTAATCCCCAAAGGATATAAACTATGGCAGGCATCCTGCCAAAGGTTCTTTCCGAATAAATTAAGATACCGTTAGTCTCGCAAAAAAAGGTCTTAGGGAATCACCCCTATTTTCTCGCTTCGTGAACTAATCCGTTACATTTTTCTTAGCTAAACCCTTACATTCAATGAATTCATTCCGTTGTTCGGCAAGGAAGTCTTAGGGAATCACCCCTATTTCCCGCTTTCTTACGAAATCAAGCAAGACTGAGTGGTAAGAGAGATCACGGTCTGGTTAACTCTCTACTTGTTAAGGAATCACCCCTAGACCACTCAGCTGTGCGTTGAAAGTTAAATGTTCCTATTCATTCGACTTTCTGCGTGTAGTTCCAATTACTCCCACTGGGCTTGAGATACTCAGGTGGTTCTACAAGAGTTTCAACAGAACTGGAGTATCAAACTCCGTCAACAGGGTTATGGCTTTTAAACCAACCTCTATGATCAGGATCTTACACAGCCCACAAAGGACTATAGGTCATCAATCTACCCTATAGACCGTAAGGTCCTGCAATGGGTAATGGTCAAACCATACTCCCACTACGTTCAGGGTGGATCGATATACTGATCTATTTTAGTAGTTTTATTAGTGTTAACACCAACTGCCGGTGTTGGATGTGGACTGAACACATCAGTTAGTAACATCTTGAGTACAAATACTTCAAGATCTAAGGTTTTTATTTATAGACTCTATCAGACCGAGTTTGACAGTATAGCCGTCATTCTCTGATTTTACGAGTTTTATAACCAACCTTTACTCAATGCATCAAGATATTTCATGATCTGAACGTGTACGCAAAATTTTCAGTCCTACCTTCAAGCACTCGGTGCTAAATGCCTCTATTTACGGAAGTGGGGTGAACCGAATTCACTCCTTATCCACAAATGCGTAGCATCTTTTGTGTAGACATCTCGGTTTTTCATTACAACGTAAACCGTTATTTTGCAACCAATATCTTAAATGAGTTCAAGAACAGATAAGAGCACACCAATAACTATATAAGGCAAATTTATGGTGTATCCTTTAGTGAAAACATTTCACCTGGGAGGCAGCCGAGCATCATCCCAAGACTACGCAAGAACCTATTTTCGAGTATGGAATACTCTATCTCTGGTGAAATCGAGATTTCCTCCAAATATTTTGGATAAACTTACCGGAGTCTCGAATAGTTGTCGACAAGATGTCACTACTCAAAAGCTCCTACTAGCTTGTATCTTTCATAAGACCCGAAGGTCGTTATGAACAAGCTATGCGACTTCTTTAAAACTATTACCCTTTCCCTAATTGAAAGGAAACTTAGTCATTCTTCCTTTGAGATGTTGTTCGTTGGATCGATATAGGAATCACCCTAAGCCATCTGCAGATCTTGTCGTTAGGAATATGCACTAATTAATAGTATATAAGAAGTGTTTATCTAAATACGGAAACCATTTGCGCTTATATTGTTTAAGATGTGTTACATATACCTATTCAGCATTTCTTAGTGGTTCTGACTTTATCAAACAAAAGTCGGAGTCTTGGGTTCGTGCTACGAATGTTATATTTATCGTCAATAAGACAAACAAATTATCCTATTGAAAATGAATTCGTTCGTTCCAACGAATCTGAAACCAGAAAATGAATTTTCTGTGATACTCAAGAATTGAATCCGAGATTCATTTCCTTATATCACTCCTACTAGTCTATCTGAAATAACTGCCCGTTGTCTATTTTATTTATCGTTTAATGCAAAGCTACCTGGTTCTTCCAAAGAACTTTAGCTTTCGAGAAAATTGCTAAGGATGCATTGGTCAGTTATCCGAAATCACTTTCCTTATCCTCTAATTTCCAATTAATTTTCCGGTTTAGCCTTAAAACTACTTAGTTTAGATGACTAACACGTATAAACATTCTTTCCCATTCTCGACTTTCCTTAAATGGAAACATTTTTGAACTAGCAGTTCGTTTGAGTAGACATTACTCTTGATCTGTGGGATGTTCAGTGTTACTTGCTTGGACTATCGATTTTTCTAATCGTCAAATCATAAGACCAAAGTTCCCACTAGTTTATCGGTTCCAAATACCGTCTAACTAGCAACACTTTGTATTTATGATTTTTCAAAGATTAGAACATCACCTAGAACTAAGCTCCCACTAGTTTATCGGGCCCAAATCCGCCTAACTAGCAACGCTTTATTCTTGTTTTTCCAATGAATGGAAAAACTCTTGTGCAGTCCATTACACATTTCTAATGATTCAGAAAAACAACAAATCATAAGGCTAAGGCTCCCACTAGTTTATCGGTTTCAAATACCGTCTAACTAGCAACGCCTTATGTATATGATTTTCCAATTTTTCAATTTAGAAATTTGTTGTGTAATTACACTTTTAAAATTCACTAAATGAATCTTATATGATAGTCCTATGTCATCTTTTGTAAACTAAGTATGGTCGTTTCTCGTTTTACACGAGCGATATCCGTGACATGCCTATACTATGTCACTTAAGTTTTCAAAGGCTCAAGGGAAAAATCTCTTCGGAAAAATTAACTGCATTTGTTGATAATTACAACGTACTTGTTACTCTCCACATTTTTAATGAAGTCCTATTACTAACAGTTTAGTAGCCTAGATATTTAGTTGTAAATAGAATGACAGAAAATTAAATTCAAAAGTAAATTTTCACTACTAGATTTTTATTTTAGGAATAATAAACTATAAAAGAGTTTATCCTACCCTTCCAAGGATTTAACCTCGCACCTCAGTGCCGCCGTAGGGTAGGTCAAAGAGGTGACGGTTAAACTGAGACAATCTCTCTCAATGATTAAATTTCGAGAATCGAACATCTCACGGGAATCAGACATCCCGGACCTTAATCATTGATTACCTTCCTTTTTCTAGCCTAGATATTTCGAAAATATCCATAAAGAGTGTGACCTACTATATCAGATCTTAAAGTACACCCCGAGTATGCCGCCGTAGGGTCGGTCAGTGACCCGACGAGTACCCAAAATCCTATCCTTTCGGAAACCAAGCCTTGAATTTTGATAGGGGTGAACACCATCCGTAGGGGGCCGAAATCAAAGCGGCTCGAGGCGTCACCCTTCTCTCACGTGCTTGCACCTATAGTAGAGGCCGTGAGGTCGGCTGTCGCCTTCCCCGCTCCCACTCAATAATTTGAAAAAGTGGTGGGTTTACTAATTACGGTTTTGGTCTTGACAATAAGAAACAATAAATCAAAGTACTCCAAACAGAGTCGGTTATGTAGGCAAGCCTACGCCGTCTTATTCTTTAGAACATATGTGACGGTTCAGGCTAATCCGGCAAGAGAAGCCCCGTTTAGCCCGAAGGCTTATCGGCTATGCTAAGTCTTGTCGAATTACTGTATCGTACATCACACGTGGAGGGGAGTCGATTGAGCCGAAGCTCGGTTGAACTCACCCAACCATGGTTAGACCATTTCCGAACCCATGTACAATGATTTTCCGATTTCTAAATTATCAACCAAAGCGCAATCTCGTTTCTGTTTAAGGTGGGTTCACCGAAAACTCAACGATTTATCTAAGTGGGATTCACCGAGAATCCATCACTAAAATCGTAACGATTGACAAAACCATGTTCCTCGGTTTTAATAATTAGTTACTTAATTAATTAACTACCACATATTAATTAAAAAAAACTTTTTAACTAATTATACGAGTTATACATGCCTAATTTATCCAAATAAACTAGCTACATGTATGCATTAGAGTGGAATCATGATATGATGCATGTCATGGAAATTTTCCGGTTCTATCACATAATTTCGATCATACACGAAAAAATAACGGAAAAATTAAACACCGAGATGGATCGTTGGTACCCCCGTATCTAACCTATTAAAAAAAACACAAACAAACCCTAACTAGGGTTTACAATTTTATGATCTGCTGCTGCTGCGTTTTATCGATGATCGGACATCCAAACGAACTTTGATCGTCACGAAACTTTATGGACCTGTTCTTCACTCCTCCTACTTGAATATGGACGGTTGGATCTGAGTTTTGACGGCCCAATTGATCCCGGTAAGCCGCCGATCCAACTGCTGCATCTGTTTATAACTGCGGCGCAGCAGTGTCTTCCCGGGGCCGATCGGGCATTGAGAAAAAACCCGATCGACCTGAAAATTTTTGGGCTTGTTCATAAATCCATGATAGTCAATCTAAACGGTCGGATCAATGTTTCAACGTTCCAAACTCTTCCAGAAATTCGACGAACTCAAAGCTATGGTTTTTACGGCTGCTGTGCTTTTCTGTTACAGCAGTAACTTTATTGCACCGATCTGATATTGACATGGACTCCGATCGACACGAAATTTTTAGGGCCTGTTCTTCAACCTTCATTATTCATTCTGACCGGAGAGATTGTTGTTTCAACGGTTCAATCTCCGGGAATAAATAAAAAACGAACAGAGACAAAACATATCAACTTCTAGGAAACTAAAATTACAAAATTTCCTATACTCATATAAACGAATTTATATGAGTTTACAATAGATCTAACGAGTAGACAATACCAACCCCAATCCATCTCTTCAACCACAACATATCAAAGCATTCATCATCATGATTTTCGAATTTTAAAAACAAAAAAAAAAAAAAACAATGCAATCTAAACATGCAATTTCCACTCCTAGATCTAAAATTCACATACTTTGATTGATAGATCAAAGGCTCTGCTACCACTTGTTGGATGTAATATCGTCGGATGGATCAAGATCCACCTGATTACGCATCGAAAAGTACAAGATCTAGATCAAACAACCAAAATACGTACATAAATAAATAGATCTAACCTACGAGGGGGTTAGATCGCTTACCGGTTTATTGTGAATAAACGTCTAGAATAATCTTCAATCCAATCCGAGCTAGTTGAGATCCTAGTTGAGAAGCCAAAGTCTTCCAACGTGTATCTCCAAGCACCACCAGGTGGATGGTGTTTCAAGCCGCCGGACCTCCTCGATATGCTACCTTTAAAAAACCCGAAGTTTTTCTAAAACTCGAACCCTTAGTAAAATAGCCGAAAATTCTAAGCTATTTTACTCCCAAATTTCGTGCATTATGTCATGTGTATTGGCTTGTGAGAACTCTCTTTATATATGAGAGAAATCCTAGACTCCAAGGCATTATTTAATTAATACAAAATCAATCAAAATAATCATTTTCCTTAAATAGATAAATCTAAAATATTCCTAAATTAATTAGGATATACATAAGATTTTCTTTTCCTTAAATTATTTAACACATAAATAATTTAATCACATGTCTTATTATTTATTAAGAAAACTAATTTCCCAATAAATAACAATTAAAAATGCGCCCCACCCTAAAACAAATTTAGGGCACACGCATGTTTCATTATTTTGGGCCGAGTCCACGAAATTTTTTTCTTTTCCATGTATTTAATTATCTAGTCCAACTAAACAATTAATCCACATAACAATTAAATAGTCCAATCCAACTATTTAATTATAATTGAGGTGAAACGACGAGAAAACATATGCTATGTTAGAAGCGCGTCGCTTAATTAATTACACTCCCATATCAAAGAAAGCTACAATAAATTAAATAATATTATCCGTCGACCGAACAATAATATTCAATCTATTAATTCGGGATTACACCACCATAAACCCAAATCGAACTCGCCGAATATAGATAACTTACACTCAACCATGAGTTGATAAGTCGCCCACCGATATAATCATTTCATACGGATAAATCCTCCATAGATCGCTTTTGTTTCGATTCGGGATATCTCCGTGAACCTTCTCAAACATATTATCCTTATTTACCATTAACCCCTTAGTGATCAATTAGTTCACATACCGGACTAGTAGCTAGTTAGTCTAACATGAACTCCCGGATCGATCATTTTCTTAGTGGCTAACAAATATGGGAACTGTCTGCCTACTTCCCGAGGAAGGAATGGATTTCATATCTCGTGATAGCACGTACTACTCACTCATCCCAGAATAGAGCCAATGAGAAGTGTTGGACCACATACTACGAAGTGATCCTTACTAACACATCAAACCCTACCTTAGTCTAAGCAGTTGTCTGTGATCGATCACTTCAGGATTGAGATTAATCCATATATGATCATCTTGTGATTCGATAAGACTTCTCGATTACAGAATTATATCGAGAACTCAAATCAAATCGGTCTAGCCCTATATGATTATCGTCATATATAAATGCCCCACTAGGTACCCTTTTACCGACAGTCCGGATAAGACTGTCACACCTAAAGTGTTCTGGGCACATTATTAGCATATTAATCATGAGACCCATACTCAGATTAATCAACGCTAAGGACTAAGTTAATTTTAATTACATCTCACTAACTCAATCCTCTTGCGTATAGCCATACACTGAGTTATGTGATTACATAAACGAGGTACTTAGGGTTTTCAGTAGTGTCTTAATTATAAATATAAATACATATAATAAGATGAATTATTAATTCTGTCCTAAAACAATTACATAATTGTCTTTCGGGCACTACTCCTAACAGTAATCGCATAAAATATCAAACTAATATCTTGTTGCGTTGGTAAGAAAATACATGCTTTTTTGGGGAGAGATATTATTTCCCCAATCGAGTCACAAGTATCTAACATATTCATACCTAATGATTTTCCACAAAGTGGTGACGAAAGGTATAACTTGATACTCCAGTGCATTTCTCCGTCTGAATCTGAATAACTATGTTTTCGAACCCTCTCTTTAAAATTAAAAGTATGCGTTCCTGCGCGAATCTCAGCAATCACTTGTTCGGATTCTACACATTGATCATTAGAATGAGCGAAGCCGCGTTACAGCAAACCATAGATTGGAACCGAATTTGGCACCTAAAAGGCCCTTCGACCGAAAAAAGATTCAAAGGTAATTGTTAATGGGGTTGACGTTACCAAATTTTGAGGGGTCGGTATCAATTTATGTCGAATTGCTCCGCCTATAGTTCCTTGAATGATGATTTACTTCACGGGCGAGGTCTCTGGTTCAAGTCCAGGATGGCCCAGCTGCGCCAGGGAAAAGAATAGAATAGAAGAAGCATCCTGACTACTTCATGCATGCTCCACTTGGCTCGGGGGTCCTTCAGATAAGAAAAGAGTTACAAACTTTGACCTCCGTACAAGTTCCGGCCAGGATGATTGGGAAGATCAAACCAATTTGAACCGCTCCACATCACAGTAGTAGTAGCGTAAAGGCCGTAAGTCGGGCGGGAAGCAGGCCGGGCCTTTCTTCCAACGTGCTTGGCTAAATCATGACCAATTTGGAAAATTTGTTCATAACTTTTGGCTGCAACATTCAAGTCTTCATGATACCATTCAACACTTTAGTAAGCAAGCAAGAACATGGAACATACAGGTTTTCGGGAATATTTTCCATCGTAAAAAGACATTAACATCCAGAATTGTGGGTATTGAACGAAGCTTGGAGCTTTACCCCTCCTCCTACCTTACGCAACCGAATCACGATGAAGAAACATATTGGCATCAACGTTCACAACTGAAATGGTTGGCGGAAGGGGAACGAAATACTCATTTCTATCATCTCATGTCCATACGGAAGAAATTAAACGGAAAATTATGTGCCTAAAAGATGAATTGGATGCCTAGACTTATGATCAACAGAAAATTCGAGGTATGGTCCATGATTTCTATCTCATACTTTACATCGGCAACATTAGCCTTCTCTTGCATACCATATTGAATAGGTGGTCGAACCATCATTTTAGTATGTCTGAGTGGTCTAGGAATATCTGGATTATCTGTGGCGTTATTATTGTAATTTGTGACATAACTAGTCACTAGTCACTATTGGTCTGACTCTGACCATGTCGGAAGTAATTCATCGCGTACTACTTTACTTCGAGCCTTGAAGTCTCTCATGTAACGATCCTCAAGAAACGTGGCATTAGTCGAAACTATCACCTAATTGTTATATTCCGGATCACAAAACAAACCTCATCTCGTACCCCGTGCATACCTTACAAACAGACATACATTCGTACGTTCTTGCAACTTGCTAGTCTTGTCATCCAGCACATGCGTAGGACACCTTTCCATAAATCAATAGGTGTCTTCCGACAGACTTTGATGGAACTACATTTAATGTCAATCGTTGTTTGCACTGCATGACCCTAAAGATTGGACGTGATCTGTAGCTCATCATAGACCTGGCCATGTCTAACATAGTCATGTTTCTCCTCTCAGCAATGCCATTTTGCTGAGTAATCCGGGTGCTAAAAGTTGGAAACAAATTCCTTGTTCTTTCAGATAATTAGTGAAGTCAGTTCCTTATACTCATCTCCTCGATCAGATCGAAGACACTTCAGTGATCTACCTAGTTGCCTTTCGGCTTCAGCTTGGAATTCTTTAAACTTACACAAAGTTTTGATTTCATGTGCATAAGATAAACATATCCATATCTCGAGTAGTCATCAATGAAAGTCGTAAAATACTCGAAACCACCTTGAGTTTGTACATTCATCAAACCAAACAGATCTGAATAAACCAACTCTAAAAGTTCTTTGACTCTAGTACCCTTTGATGAGAAGGATCGCTTAGTCATTTTTTCCTCCCTCCGCATGTGTTCTAAAAATCGCTCCAGCAACGCCAGAGCTAGACGGTCCTTGGCCGTCTCGATTTTACCCCAGGCGGCCTGATCTAGGTGGTTTGCTCCTAGGCGCTAGGCGTCCTATGACCGACCGACTACCACCTAACGTCTTTTAGAACACTGCCTCCGGGCATGATTGACAAACTGGAAGTGAGTCGACATATAAGTCACTTAAGAAATCATCCTTAACGAGTCGTTTAATCCTATCCAAGGATATATGTCCAAGTCTGAGATGTCAAAATGTATGTTTTATCTTTACAAGAAACTTTTTGCCTTTAATTAGATTTTTTATGTTCTACTCTAAACATTTCAATTATAAAGCAGTGGATTTTCACTCGGCTTAATAAAAAAGTAAAAAAAAATATGCTTTCTAAATTCGCATAGCAAATATCTCGTCTTTTCTTCGAGATAAACAAAAGACCCATTTTTTATTTTTATTTTTGGCAAACAAGGAGTCATTGTCTTTGAGAGTAATTATTATGATTACAAGTGCAAATTATCAAAACGCCTCAATTTTTTTCCCCCTAATCTCAAAGAAACATACACAAACGTTAACAAGTTAGTCTTTTGTATAGAAATCATGATGCCTTTTTAATAAATGACTCATTTAGAAATTATTATAAAGAAAACGCAAAAACAATAAATAATTATGAAAGAAAGAAAGAAGTTTTAAACTAAAAAATGACCATTTTAGCTGTTCACCTTAACTTAAATGTTTGGATTTTGGAACTTATTTGGTTAAATCATTATCAAAGCATCTCTGACCGCAGAAGACTACTCGTCTTTTAAGTAAAAAAATTATCATCAAATTAATTTATATTTTTTGTTCACATGACCATTGACCAGTTTGTTGTATCTGCCAAATTATGTCATTAACTTTTGATGCTTCGTTGTCATTAACTTAATTATAATAATAATTCATATTTATCTGGAATTTTTACTTTTTTTTTTAATTTTTGGTTTGATTTTATGAAACCACTGTAGTACTTTAAAATATCCTAAGAATAATTTACAAAATGTACAAACCTCTCAGACAGAACATGTAAAAACTGAGCGTATTTCACGTGTGAAAAACGTAGCTAATTTCTACATGCAACAAAATGCTAACAATAACTCCAAAAAAATGAACAAATAAATGATTTTCAAATACCCGCGAATCAGGTGATTTTTATTTTTTAGTACAGCTTATCAGATGGATGTAATCCATTTTTAATCTAAATATTTTATTTTGACAACTTGTTTGATTTTTTCAATCACATTATGGAATCACCATATCATAAGATATATATATTCTCTCCGGGCAATCTTTATTGGTAGTATGAATCCTAATTAAGTTGTCATTGTACATGATGATAAAAGATATAAAGAAATCTGATTTAATTATATGAATATAAATATATAGATCTTATTATTAGTATCATTTTGTCCGGTGCTTGGAGAGTAAAGAGAAGCCAAATTAAATTAAATTTATTTTCTTCGAAACGAATTCGACACTTAAACAAGGGCAGCAAAAGTTCCTTGTGTTGCGTTTATGTGCTAATTCTGCATGCTACAGTGGAGATTACGAAGTTGTTCCGGTTCATAATAATGCAGTTATGCCTTTAAAATGCGTGTATACATGGTTTTTTTGGAAGTTGTAGCGTATATAGAAGGCACGAAGACTTTGCTTTCTAAATGGACTCTCTAATTCCATGCTTTGGATTTGGCAACGGTACAATTCATTTAATTTGACTCTTTTCGCATGGCACGCACATGGTTATGGCTTAGCGCTTAGCGCACATTGGGTCTTTCACGCCCACAAAGCCACGTCATGTGCAAGGCCATATTTTGTGCCCGTTTTTCTAATGCCATCAGAACGCCCTGCACTCGGTCAGTAAGCTTAAACGAGTCATAAATTGTCCCGGTCAATCGCTTAGACCGCCGTCCGCACTTGGTCTAAAAGGGCTAAACCGAATTAACAAGACATTTATGTCTCACACTTATCTGAGGGTGAGCATTCTACTAATTTACCGATGTGGGACTTTACATTCTCTCTCCTTTTAGAAAGTTAACAAACAGAATCTAATAATGGATAAAATATATTTGTCATAGATTTCTTGTGTGTACACCCACACTTATATAGTAGTGTTTTACACATAGTAGTTTCACACACTAGGCCACTTGGCCAATACAAGTTTAGACAAGTGTCACTATTCTAGTTAATGTCTATCTAGAAATCTATCTTGAATTAATATATTTCTCAACATTACCCTCAAACTCGAATGTAGGAACAAGTGACAACATTCAGCTTTGCTTCTCATACTTTCCAATTGAGGGTCGTAATGCTTTGGTAAGAACATCACTAGTTGCATGGATGAGGCACAAATTGCATGCATAGCTTGCTTGTTGATGACTTGATTCCTCACATAGTGAATATCAACATCTATATGCTTTGTTCTAGCATGATGTATGTGGTTATGAACCAAGTAAATAGCACCGAGATTATCCGACTGTGCAATAGAGCTTTAGGCACCGAAATTCCCATCTCAGCATGAAGTTGCTTGATCCGCAAGGCGATTCGGATGACAAATATGCTGTAGATCTATACTCGGATTCTGCCAAGACCTTGACACAACACTTTGTTTCTTAGAGCACCAGGAGACCAATGATCCACCAACAAAGACACAAGATCTCGCAAAGGATTTCTGTCAAACAGGTAGCAGCCCAACTGCATCACAAAAGCCAATTAACTGTAGGGATCCACCGACTTTAAACATGAGTCCATAGTGTAGGGGTTCCTTTATATATCTGAGGAGCTTCTTGAGGGCATGCCAGTGAACTTGAGTAGGATGCTGCATGAACTGACTCAAGTAATTAATAGAATATGCAATATCAGGCCTGGTGCAGGTCAGGTATTGTAGCCCTACAATGACACTTCTATAAATTTGTGAAGAGTGCATAGGCTCTCATTGATCAGGAAGTAAATGTTCACCAGGTACCATAGGTGTTGTATAGGGATTTATGTGATCCAGCTGTAACTTCTTCAAAAGTTGTGAGGCATAATGCCCTTGGGTCAGATATAGACCATTAGAGTTTCTATGTGCTTCCATCCCCAAGAAATGAGCCACAGGACCAAGATCTTTAAGAGAGAATCTTGAGTGTACCATTTACACAAACTTCTGTATCAGGCCTTGTGAGTTTCCTGTGACTAAAATGTCATCTACGTAAACAAGTACATACATAAGACAGATGTCAGTTTTTAGGATAAAAAGAGATGAATCGTAAACCGATGATTGAATCCCTGGGCCTAACATCTACACTCTTAATGCTCCAAACCAAGCCCTGGGTGCTTGTTTAAGACCATAGAGTTCTTTTTTAAGTTTGCACACATAATGAGGTTTTTGTGCATCAACAAAACCTTCAGGTTGCTCCATGTACACATCCTCCACCAAAGCTCCATTAAGAAAGGCATTATCAATGTCTACTTGATGAATATGCCAGTTTTTGTGAACTGCTAGGGCCAGGACAAGTCTGATAGTAGATGCCTTAGCCACAGGGCTAAAAGTTTCTGTAAAATCAACACCATAGGTCTAATGAAAACCTTTTGCCACCAACCTTGCTTTGTGCTTGAGAATAGTACCATCAGGCTTCAGCTTAAGTTTGAATACCCACAGTAACTACTGAGGATGTTGATCAAATCGAGAGGAACAAGAATCCAAGTGTCATTCTTGTGCAAAGCATCAAATTCTACAGTCATGGCTTGCTTCCACGCAGTACATGACAATGTTTCTTAGACCTTAGTATGTTCAGAAAGGTGAGCAGGTAGGATAGTGGATTTGAGTTGTGTGGAGTAGGTTTTAGGTTTAAATATCCCACTTTTAGAACGTGTCTGCATGTGGTGTCTTTGTGTGGGTGGTGGTGGGGGTGGACTGGATGATGTAGGAGGTGTAGGTTGTGATGTGTGTGAGGCTATTGACTCGGGAATAGTGATGTCATCTGGCAAATCATGTAATGCCAGTGGTGAGAAACTATTGTGTGTGGGGGTAGGACTATCAGGTATATGAGATAAAACAGGAGAAGGAGTAGAGTGTACCTGTGGTGAGAGTGGTAATGGTGGTGTAGAATCAGGGGCACTGTGTTCCACATGTGTAGATGCTGCTTGTACAGATTGTGACTGTGGTATAGAGATAGAGAACCAGTTGGACAAGTCAGGTGTAGTCAGAACATCCTTGTGAGGGCCTTGAGCAAATCCTTCTTTACAGGAAAACTCCAATTCATTAAAGACAACATTCTTGGTGATAAAGATCCTACCACTATTGTCAAGACATTTATATCCCTTATGAAAAGGACTAACACCTAGATAAGTGCATTTGCTGGTGTGAAACCTAAATTTAGGATGTTGGAAATGTCTTAAGTGAGGGAAACATGATCAACCAAACACTTTGTAGAACTTATAGTCAGGTTGCTTGTGAAATAGAACTTCATAAGGGGACTTGTTTTCAAGAAAAGGTGTAGGCAAGATATTGATAATAGTGACAGCTTCAACAAAACTGTCCCACCAGAAAGTTAGACGAAGAGAGGCTTGAGCAAGTAAAGTTAGACCTAGTTCCACTATATCTCTATGCTTTCTTTCAGCTCTCCTATTTTGTTGGTGAGCATGAGGACAAGGATGTCTAAATTGAATGCCATGTTGCTTGAGGTAGGATTCTAAGGATCTCACTCACCCCCAGTCGATTGTAGGCATTTGATGGTCTTGGAAAGCGGTTTTCAACTAGGGTTTTTAACTGGATAAACACAGAAAAGACTTCAGACTTACCTTTTAGAGGGAAGATCCAGGTGTACCTAGACCAATCATCTATAAAGTGAACATAATACAAGTAACTAGAACCATATTTCATAAGGGATGGCCCCCAGACATCATAATACACTAAATCAAGAAAATTTGCAAAGATGAAAAGTAGATACATGATAAGATAGGGCATCCCCTTGCCAAAGCGGGCAGGAATCACAAAATTTCAAATTCTCATTAAGGTCAACATTACAAGACTTCAAAATATGTCCTAACAGCCTAGTCTCCTATGCCAAACATTAGGATCTTTGTTAACATTCAAAGAACTAAAATGAACACTACAAGATTCTAACACTGACTGACTTGAACTAGACAACTGCTTATTACATTGGGGCGAGAAAGAGAGTTGGTATTCTTGGAGTGAAGGAGGTCTTCTTTGCTTGAAGGAGGAGTCACAACTGCACACAGCCATCATCGAGAGCCCCTATGAGAAGCAGTGTCCCTGTTCTCTTGTCCTTAACATAACAAGCATCAGGAGTAAAGTCAACAGAAACATGGTTATCAGCTAAAAGTTTAGACAGGCTAATCAATTTTTTGGTAATGGAAGGAACATGTAACAAGTCTTTAAGTAAAAGTGTTGTGTGTGGACAGTGAGTAGGAAAATAGGAGTGGCCAATATGAAGTATATGGCATTGCTCACCATTTCCAACAACTATTGACTCGAACCATTGTACCTGCACTAAGATGGAGGTTGTTGTGTCGATGTCAAATGATTTGACGCACCACGATCCATATACCAGTGGATCATTCAATGACCGTGGAGAGGCAACATAAGTATTTACTTGTTTGGGACTTCCATTGTTGTTGTTATTTGGAGGCACAAAATCCTCCGCAAACCTGTGCCAGCAAGAAGTAACAATATGACCCATTTTTCCATAAAGTTGACAGACCATTTTATTTCCAGAATTCCTTCCACCACATCAATTTATTCTTGTTGATTCGCCTCTACCACCTCTTCCACCTCTAGAACCGCCTTCCTTCTCGCAATAATTGAATGGAAGGTGGCCTAACATTAGGCCTTGGTCCTTGAGAAAAATTGGCTAATGGATGAACAACTCGCTGCTCGTGTAGTAGGATTGAGTCTAGCAATCAACCTTTCATGGATCATCAACTGTGATTAAACCTCTTGCCAACTGAGAGCTCCCACTCTCGAAGTGATATTAACAATGGCAGATTCATAATCACCATCCAATCCTCCCAAGTAGCCAAAATCAATTCAGATTTATAATTGGATAACCAAAGAAGAAATGAGACTCGCCGAGTAGGATTTCATCTGAGCCAAATAATCCGACATAGATTTAGACCCTTTTGAAGCTTTAGCCAAAGCATCTTTGTATTCTAGCATATGAGCTTCAGATCTAATGTTGAATA
This sequence comes from Gentiana macrophylla, assembly GCA_026214975.1. NCBI lineage: Eukaryota > Viridiplantae > Streptophyta > Magnoliopsida > Gentianales > Gentianaceae > Gentiana > Gentiana macrophylla. Next base: position 96,916,577 of record CM047811.1, read on the forward strand.
AGGTCTCTAGAGTAGTCCATACTTCATGAGCATTGGCACAACCAACAAACCCATGAACGGAATTCCTGTGACAGTTCCTTCCGGCCAGATGGTGGAGATACCAGCTGTGAGAGCTCCGGTTGTGAGGTGTGAGCTTGCTCCAGCTGAAGCACTGGTGGCAGAAGGCGGTACATGGGCACCAGTCACCGGAGGAGGATCAGAGGTGGCCATGGCCGGACCTCAGCTCTGATACCAAGAAAGTTAACAAATAGAATCTAATAATGGATAAAATATATTTGTCATAGATTTCTTATGTGTACACCCACACACATATAGTAGTGTTTTACACATAGTAGTTTCACACACTAGCCCACTTGGCCAATACAAGTTTAGACAAGTGTCACTATTCTAGATAATGTCTATCTAGAAATCTATCTTGAATTAATCTATTTCTCAACACTTATAAGGACTGGCGTCCTCGCCAGGACGGCCAATACTGTTCCCGGATCGTCCCTACCAGAAGAATCCTTACACCGTCTTCTTGTACGGTGCAGCGTATAGTTCCGTCTGATACCATTCTGTAATGCCCTCATACCCCGGGTCTGGTAGCGCTAAATGAGTCATAAATGGTCCGGTCAACTGCTTAGACCGCCGTTATCACTTAGTCTAAAAAGGCTAACCCGAGTTGACAAGACATTTATGTCTCTCACACTATGAGGTGTGAGCATTCTACTAATTTACCGATGTAGGACTTTACAAACACACTTGGCCATGGCTTAGCGCTCGGCACGCGACGAGCGCACGTAGGTCTTTCACGCCCACGAGGCCCTATCATACTAATCATTGTTGATGGGGCGGTATATATATTTGGCTTACTTCTATATAGTGTATATACACTTGGTACACAAACTTATCGCGTTTTATTTGAATGATTTGTAGAATGTTTTCCAGATCGGTTATATTATGTTTTTAACGCGTGACATTGTACTGTATAACATAGAAATGGTCGCAACAATATTGTGGTTTTACGTACGATATTAATGTTTGTAGATGACGAGAAGCGTAGATACCGTTCGATTTGTGATCAATTAAGCCCCCGGGAAAAGAAAACCGTCGAGGCTATTGTGAATGCAACGTGGCTTCCCGGTTAAATCAATTAGACAAACATTTCCAAAAATAACCCGCTAAGCCTGTACACGAAATCATCCATAAATAGTCCGCTCATACCCCATACATGAAATCATCAATATATATATATATATATATATATATATATATATATATATATATATATATATATATATATATATATATATATATATTTTCTTCCTTCAGAAAATGGCAAAAGAAAATAGTTCGATTGCATGTCTAAGGTTTTATCCTCATCATCATCTAGCTTCATTTCATCCTGCAGCTCTTTTCTGAATTGTATGATAAATTGCTCCGCATGTTCATTTATATATATCTCGTCGGTTGCATGCTTTCCTCCACAATGTCTTGCAAGTGATTTTGTGTTGAGAAATTCTGTTAAGGATATATTAAGGTTGTTGTTGAAGTTATCTGGTGCTTTTGTTGCACAATTTTGCTACTATGGCTTGATTTGGTATATATATATTAAAGAAAATTCACGCGTGTGTTATACGTGTTGGTTAAATTGATATATTTAGATGATATTTACAAAATAATTCAACCATTCGATAATTTCGGTCTCCCATGGACCAAAACGACAACCTACTCCAAGTTCTATATTATTCATCTTTAGATCGCACAAAGCAAGATTTCTCAAGAATTAATTAACATATGGCTAGCTGCAGAATGAAATCAAAACTGTGTTTTTGTATTTAGGGTATAACAATGTTTGTTTGTCGATGTAAACGTTTGAAAAATGATGATGCATGTGATTATTAATGTTATTAAGGTTATATATATAGAGAGATTTCTCTCTCTCTCTCTATATATATATATATAATCCGTTAATTAGTTTGTCCGAGTTTTTTTTATCTTATCTTTATCAAACTATAATCCCTTTCTTAAAAGGATAACAATTTAATTTCTTAAGTGGCAAGACTCTACATTTTGGATTTTAGAATTTCTAGTTTCAAGAAAATAGGACAAGGAAAATTCAATTTGTCATTTTAGCAATCTATACAACATGTAGACAAATTTACCATTTTTCACTTTCACTATTTTTTTAGGTAATTAAAATCTTGGAAATGACGGTTTCCATATATCAAGCGACTCAATTCAATAACCGGAGATAAAAAAAAAAAATCCCCACAAATCACCCCTAAATCTCACTATCTCTCTCCAAACCCATAAATGTGTTTCTTTGAATAGAAGATTTATCATTTTCATAAAAAAAAGAAGAGAATATTTATCCTTTCTCAATCGCAGAAAATTTGGAAACCAACATCGTTATAAAATTGATCAAAATATTGTATATATTTGGCCTGGATGATTTAGGTTTCGAGATTTAGGGACCTAATTTTAAGGTTTTGGGGTTCATGATTTAGGGTTCGGGGGTTTGGGGAATAGCATAGAAAATCAATCAACATAGACTAACTAATTATAGTTTGATTGATTTTTTATGACACTCACCGAATCCTTGAACATCGTTCATTATCGATCAATAGTATTTTAAAAGACATCAGAGAATCACTTATTAAAATCGAACTAATCACTTATATACACTTATCATCATTACATTATTGGTTTTGTTAGAGTCATTAAATATGTAGTGAATTGCATTTGTGAAATTCATTACACATTTGAAGATGTATATATAATTAGTTTCTTTGTGACATTCACTAGTCATTGATCATAAACCTTGACCCTCGTATATTAATGACTAGTCAAATGTCACAGAGAATAATCTCTACATCTTTAAATATGTCGTGATTTTCATCGTTAATGACACCAAAACAAGTGGTTCGTGTAGGGTTTAGGGGTTTACGGCTTATAAGGTTAAGGGTTTAGGGTTTAGGGGTTTAGAGTTGAAGGGTTTGCAGGGTTTGGGGTTAGAGATGCAGGTTTAAGGTTTAGGGTGTAAGATTTAGGGCTAGGTTTTAGTATGGGTTCAGGTTTAGGGTTTAGGTTTTATGGTTTAGTGAATGTTATGGAGAATCAATCAATAAACGGTTTATGTGGGAAAAATAGGGATTTGGCGGCTATATTTGTGTGGAAATGAGAAGAAAATTACACACACGCATGTATATATATATATGCGTGTGTGTGTGTGTGTGTGTGTGTCTTGTAGAGGTTGTACATTAAGGTGATTTCTATGCTTGAGTCACTAAATATGTTTGATTGATTCACTGTGACATTTTCAAACAATAATGTCACTTATTCTTTCAAAAAGAAAATGAATTAGGTGGATGATTTATCGTTAGAATTCACGAGTGAATCACGTGAGTAATGTTAAATTGTTTCAAATAAAGTCTCAAAACGATGAGGATGAAGAAAAAAAAATTGGTGTGCGAATTATCATTTTTGGAAATCTACATCAAGGGATATGGGCGTTTAAAAATAATGGAGGAAATAGATTAACTTAATCATTTGAGAGAGAGAAAAAAAGATGTTGGCTAAATTTGTGGGAGGAAGAAAAAAGAAATTAGTTGGAGAGAGAATAAGATAATATTGAGAGAGTGAGCTATATTGTTGATTTTGGCTTCTCATAATTAAGTAGGGGTAAAGGAGTCTATCCATTTAAGAAATGTCATTTCTGCCTTAAATCGTTTGATAGAGTCCTAAAATCCTGAAATATTTTTAAATGTGTCTTAAATGACAATTAACTATTTTAATAAATATAACGTCATATGATTTAATTATTTTATTAGTCTGTCTATTCCGACCATAAATCGAATCATTGATATTCTTGTGATCTTTTAAAAGAAATTATTTAGGGAAACCATTGGTGACATCACACAACATCGACTGTTGCATTTTATATAGGATATAATCGAATGTGAATATTCCACATCTAAAAAAGTCGAACATATGGTCTGAGTTTTGGTTTTTTAAGGATATACAAGAAAATGCCAAGCATTTACAAGCGTTCAAACAGTCACGAGACTAATAACATAGAATTATTGTTCTTCTAGCCCCCAAGCTAATCTAATATTTTGAGCCCTATCCACCATTTGAGCAACAAAGACATGCGGCGGAGGGCAACAACAATTCTCTTCAAAAATGCATTTTTTGCGCCAGAACCATATACCATAGAAAAGCTCCCTCCAGATGTAGCTGCATTTTGGTGAGGCTACTACAGCACGAACATAATGTAACGACAAAGCAACCCATTCTTTGGTCGTCTCGGCAGCGAAGAAAGCATTCTTGCTTGCAGGATCAAGAAATTTCTCCCAAATTGCTTTGGGCCAGTAAAAATCACGGAGTGCATGAAGGGAGGTCTCTTCTGCTACGCCGCAAAAACCACATATATTGGAGTCCACAGTTTGGCAGCGATATAATCGTGTATTAACAGGTAAAGCGTCATGACACAGCATCCAAACGAAGTGATTACCTCGACTTGGGCCTTTAAGCTCCCAAATCGCTTTCCAAATGGGATCTAGGCTCTGTTGAAAATATATATATTTAAAACAAGTTCTAAATGAGTAATGATACGGACACAACCGTTGTGTTACGGTTAGTGGCGCGCATGAGGGTCATCTGCCTGTATCATTACTCGCTCTCAATTTCTTCCTCCCTCATGGATTCATCACTCTTACACCTCTTGGTTGTCTCCTTTAGAATGTCACGCTTTGTTAGTGGCATAACAATGGTTTTCGGCTATTGAATTTAAAGGGGAAAAAGTAGTGATCGAGAGACTAATCAATTTTATATGTAGTCTAGGCTTTTGTCTAAGATGATATGACCTACTAATGTTTTCATGCAGTCAATGTCTGTAATATTCCGATTTTTTGAAAAAAGGCAAACGTGTCTTATTTATGAAAAACAGAATATTATTTATGGATTAGGTTATTATGTTATTAAATGAATTTAAGGGAACACTACAAGAAAATTGAGCTTTTGTGACAAAATCAAATATGACGCTTAAAAATCCGTCACATATTCATAGGTTGCGTGAGGAATTTCTTTAAGTCCTGACAAATGTGTAATTTATGAGCTTTTGAATATTGTAAAAATTCATTCGTCACTTAAAATTTCTTTTTCGTCACAAATATATTAGCGGGAATGTTTGGCGCCTTATTGAATTGTCATTGGTGATGAATGTTACAAATATGTCACAAATTTTTTAACATGACATGAATAAAAATAAATGTGAGAAAAATTTGTGTCACATTATATCTGAAGAAAATTATATGTGTACGTCTCTTCTCTTGAAAAGCGCTAATTCCGAAAACAAAACCCTACTAACTACGGCCACGATTTTTCGGTCAAATTTTTTTTTACCACCAATATAATTCAGTCCCAGTAATAATACACTTCTATCAGTGCTGGTTCGTGATCAAAGATGGATAGAAAGCGTGTTCCCAATTTCCCCCCTTTTTCTTTTGATTCTACCAAATTCACTCACTTAGCCTTTAATCGCTGTTCAAGGGTACGAATATGTGCCTCCCATCGTTGCAATACTGATTTACAGGAAAAGGGGATTTTTCAATCCTATACATTGACTGCTGGTGAAATTAGGTAAATTGGGACCCGTTAAGGCTCGAAAAAAATCCGATTTTCGGTGATTTGCATAGACGAATACAAGGATTAATTCAGCCATCACATGTTGGCAAGACCAGTGTTTCATCATTTGCTTCAACTTGTGCTTGTGGTACGTTTAGCTATGCTATGTGGCAATAAATTTGCAGACCTTTTCAATTTCCTATTTGTTTTTAACTTGACCGCCAATAGTTAAAATTGATCTCCTCCTCTTCTCTATTGTTATCTATTCATCTTTTTTCTACTGGGTTCGTTGAACTACACTTGGTTTCAATTTTGTTCCTATGATGTGTAAACGAAATTGTACAGCTAACTGAAAAATGTGAAATTTTAATTAGGTGGCATATTGTTTTTACTTTTGAAAGATATTTCTTGTTTCTCATATGTTTCTTCTCATCTACTTCAGGAAAGGTGAGTTTTTGACCTGTGATTGATTTTTCGATTTTTTTTTACTCATTTTCATTTTTTCCTGGTGCAACCGTGCAAATCTAATTTGAAAAGAATCTACAGTTATTTGTTATGCTAATTACAATGGGTCTTAGATTATACATTGGTGTTAATAAATTAACGATTTGTTTAATCCTTTCATTCGTGTCTCAACCAAGAAGTAGAAGTAATGTAACGCCTGGCTCGTTTCGACATTGAAGTCCTTATCCAGGAAAAGAACGCGTTCGGCACGTATAAAATAAAAGTAAATTCATTTTATACGTAGTCTCTACTATGTCGTATCAAATGAAAGCAAAACGGAAGCAAAACTCGGGTATATTTTTTTCAACGTCTAAGAATAGAAACAAGAAATTCTAAAGATAGAAATGTAAATTATTACATTGGAAAAATACGAAATCCCAAAAGACGATGACGTAGCAACCAAAAGAAACCAACAATCTACCTCGTAATCATTACAAGAGCCACCAAAGAAAAAGCAAGAAAGAAACATTCTTGAAACTTCAACGAGCGCTTCACACGTCGTCGTCAAAACTCTCCTCGAACCCTGTTCGTCTTCTCACCCCAAACACATAAAAGAAAATGCATTCGAGGTAAGTACAATGTACTCAAGAAGAAAGAGAAGCTATGAAACCAAAAGAAATTATAAGGAAAGATATTTAAGTCGTTTATTTGGTTATAAGAGACCGACTCAATCTAGGGTTCACTTCATGCTCATCAACATGTTGTGACTAATCTGTTTTAACTTAACCTATCTATGTTACAACCGCACTCAAGGGCACTTCTGCAAGATCCCCTCAAAGCAGAGTCCTCTCAGACTTAGGGTCTTTGACCTACTGAGTTCTTCTACCTTGGGAACACTCTTTTGCAACATATTAGTGGATCACACCAATATCCACGAAGTCTAGAAAAGGTAGACTCCGATAGCACGCACACCTCAAGCAGAGTCCTCCGTGCACTTAGGGTCTTTTGACTCTGAAGTTCTTCCACCTTCAGAGGTAGCACATGCATCGCGATTTAGCCTGGTGCCCAGCCAAGAGAGACATGTTGTTTAATCTTTTACTAGTCACATCGTTGTTCATTAGGTTATTAGCTAGCCAACCTAAGTATTTTCAAGTATTCTCCTCACACAACTACTCTTCTTAGACCACTAGACACGGACAAGTCCTAGCACATACACGACCAATGATGAACCCTAATTCATCAAAGCACAAGCCTATCATGCTCTTCCGACGGATCCGAACTTCAACTCCCTTTAAGAGTACATTCGGTGTTTTAATCGAACGAATCGAAGCTCAATTCAGGCTTGTCTAAGTTTATACCATTTTAACATATCATGTATAAAGGTTTCATAAAATAAATCATGTTTATAAGGGTGAACAACAACCCACAAGGAAACGGTGACAAAACCGGCTAGACGCCCGTTTTAAGGCATGGGCGCCTGTCTCGAACATTACTTGGACGCCCGTCCAAAAAGCTGGACGCCCGCCCACCTAAAAGAAAGATCAATCACGAATGTAAATTAGCACCTCAAACGCCCGTCCGGATAAGCCAGGACGCCCGCCTCGAGATTCGACCTAAGCGGACGCCCGCCCACTGGGTTCGACCAAAACCCTAACTTCATCATCATGCGATTACGGATCGTATTTCAACTAAAAACCAAAAAAACGAAAGACAAAAACACAGCAAACTTATATCTAAACATGCCATGATACTTATAGACAAAACTCAAACCATCAACACATCATTCTAGCACCAACTACAACCTACATTTGCATCTAACCTTATAAAAGCAAGGAGATCATAGGATTTATTTTCCTTACCTTAAAACAAAGACCTGTAAAATCGAACCAAAACCAAAGAAAAGAGCGCAACTTTGGCAACCAAACCGGTATCCAAACGTAGTCCTCTTCTCAACGATTCCAAAACTTGATTCCGATGCGAAAACGGTTAACTCCTTCTCTCGAAAATGAGAAAACTCTTGTCTCTCCTCTTTTCTCTCTCACAAGCAGGATGGGTTTAGGGTGTTTCAAATCGATTTGTGATTAACAAAGGGGTTAGGTCATTGTTATTATCCATTTAAATACCTACTCCCAAAACTTAGGCTTTTCCTTATATGCCCCTTTTATTAAAAAAAAACGATCTTTCCTTTATTTATATATATACATAACTCAAGATACATATATATAAAACACCGAATTATTTAACTCGAATAAAGGAAAGCGAATCCAATATTTCGTTTTTCGCAAAAGACACGCTCGCCTCTTTCCCGAAAATCGAATATTACATTCTCCCCTTTAAAAGGAGTTTCGTCCTCGAAACTAGAACATACCTGGTAAATCCCCAAACTCTTGGAACTCACTAAGCATGTCGCTTTCCACTTCCCAAGTTGCCTCCTCGGGTGAATGATTGCTCCACTGAACTAACACCAAAGGGATCATCCGTCTCTTAATCATCTTTTCTTTCCGGTTCAGGATCTTGATAGGTCTCTCGTCATATGCAAGGTTATCTTGTAAGATTTCTGGGTCAACCGTAGTTTCCACATCCTTCTTAGTCAGACATTTCTTCAACATCGAAACGTGAAACACATTATGGACTCTCGACATTGATTCTGGCAACTGAAGCTTATAAGCTAACGTCCCAACTCTCTCCAAAATCTCAAAAGGTCCAACATACCTTGACTTAGCTTTCCTTTTTGTCCAAAGCGTTTCACTCCTTTCATCGGTGAAGCTCGGAGGTAAACTCTATCGCCGACTTCAAACTCAAGAGGTCTTCTAACATCACCCCAACTTTTTCATCTGCCTTGAGCCGCTTTTGATTCTTCTTGACCAATCGAACCCTTTCCTTTGCTTGTTCTACCATTTCAGCCCCGTGATCTGCCTCTCTCCGACTTCATCCCAAAACAATGGCGTATGCGACATCTTCTCCCATACAACGCTCAAACGGGCGGCATGCCTATACTCGTGTGAAAACTATTATTATAGGCAAATTCTGCTACCGGAAGGTAGTCATCCCATGATCCGCCTACCTCCAAAACGCAAGCTCTCAACATGTCCTCGAGCGTTTGGATGGTCCTCTCGCATCGCCCATCATGTCGAGGATGAAAAGCCGTGCTCAAGTCCAACTTAGTCCCGAAGGCTTCTTGCAAGCTCTTCCAAAACCGACTTACAAATCTCGAATCACGGTGCGAAACTATCGAGATTGGAACTCCATGTAGCTTCACTATGTTGTCCGGATATAGTGTCGTCATCTTCTTTAATGGCATGTCAACCTTGTACGGTAAGAAATGGGCGATTTGGTCAATCTGTCACGATTACCAAATTGCGTCGTGTCCGCCTCTTGTCTTAGGTAATCCGGTGATGAAGTCCATTGTGATCTTATCCCACTTCCATTCCGGGATATCCAATGGCTTAAGCATTCCACCGGGTCTTCTATGCTCCGCCTTAACCTTTTCGACATACATCACACTCGCCACAAACTTGGCTATTTCCACTTTCATCGAGGCCACCAAAATCTTTCCTTTGAGTCTCAGTACATTTTAGTAGCACCGGATGAACCGCAAAAGCTATCCTATGTGCTTCTTCCATAATTCTTTGTCTCAAGTCGCCAACGTTAGGTACACATAGACGATCCCAATACCACAGATTTCCACTTTTATCCAACACGTAACCAACCGTAGGCTTCTCTCACAAGCAACACGCTTCAAGTCCAACAAAACCGGTCTTCGTCTTGCTTTCCCGAATATCATCCATCAACTCGATCTTGCTAACAACGGTGCACACAACCGCCGGTCTTCAACTGATCAAGCTTCGATTTCCAACCCATCAAACCTTTTCGCCATTACCTCAACACTGGAAGTCGCAAACACTGGTTTTCTCGCTCAGAGCATCCGCCACTACATTCGCTTTACCGGATGGTACCGAATGTCCAAATCATAGTCCTTAACGAACTCTAACCATCTCCTCCGCCTCATATTCAGGTTCTCTTGTGTGAAGAAATACTTTAAACTCTTATGGTCGGTGAATATCCTTGCTTTAACCCCATATAAGTAATGCCTCCAAGTCTTTAAGGCAAATACTACCGCCGCCAACTCTAGATCATGTGTCGGGTAATTCTTCTCATGTACCTTCAATCGCCTAGATGCATAAGCTATCACTTTTCCTCCTTGCATCAACACACAACCCAAACCCTCGTCCCAAGCATCCGTGTAGACATCATAGTTATCAAAAATCTCCGGAATCGCTAACACCGGTGCCGTAGTCAACTTACTCTTCAAGGTATGAAAGGCCTTATCACACTCATTAGTCCATTCAAATTTCACATTCTTTCGTGTCTGGTGAGTGGAGTAGCTATCTTCGAAAAATCTTGTACGAACTTCCGGTAGTAACCACCAACCCAAGAAAACTTCTTACTACGAAAGCGTGGTAGGTTTAGGCCAATTCTCAATCGCCTCGATCTTTGCCGGATCAACTTGAATGCCATCTCCGAGAAATGACATGACCCAAGAAACTCACTCGATCCAACCAAAAGTCACACTTAGAAAATTTTGCATACAGCTGATTCTTCTTCAGTGTGTCCAACACTATCCTTAAGTGTTCCTCGTGTTCCTTCTCATCCTTAGAGTAAACTAGGATATCGTCTATGAACACTATCACGAACTTATCCAAGTATGGCATGAAAACTCGCTGCATCAAATCCATAAATGCAGATGGAGCATTAGTGAGTCCAAAAGGCATGACAAGGAACTCATAATGTCCATATCTCGCATCAAAGCCGTCTTCGTATATCTCGCTATCTTAACCTTCAATTGATGATATCCGGACCTCAGTCGATCTTGGAAAACACCTTCTTACCCTCGAACCGATTACACAGTCATCTATCCTTGGTAGGGGATACTTATTCTTGATGGTAAGGTTGTTCGAAGGCTCGTAGTCGATACACATTCTCATGCTGCCATCTTTCTTCTTCACGAACAAAACAGGGCTCCCCATGGCGAGGTAATTGGGCTGAATTATGTTCCTTTCAAGCATATCTTTAAGTTGAGCTTTCAACTCCTTTAATTCAGCCGGTGCCATTCTGTAAGGTGCTTTAGCAACTGGTGCCGCTCCCGGTAACAACTGAATTTCAAACTCTCTCTCTCGTCCGGCATGTTTCGGTAACTCTTCCGAAATACCTCAGGGTATTCCTCACTATGGGAGTCTCCTCGAACTTAGGCTTCACTTGTTCCACGTCCACTGCATACAACAAGTAGCCTTCACAACCCTTCTGACAAGCCCTTACCGCCTTAACCGCTGATATGATCGGATGTTTCTTCTTACTCGGCTTGTACACATTCCCTTGATACGTCTTGTCTGATTTCCCAGGTACTTTAAAAATCACTTTCTTCTCTTTACAGTCCAAGTGTACATAATTCTCGGATAGCCAATCTATTCCGAGGATTACATCAAAATCCGAAAAGTCCAAACCGTAAAGTTGCTCTTACATCGATAAGGTCCGACTCGAACTTCCACTTGTGGTATCATTCTAGTTACCCTTGATACCTTCCCTAACGGCGTAGTTATCTTCCAAGGTGTTCCTTAAAGGTTCTGAAGGTAAATCCAACTTCTTAGCTACCTTGGTTGACACAAAAGTATTTGACGCCCCGTGTCAAACAAAACCTTGACCACTAGGTTTTCTAACATTATCGTACCTAGTATGCATATTCATTTATTTAAATATAGTTACAACATGAATAATCACGCTATAAAATATCTTAATAGAAGAATAAAACCATAACATGGTACCTGAAATAACGTCATCCTCTGGTTCCACAAAATTGGCATCCGCCGCAAAAACTCGAACCGGTCGGCTCGGGCCGCCTCTCCCGCTACCTTGGCTCGAACCACTCTTGTTTCCTCTGTTTGGACACGCTCTAGAAAAGTGTCCTTGCTCACCACAAACGTAACAACCGTTACTACTCGCTCGCACTCTCTCGTATGATTTTCGTTGCACTTGGGGCAAAGTGGTGCAATTGCTCGAGCCTTAGCTCTTTGTAGGAGCCGTAGTCTTCTTGGTCGCTTGCCGTGGCGCCCCTATAATCGCCTTGACTTGTCCCAAAATTTCTCTTATTATTAACAAACCATGTAGCTCTCCTCCCGAAAGTTTCGACTTCCAAGGCTTTATTCATCAACTCGCCATATTCCTTGCCGTGAATCCTAGCATGCCCGATGAATCTCGTAGGCCAACCCATCCTTATAGAGGGCCATCTTTTCTCTTCTACCTTCATCAATTCCGGATAGAACCTTCCTAGCTCATTGAACTTATTAGTATATGGGCCTTTGTCGGTGATTACCTTGCTTGTGCTTCAGAATTGACTTGCTTTTTATCTGCTTGAATCAACCGGGAAGTACTCATTATAAAACATCGTCTTGAACCCTTCCCATCCGTTACCTTACCGTTCTGTTGCTTTGGACGGCATCAATCCATGCTTCGCCGCTCCCAACATAAAATCGATCGCTAGTTGTGCCATTTTACGTCTCGGGAACATGTATGTTCCTACAAGCTTCTCGAATCCCTTATCCACTCCTCCGCTTTAGAATGCTCCACATTACCAAAGAAGTTCTCAACTCGATTTCTCCTCAATCTCAGATACCAATCCACCGTGGTGTGTGTTCAAAAGCCGGTCTAAGCGGTGGGTGAACCGGAGGGTAACCGAAAGATACACGCGGTTGATACTGGCGATGTTGAGGATGAGGTGGGATTACTTGAGGCTCATTCGATCACGGATAGTACCTCGATAAGACCGATCTTTGTTGAGGTCGCCGATAACCAAAGGGTGGATGACCGACGCCTTGCTTTGGTGGTCAAAGCGTGGTGAAGGTGGTATCGTGAGGTTGAGGAACATGACCTACTGAGGAGGAGGGTAAAAGACCTCTTCGCCGCAGAGGATACACCTGGAGGATAAGCACTAGATGGTGGTGGATACACATTGGTCACTTTGGTGGTGGCGCACTAATCGGTGGAATGTCGCCTATTACTGGTGACACGAATAGGTGCTTGTCCAGGCTCTCCATAAATGTAGTTATATCTTGGCGGTGGTCGGGTGGCGATTCTCGACGCGCCTCGGTGACCCATCTTGTTGAGACCTTGGTGTAGGTGTGGTGTATGGGGTGGTGGTGAAAGACTCAAACGAGGCGAAGGATTCGCCTCACAAATCCGCCCCTACTACGGGCACTTTGGGCTCCTCGCCGCCTTGACTAACCCCCGAGCTCCCGGCCCACTAACGCCTCCTTGTCGTTACCATGTCGAAAGATCAAGAAAACCAGACGTTACTAAAGATCTAAAGAAACTTATCTTAAGGAAAGGAAGTCTAAAGAACGCTAATTCTACGATACCAACAGTAACGCCCGTTCGGACACGAGTCCTTATCCGGAAAGGAACGTTCGCACGTATAAAATAAAAGTAAATTCATTTTATACGTAAGCCTCTACTACTATGTCGTATCAAATGAAAGCAAACGGAAGCAAAACTCGGGTATTTTTTTTTCAACGCCTAAGAATAGAAACAAGAAATTCTAAAGATAGAAATGTAAATTATTACATTGGAAAAGTACGAAATCCCAAAAGACAAAGACGTAGCAACCAAAAGAAACCAACGATCTACCTCGTAATCATTACAAGAGCCACCAAAGAAAAACAAGAAAGAAACATTCTTGAAACTTCAACGAGCGCCTTCACACGTCGTCGTCAAAACTCTCCTCGAACCCTGTTCGCCTTCTCACCCCAAACACATAAAAGAAAATGCATTCGAGGTAAGTACAATGTACTCGGCAAGAAAGAGAAGCTATGAAACCAAAAGAAATTATAAGGAAAGATATTTAAGTCGTTTATTTGGTTATAAGAGACCGACTCAATCTAGGGTTCACTTCATGCTCATCAACATGTTGTGACTAATCATTTTAACTTAACCTATCTATGTTACAACCGCACTCAAGGGCACTACCAAGATCCCCTCAAAGCAGAGTCCTCTCAGACTTAGGGTCTTTGACCTACTGAGTTCTTCTACCTTGGGAACACTCTTTTGCAACATATTAGTGGATCACACCAATATCCACGAAGTCTAGAAAAGGTAGACTCCGATAGCACGCACACCTCAAGCAGAGTCCCTCCGCACTTAGGGTCTTTTGACCTCACGAAGTTCTTCCACCTTCAGAGGTAGCACATGCATCGCGATTTAGCTCTGGTGCCTAGCCAAGAGAGACATGTTGTTTAATCTTTTACTAGTCACATACGTTGTTCATTAGGTTATTAGCTAGCCAACCTAAGTATTTTCAAGTATTCTCCTCACACAACTACTCTCTCTTAGACCACTAGACACGGACAAGTCCTAGCACATATACACCAATGATGAACCCTAATTCATCAAAGGACAAGCCTATCATGCTCTTCCGACGGATCCGAACTTCAACTCCCTTTAAGAGTACATTCGGTGTTTTAATCGAACGAATCGAAGCTCAATTCAGGCTTGTCTAAGTTTATACCATTTTAACATATCATGTATAAAGGTTTCATAAAAATAAATCATGTTTATAAGGTGAACAACAACCCACAAGGAAACAGTGACAAAACCAGCTAGACGCCCGTTTTAAGGCATGGACGCCCGTCTGAACATTACTGGACGCCCGTCCAAAAGCCGGACGCCCGCCCACCTAAAAGCGAGATCAATCACGAATGTAAATTAGCACCTCAAACGCCCGTCCGGATAAGCCAGGCGCCCGTCGAGATTCGACCTAAGCGGACGCCCGCCCACTGGTTCGACCAAACCCTAACTTCATCATCATGCGATTACACGGATCGTATTTCAACTAAAACCAGCAAAACAAAGACAAAAACACAAGCAAACTTATATCTAAACATGCCATGATACTTATAGACAAAACTCAAACCATCAACACATCATTCTAGCACCAACTACAACCTACATTTGCATCTAACCTTATAAAAGCAAGGAGATCATAGGATTTATTTTCCTTACCTTAAAAACAAATTTTAAAATCGAACCAAAACCAAAGAAAAGATCGCAACTTTGGCAACCAAACCGGTATCCAAACGTAGTCCTCTTCTCAACGATTCCAAAACTTGATTCCGATCTGCGAAAGCGGTTAACTCCTTCTCTCGAAAATGAGAAAACTCTTGTCTCTCCTCTTTTCTCTCTCACCCTTGAGGATGGGTTTAGGTGTTTCAAATCCCGATTTGTGATTAACAAAGGGGTTAGGTCATTGTTATTATCCATTTAAATACCTACTCCCAAAACTTAGGCTTTTCCTTATATGCCCCTTTTATTAAAAAAAAACTGATCTTTCCTTTATTTATATATATACATAACTCGAAGATACATATATATAAAACACCGAATTATTTAACTCCGAATAAAAGGAAAGCGAATCCAATATTTCGTTTTCGCAAAAAGACACGTCTGCCCTTTCCCGAAAATCGGAATATTACAGTAGCTAGAAGAAAAGCACAGATCATCCCACTTATCAACCGGCACAACTTCTGTTTTTATCCCTCTTTCCAATTTTGTTTGTGTTTCCCACTCTTTGTATTTCTAACTCTCATAAAGGCGCTAATCCATCAAGTTCTCTCTTTCAGCTCCCTTTTCCTCCGGCGATTGTAGCGGCTTAGGACAGAGATATGGCATGTAGCTGCTGAGGACAGAGATATACTATGTACTTGATGGGAACGTTTTTTCTTTTTACTAAGTTTCCCATTTTATCCAACTAATTTGCTTCACTTTATTCTTTTTCAATTTTTTAATAGGCTTCTCCTGAAAATTTTCATTTGCAGAACATGCTGAGATATGCTCTCTGTCACCTAGTGTGAGATTATCTCTATGTTGATGCAACGACATGTCATGGTTGATAGGAAGGTCAAGACAGACAAGACTTAGCTTATCCTTCAGATTTCATGGGTATGGATGTTTCTTAGTTTTTTACATTGGTGTATCCTTTTTTTGGTTGTTATATACTTTCAAATTGCTTGCTGTGCTTGATAAGATTGTAGAGTGTTCTGGGACATGTATCCTGCGATCATTGCTTTGTATTTTGAACATCTGTCTTCTTTATGACACAAAGAGTTATTGTCGTCTTCATTCAATCATGGATGAAGAGGCCAAATTTAGCCATGTTCATATTTTTATATAATTTCTTACTGTTTATATCTGTCAATTCGTTTTTAGTGTCTAAACATCCATCATGCTTGTTGTTACCTGTTTCAGGAATGTTTTGTCTGTACAATGATTATGCTATAATTTTATAAATAAGTTGGAACTTTTACAGGTCAAAGAGTTTTACGGTTAAAGTTCTGCAATGTACGATCTGTACACTTTGGTAAGAAAAACATTTGTAACTTGAACATTTATGTTGGAAGAACCATCCTCTATTCAGATCCATTGATTAAAGCGAATCATACCATCAAACATGATTTGAAGTCTAACAAGATTGTGGACTTCCACTGGTAATGTTGTGATGGTTAGTGGAAGGAATAGGGGACTGGCCGGAATAATAAAAATTGTGACGAAATTTACACATTATGTGACGAACACTGGTCGTCACAAAATATCAATTTTCTTGTAGTGGAAATTGTAGATTTAATGGAATTTATGGGGAGTTTTTTTTTTTGTTTTTGGAAAACCTTGTAATTTTATTAATAAAAAGAGAGAGTTACAAGGTTTTGGGCCCTCCCGGCCTCCCACCAAAATACATGTGTCCTCAATGTAATCTCACCTCTTTAAAACCCTAGTCTGAAAACTCAATGTGGAGAAAATCGGGTATTAGGAAAGATTGTGAACCTCCATACATTGGGAAATTAGCCAAAAAAGAAGAAGATCTAACCTCTATAAATTACATTGGGAATTTATGGGGAGTTATTAGCAATTAATGAATGAGGTTTTATTTGGGAAAAGAATAACCTCCATTAATAGTCGAACTTGGCATCAGAGAAAAAAAAAAGAAATAGAAGAAAGCAATTGAGACTTCTCCAAAATTCTCACAAGATCTTTGAAGGTTTTCAGAACGGAGTAGAGATTCGTAATCAGCGGGACAAGAGGATCGTTTTGGTACAGAAAAGTTGAGGTTTTGAGAAATGTTAGTTTTGCCCTAATTTTTGGCAATCTTCAAGTTTGATCATGTTTGGCTGTATAGAATCCTTCAATTCGTAGTTCTAATCGTTTAGAAGCCCTTGATTAGAATTAATTCATGATTGATTGTTGATCAATTAGGTTTTCTTGGATATGTTCAGAAGTGCTGCAGTGTTCTTGAGTTTTGCTTTGGTTTTGTTTGCAATTAAGGTAAGAGGCTCTTCTTAATTAGTAATTATAGTTTTACAATGTTAAGGTTGAGTTTTAGTGTTGAATTGTAGTAAGAATTCATGTTTATGTGTTGTTGCTATGCTATGTTATGCTATATAGTATGTTTAGAACATGTTTTACTGTTGTTTTGTTGTGTATTTTGATGTTAGACATGTTTGGATGGGTTGGAAATCGTGTTAGTGTAGAAAACTATTGTTTAGGGCCGTTTTAGTGTTAATGTGTGCGCATTATGGGTGAAGCTTTCGCATTACGGTCCATAAAGTAGGAAAACTGATTCAGCATTGTTTGTGCACGTAGATAGCGTAGCACAGCGCGCGTATTGACTATCCAGGAACCATCCTGAATGGTTCAGAGGCGTTTATACGCGTGCATCAGAGACAAAGCGCGCGCATTGAGCCCTGTTTTGTGAGATGTTGTGTTTTAAGCCCCGAGTCTAGTTTTGAATTTATTGTCTTGATCTAATAACATTAAATGAACATGAACAAGTCATGATTAAGATTCTGATGCGTTTAGTTCCGTCACCGAATGGATACTTCCAAAAAATTTGAAGTTTAAGACCGTCGGAAGATGATGATTGGCTTGTTCTTTGATGGATTAGTATCCATCAATGTCTGTGTAATTTTCTAGACCTTGTCTGTGTCTAGTGGTCTAGTTGAGAGAGTCGTAGTTGTGAGGGAGCCTTCTTTGAAAACATTTAGGTGGCTAGTTAAACACTAATAACAAACATACTTGTGTAGTTAAAAAACTAAACATCATATCATTCTTGGTAAGGTACAAGTTCATATCGCAATGTGAGGGCGGTCAGTAAAAGTGAATAACTCTGTAAGTCTTCCAGAATAGACTTCACCGAACATGTACACTATTGGGTTAGCCCGTGGTTATTGGTGTGATCCACCAATAGGTTGCACCTAGATACTTCATGGTGAGTAGCACCATGCGTAGTGCCTTTGATACTAATGTAACAAAGATAAGCTAAGCTAGAAACCAATAGTCACGACATGTTGATGAGCATGAAGTGAACCCTAGAGTTTGAGTCGGTCTCATAAAGACAACATAATAATAATAATAATGTAAACCTTTCTTTTGTAGAGCTTAACTATTCATTAGCTTCTTCCTCTTATCTAATTACCTATGTACTTACCTCATTTACATGTTTCTTTTGTATGCATTGTGATCGCGTGCAAAGCACTTACTAGCAAGAGGACTAGGTCTATCGTAGTAGAGTACTGACGAGTTAAGGTCGATCCCACAGAGACTCGTAAGAACGTCAAATTCTCAAGATTGAGCATGTCACAAATAACGGTCTACGACCAACTATAATCTAAACAGTAGTAAAATTGGTCTCACACACTAACAATACTACGTACGCTATTTCACACGGAGCAAATAAGAGTTTCTAATGTATTAGTTCAATTATGAGTAATTAGTTATTCCCCCCCCCCCCCACATGCAATAGTCCTCCCCGTTGGTGAATTTTAATTCGTTATCAGCTGCGGGTACAACTCCTAACCCTATATACTCCGACCATGGTAGTAGATAATCTATACTCAAGCTACCCTCCTTAATTGGTCCGTAATAGCCCAAACGCATAAAGAACTAGAGTTACCAGTATTGGGCGTTAACCCATACCGCTAACCCGCCTAGGCAGCTATCGAAACTGATTAGCACGTTCCTAGGGTCCATCAAAACAAGGTCCTAATTAACACTTCACTATCAGTACTTCATGCTAATTTACGATGACATGCAAATAGTTGATCAGGCTACTAACATGTAAATTAAATTTGTCGATCAACGTAGCTGGTGCCGATTAGCATGAACTAGTAATTTACTAGGTATTCAGATCTAGCGATATAGACCGTCGCATATCTGAAGAACGCAACCACTACTTCATGATTTCTTCACCAACAAATTAGATCTATAACACATGGAGTAAAGTAAACAATTAGCACATACTAGTCGAATAGAATAACGACAGATCTACATCTTGGAAAAAACAGATAAACGTACACTCGAAGATAAGCGTAGATCTCCCTCGGATCTAGGCGGCGACTCCGTCGTCTCTCCGACCAGAACTCATAAAATAAAGAAATTAAAGAACAAAGAACTTTTATTGCATAATACTTGTAATAGTTGTGTGGTACACTGAATTCTGAGGCGAAACCTCTTATTTATAGCTACATAAACCGACTTAGAAACACCTAGATCTACCCCTCGTCCAAGAAAACGTGCTTCGGATGATTCTGGACTCTCGATAAGTCGGCGGCAGCTCTTGGTAAACCGAGGGTATTTTTGTCTTTTTCTCTCTGTCGACGTAGCTTTGAAGGTTCTGGAATACCCTAGGCTCAATCCTTTCGTTCAGCCCACTCCAGATTCATCCACAATGCTCAGCCCAATATTTTGTATCCTGAAAATAATCAAATAATATCGAAATAGGGAAAATAAACGTTAAGTGCAGATTACTCGACCCACGAACCCGACATATGATATTCAACTCAAATAGTTCATAATTATAAGTCGAAACAACTATTTTTAGCTCATAATGGACATGATGTTAATGTCGTAGGATAGACTATTTTAACCGTTATCACATTGTGGGGTGAGAAGATGAACAGGTTGACCACAAGCACGTTGAGGATGTTATGTGATGATGATGTCGTTGGACGATGTTTTGCCCTATTTCTCTTTTAGTTCTTTTGACGAGATTAGACTTTGTTGTTATTTCATTTCTAGACGAATGTAGTACTTTTGCTCTTAGATTTTTGTAAGACAAGTTTATACTTTTAAGACTTCGTACTTTGTAACCTTTGGATCTCGTTGATATAAGTTAACTTTATATCTTTAGTTTGGTTTGTAATCAATTCATAGTAGCATTTATGATGTTTGTCAAGTCTTTTTAACTCACGTTTTGCTAAAGTCGATACGACATAATAGTGGCTTGCGTATAATTTTAAATTTATTTAATGTTATACGCGCTGAACATTTTTTTCCAGATAAGGACTCAGAATCCGGGAACGCGGCGTTACAATGCCTTTCTAAGTGATTTTACTTCTGTCAACAATTTTATATTTGTTTGTGGAATTGAATTTTACATGGTTCTTCTTATGATGTTGCCGGTATATCTCACCATAAAATCACTGCTAAAACATATCATGGTATATCTCACCATAAAATCACTGCTAAAATCACTGCTAAAACATATCATGCCGGTTCTTCTTATGATGTTGCCGGTATATCTCACCATATTAAATTATTTAAGTCACACATTTAGAAATAAAAAAAGCCAACATATCATGAAGAAATTGCGTGCATGCTAATGCAAAGACGAAGAACATGGATTGAAGGGACCGTTCAAAATACTAAAGTGGTATCACATTAAGTTCAGAAATAACGCCGGAAAAAGTTGAAGTTTCAATGTTTTGGACTAAATTACTGAAATCTTAATTGTCAATGGGTAATATTTTTCACACTGTTTGCAAAGGTTTTGTAAAATCCCTATATTTTATTTAAGATTATTATTATCATTAGTGATTTTTTATGGATTTATAAATCAACCAAAACATACGTGTTTAACCGGGATTCCGACTCTTCTAATTTAGAGAGATGGTAAATTTTATGGTCGTTAATAACCGCTAAAATTAATCTTGATTTTAATAGTTGAGAATTGATCTAAATACACGCCATCACTTTGTGATGACATATGTCCTTTGGGAGTGATGCGAATACACGGTAAAGATGATATGAAGGGCAATTTATTCCAGTCAAATAGTTTTTGTCCTTATTGCAACTTTTATTTTGAACGTGTATTAAATTTATTTATTTTTTAATCAAAAAACATTTTTATTATTTTATAAAAGGGCAAACCTCACAATGCCGAGGTTCATAGCCGAAAAAAGCTCGAAAAGAGGAAAAAACGCGTGGTTGTCGTCGTATAAAAGTGAATAGATTTAAAACTAATGGTGCGTTTGGATTGCTAAAATGTAACGGAATGGAATAAAATCGATTGAATGGAATGCCATGGAATGGAGGAAACTGATTTCATTTCTATGTTTGGAATGCAATTGAATGAAATATGTAAAATTCAATTAGATGTGGCAAGTGACATGGGTGGTGGGCGTGCGTGATAATGAGTGTGGTGGGCGGTGGTGGGTAGCGGCAGATGATATGAGGTGTGCGATAGTGGTGGTTGTGGTGGTGGTGATGGCGGTGGTTGTGGTGATGATAGTGGAGTGGTGTGCGATACCATTGGTTGTTGTGGTAACGGTGGTGGTGGGTTGCGATGGTTGTGAGTTGGTTATGATGAGGGGTGGTGGTGAGTTGTTATGTGGGCGGTGACATGGTAGACGGCGGTGGTGGCGGGTGGTGGTGCGGTGGATGGTGGTGGCAGTGGATTGCGGTGGGGTGGCGGGTGCCACAGGAGGTTGCGGGTGGGTGGGCGGTGGGCGGTGATGGTTGATTTTTTTATCACTACGTTATGTTTATATTTCATTACATCCAACAATTGCGTCCATTCCATCAAAAAAAATTGATGTAATGAAAAGGGTAAAAAAATAATTCCATTGGAATGAAAACTCATTTCATTTTCTCACAACCAACCAATCACGTCAAAATGATGAAATGGAATAAAAAAATATTCCATTACAATTCATTTAAGCGATCCAAATGCATCATAAATTCCTGCCTTTTGAATTGCCTTTAAAGATATTGATTTTATTTCCATCTTTAATGATCTCCCCCTCTTTTTTTTTTGAAGGGATCTTGCCTGTCTGTTGGAGCGAATTGGATGATCGGGCCGAGGTACGTACGCCACTCGAACGAATGTGAGAGATTAAATGCTCTAAAGAGGGTTGGAGAGCATTTAGAGTATCCTCTTTCCCTCTGACGAGCATTAAATCCTCACTCTCCTTTCACTAAGTTTAACGGATTTTACTACTATCTGAGGTAGGTGGTCTCCTTCCATTGTCTTAGCGAAGATTTCAACGTACTCCTGCGTGCCGGGAAGTTCCATTCCTTACCCTAGAAAGCTGTTGACTGTATGCTTCCGTTAGAGCTTCTTCCCCTCCTGTCATTTAAGGGCACCTAGCTTACAATCACTAGTGAAAGAGTGCCAATTGACCCAACTAGCGAATCTGTTTAGAACTATTCAATCTTTTTTATTTCCGTGAATACCTCTCGTCATTGAAAAGAGCAATCATTTGTCGGCTTGATAGCACAAGCACGATTAGGCATGGTTTATGCCATGAAAGGGCCTAGCTTCTCAACCTTTTGCTCTTTGCGAATTTTCCTCCCCCGTGGCATATGCCTTAAATAATAGCCTGTTTAGCAATTTGACACCTTTCGTCTAAAAAAATAATTAAAAAAAAATTTAGTTTTTTTTAAGTAATAAAAATTTAGTTGATTGTTATTAGTTATAATTATAAAAGTATAGAATACATTTTATTTGTCATTAATACAATAATCGTAAAATAAACGAAAAGTTGATTGATATATAATAATTAGTAGTAAAACGAAAAGAAAATGTAATACATGTCTTAGTGGTATTGTAAAAGGTTTATATTATGGCATATCTGTAGTGAGGAGGCCATGGATGGCAACACTGTAATTTTCTATCTGTTTTTAATAAAATTTACAGTATAAAAAAAAATAAAAAATAAAATTATGGCATAAAATCAAAAAATCAAATAGACCTATATTTTAGGACGAATGTGGATTAAAAAAACCTTCTCCCTCGGCAATGTCGACATGTTGTTAATGCAAATATCTCCCATAGTAATTTAGTAATAAAACGCATTGAAAAATTACAAATAAATATCAAAGAAAACTACACTAGAATATGATCAGATTAGAGCTATTTTTTTTATTTTTTTGTTTGTTGTTAACACTTATACTATAATGATTTTGCATCGTCAGCGTGTTGGTTTTGGAAATTTCCTGTCCGATTTTTTTATTAGAGTTAAGGTTCATAAAAATTACTTTTGAAATCATTATTATTATTTGTATGGATCTGTTGCTTTTCTTTTTTTAGAGATCTATTTTATTTTATGGTCTAATCTTTTACGATCCTGTCAATCCAATTAACTCTCTCCAAATTTAGAATCTATGGGTTGCATCCTTCTCAGCATCTCTATATATTAACAACAACTCAGTCTATGCAAATATATCAAAACTAAACTATCTATATTTTTTTTCTCTCATATTCCTCTCTCCCGGCTTTTCAGCAATGTCTAATCCTTGGATGATTCAAAAAACATTGTCAGAATCCGATACATCTTATAAGGGTCGAGTATGTCTTCAAAAAGGGCAAGTACAATCTGAAATTGTGCAACACTTGAACAATGATGATAAAAAGTTGTTTAGCGAAGGTAAACCGGTTAGGATTCATGTTACAGATCATAACGATGGCAGTGTGAAAGACATGAAGTTAACACGTAATTACATTTCGAGCGGATGGACACAAATTATCAAAGAAAGGAATTTGAAGGCCGGAGACCAAGTTAAAATGCATTTATGACAAAGATCGCAGATATCACATACTACATTAAAACTTTTACAGATCTGAATTGAGATGAAAAATAAAGACAATTATATATCACCGGGATGAAAGTTTGATATCGAGTCGAATCAACTTTTCCATTCAATTAAGAAAATTTTCTTAGAATGTTTTTTGTTTTGTTTTGTTTTTAATAAATTCTTAGATGGCTTGCATGTCATGTTATTTTGGTCTCTTTGATATATTGTTTTACATTATCCATGTACTTGTCATAAAACAATAAAAGTTGATGTTTTTAAAGTCTAAACCTCTTCGTTAGAGTTGTGTTTTTTCATAACATGTTTACTTTATGCTTATATGTCATGAGTAATTTAGTATTTATGGTCGTTTTTGTTGAGGTTTTTTTATAAAAAAAAAAACGAAAGATATATGGTCATTAAACAACATAAAATTGAACCACCGTCTATGCATCACCGGACCACCGTCTATGAACTTGTGAAATCCCCTCCAAAACAAGCAAATAATTGCCCCCACTTTTTTTATTTGTTTAATGTTAATTTTGAAATTCATAAATATTTACAAATATACATAAAGTATCATTCACAAAATAGAATAGTGGTATGAAGTTGACAGAATTGTTTCTCGTTAAGTGTTAGAAAATAAAATAAAAATACTGAAAATATTTTATGAAAACTGCCAAAAGACATCAAGCATTAATTAGCAATGACGTTTTTTTTAGCACATTGATTTTATTTCCATATTTAATGATCTTGTTTTACTCATTTTCCTCTATTAGAGATATATTAGAGATATTATAATTATGGTATTCATACCATGAATGATTCTGTGAATCATTGTATTAATTAGGATGATTCATTTTGATTAATACAATGATTTACATAATCAATCAAGGTATGAACACAATAATTGTAGTATCTCTAATATATCTAATACAAATATTAAAATAATCAATCAAGGTATGAACACAATATTTATAGTATCTCTAATATATCTCATCTCCCTAAAATAAAAGTAAAAAAATCTCTAATACATTTTTTTTTCATTCTTTTTATTTTGAGAACATATCCACCATATTTCGATGTAATTTTTGAAAATCTATTGTCAAAAATCACTGTTTTTCGGAATTGACTGAGTGGATTTCAATAGTGAATCTCACGAAAAACGATGTAATAATATCGAACAAGTCTCAAAACGAAGAGTATCAAAAAATAAAAAAATTCGGTGAAATTTCATCACGTTTGGAGATCCAAATTAAAAGTGTTTGGAAAAAAGAAAAAAAAAAACCAACAACGTATGTTTTATTTTTTTTTTATTTTTTTATTTTTTTTATTTTTTTTTTTGTCTTTTGAGCTATGAATTGTAGTAGTTTGCTTTCTTCGTATAAATTGGTGTGTCATAACAAAATTGGAAAAGCCTGATCGACTGTCTGAACCGGATTAAACGGACCGGAAAATGATGAACCGCGGTTTTCCAATCGTTTTTTCATTGAAGAAAAACCGAACCGAAATCCAATTCGCTTTTGGTTTTATCCTTAAAACCGGTATGACCCGAACCGAACCGGTTTTACTTCATTTTTATTATATATATATAATTTAATTTGTTCACTAGCTCCTACTATAAAAAAAAACCCCACACACAACCCTAAATTTCTAAATCTTATACTTCTATCGTTTCTACCTAAACCTAAACCTAAAATGCTTCCCAGTTGCCGATAACCGCCGTTTGAGCTCACCGGCCGTTCTTGCTTCTTCTAATATTCTTCATCCTTTGATCGTGAAAGGTGAAAGAACTCAAATTGACGTTACAACGACCACCCACCGGCTTATGGTGCCAATAATGGTGTTTGTCTCATTTTAGAAAAAAAAATCAAAATTTTATGGTAAATAAAATACAATCGAAAACCGAATTGAACGAACCGGATTGTATTGGTTCATCCAATTCGTAAAATGACCAATTCGATTCGATTCGAGAAAATATCAAAACCGTAACTTCTGATTCGATTCGTAAAATCGTAAAAAACCGACCGGACTGGACTATGTACACCCCTAGTATAAGCTATAAATCATAGTAGTTTGCTTTCTCCCTATGAAAATTGGAGGAAATGAGTCAAAAGTCCACTTTTAATACAAAATAAATAAACATGATTCCTTCTTAGTTGCGAAAAGAACAGAAATTTAGACGGACAAAATTACCCTTATTATGAAGTAGCGCCCGACACAGATGCAAGAAACTGATTTATTACATTCTTGCTACTAGCTCTTCTTCTTTTTTTTCTCTTTTTCTTTTAACAACCGTAACTTTTGACATAGAACTCCGTTCATCAAATTTTTTTCACCGAAATTCTTACTTTTTTGCTCTTTATTTTGAGATCACATACGATACCCTTCCGACGTAAATTTTGAAAGCCGATGCATTAATCGGAGCGTTATTCTTATAAATGACCGTAACTTTTGATTTAGAACACCGATCATCAAAATTCTTTCACCAAAGTTTATATTTTTCTCTTCATTTTGAGATCTCATACGATACCCTTTCGCTGTAGTTTTTGAAAGCCGAATTTAATCGCAGCATTTACACTAACACAAGATCGATGATCAATATCACGAAGACGTATCACGAAAGCCAGATCACAAGATCAAGATCACAATAATAAAGATCACATTAACACGTTTTATTAACAAACACAATGCCACCATTACCATTATCATTACCATTAATAGTATACGATTTGCCAAAAATCAAGGACTCGGCAAGTTTTACAACAACACCGACAACCTATATTCCTTTATGGATTAAAAGGGAAACAAACCGTAAACTAAAAATCATTTGAACAATAATGTAACCACATTAACACCCAAAAAACTTGTGTATTTTGAAATAACACATTCAATCACAATGGAAAAAAATCACAACATATATGATAAACAACTTTAACATCAACATATATGATACTTAAGTAATATCAAGGAAAGGATTATCTAAGCACCTGAAAATCTCGACAATGTCGATTGCTACCATCATCTTCTTCTCCAATTCTACACCAAATGGTTTAACATTTTCTAAATAAAGTCAACCTCTACACCAAATGATTTAACATTTGTACCCTATCTCAATTCACACATCATTCCAAGGAGCATTAGCCTCTTCTTGGAATATTAGCTCGTAGTCTTCGGTTTCAATATGTCGACCTCAGCACCCTAACACGATAATGATGATCGATATCACAATATCGATTATCACAAGATTAGTATCGATGATCGATGATCGGTATCACAATATCATCACGAGATCGATGATCATAGTATCGAGTATCACGATATCGATGTCGATATCACAAGATCGATGATCAGTATCACCGGGTTGGCCACATTTGTCGCCATAATCACAACTCAAATGAGGCCATCTTAGAGCAAGTGAAAACATAAGAAACACTTGCTTGTAAAGAAGAAGAAACTATTTCTACTTTTTGAATTCATATTCATTATCACAATAACACAATAACACAAGCTAGTCAAGAAACAAATTATGTTTCTTGACCCCAACAAGAACACAAAGAAAGCTGGAAGATCAAATTATGTTTCTCAGTTTAGGCCGTTCACATCTCCAGCTCGTTTAATCAAATTCATCTCTATTTCAAACTCTCAATAGCATGCAACATTCAGTTCACTTAAACATAAACCAACTAAGCAAATAATACCTAAGATATTGAACTTCAAGACTATGTATGTATCATTTAAGGCATGAACGCTATTAATGGAGATTAGTTACACAAATCATCATCAATAACCATTGTATTAATTTACATAAATATCTCCTCCATATCCACACTCATCAAGGGCAAGACACCATGCATTTGAACTACCATGAGCAAAGTAAAATTATCTCTACCATTCAGCGGGACTATCATATCATATGGTGTAGCTACCAACTGGAAAATCCAAATACCAAATACATTAGCTACAAAAACTACATTAACAACAACAAAACAAACAACAAGGTCAAATAAAACGTAGTCTTGAGCACAGACACAGGTATTTGTGATATAGCAGATTTCCTACAAGACTAAATATGAAAGAAATTTTCATTCCATATTTAATTCACAATAATGAAGCCCCATTTAATCACAAAGAAGTCGCAAATAGCCACATAGTATTTCAATTTTCAAAAGCTAAATGAAAGCCAACAATAACTTTTGTATCCTAGTCTTAAATACTTGTAGGTGGATAATTGAATGCAATGGACAGTTGAGTCCAAAAAACTACATAGGAAATGATATGTGACCAAAATTTTACTTACACTTTAAGCAGTGTAACATCAAAAAAAATATAGCATAGGCAAGAGCTAAAAGTTTTACATTTCTTTTTTTGAGAAACAAAAGTTTTCTATTTCTTGCTCAGATAGTTTTATGTCCCATAACATTTGGCGGGATACATATAGACAGACAATGAAAAGTATAGTAACACTCTGTTAAAATCAAGCGCTTATCGTTGTACTAAAACCAATTGGTGTCAGTAAAGGCGCTACTGTATTTCTTTATACATTAAGAGTGTGGGCAATCTGTCCCAACACCCCCCTCAATTGTTGGCAATCTGGCCAACACTTGCATAATTTTTTTCAAGAGTGTGGGCAATCTGTCCCAACACCCCCCTCAAGTTTGGGCAATCTGTCCCTACACTTGCATAATTTCTTTTTTTTAAAATAATGTTCCAACCAGGGTTCGATCTCATAACCTCTGGCTCTGATACCATGTTAAGATCAAACGCTTACCGTTGCACTAAAACCAATTAGTGTCAGTAAAGACGCTACTATAATTCTTTATACATTAAGAGTGTGGGCAATCTGTCCAAACACACTCAAATTACATCCTTTTTTTTTGCACAAACAAGACCTAAGCTAAGTTGGGAGAAGAGGCTAAAATCCATTTTTAATACAAAATAAATAATACCTTCTTCCCCATGAGCAAAGCAACATCGTGTACCATAAGTGCAGGTATTAAATTCTGTCCATTTCATACAAAGCTTAGTCTCTTCCCGACCACATTCTTTTGTTCCATATATCTTCCATTCCATTAAACCCATCCTAGAATCATTGGCAACAGAATTCACAAGAGTCGCAGAGACATTTTATCTTATATGAAGAAACTTACATCTATCACCATGGGTTTCTAGAAATTGGGAATATCAGGGTTGGGTTCTTCATATCCGTAATGCTCATCGCACATTTGCAACCGTGGCCAGTAATTCTGTGTAGAAAAACAAGAACCCATTACAGGAATCAAAATTTGAGGAGTTTTAGAGCTAAGAAAAAAGCTTCTGTTGGTGCGACGAGGTAGGACTAAAGCTAAATGGTGCTAAGAAAATAAGATGAACAATTTGCTTGATGCTGCAAGAGATTTTTAATTTGAGTTGCAGAGAAAAAAATCTTTGGATAACAGAAAATGGCAGAAAGTAAATGAGAAAGATCACTAGGCGATAACACTGATAACGACAACTAAAATCTCTTCAGGGAAAAACACCTATAAAC
This sequence comes from Gentiana macrophylla, assembly GCA_026214975.1. NCBI lineage: Eukaryota > Viridiplantae > Streptophyta > Magnoliopsida > Gentianales > Gentianaceae > Gentiana > Gentiana macrophylla. Next base: position 96,946,044 of record CM047811.1, read on the forward strand.
AGGGGCATGTCAATCAAGACCATCTTTTTTGTCCTTATTGCAACTAAAAAAATGAGTGTGGATTAAAGCTTAAATAGGAGGGGAAATGTAGATTTATACCTAATTTTCTCTAAAAATTATTTAGGTGTCATGTTATTTAAAAATATTTTAAAAAGTGTCATATTTTCCAATTATTTATTGTTTTTTCCTTTATAGAATGCAAAATGTATAAGCGTTTTTTTTTTAACATAATACTCCCTCCGTTCCTAATTATATGTCGCATTTGAAGAAAAGTTAATTAACCAAGTTCATCCAGAAAATGACTAACCTTCAACTAAAAAGCGATCAGATTCATCCAAAAAATAAAAGTTATTTTTTCTGTAAATGCGGTATATATTTAGGAACGGAGGGAGTAGTTTTTTAAGCAGATCCATTGAGACGAAAAAACACCATCATATATTTTTCTGATGAAAAAAATATTTAAAATTATCGTCCCGTCCAGAATCCTGCGTCGGAGCCTGGATGAGAAAACGAATATAAATCCCTTCAGGCTTCAGGGATCTATTCTATGATCCACAGTGTGGTATTTTGAGTTGTTGGGGGTATACTTTTATGACAAAAGGTATTACATTTCTTCACAACGTGTTAAAAAAAAAGGCTTTGTAAATATGACGAAACAAATATGCTTGATTTCTTTAAAAGTCAAAAGGAAATTCAGGGAAGTCAAGTTACTTGGGGATGCCTTCAAAAACAAAAAAAAACGGTTAATTGGGAATGAAAGGCCCGTGACGGTCAAGTCCAAGTTTGATAAAGACTTTTAAACATATGCTTACGTTATTTAAATCGTCAACGAGAGGCACTCAAAGAGGAAAATACATGTTTAGAGAATGGATTTGGAAGTGAAGTAGCAAATGAAACGATCAAAACCACACAGTTTTAATACACAATGAAACTGTGTAATTTATATTAAACCTTACGGTGTCTCCATTCATTCACACACAGCCATTCTAGGCATTAGAGAGAAACCCATATCAATAACTACTTGCACCGATGACCACAGAAATGCCACCATCGGCTTAAAAAAATGCATAACAGATCACAGCAGAAGATCCGGACAGATTATGACATTCACAAGTAGTCATAGTTCAGGTTCACATTACAATGCTAGCTCTATTTTTTTCGTCCCGGAAAAAAAAAAAAAAAACATTGTCAAAATGAGAAACCGTCAATTTGTTCATCTTCATCATCGATGTCATCTTCTTCCTCCTCACTAAACCTAAGATCGTCTTCATAGTCATCTTCCTCGTTATCTTCTTCATCATCCATCATAACACCCTTACTATCTGTTGTTTCTCCACTACTACTACCCTTTAAGCCAGTCTTCAAGATCACTGTCTCCCCCCTCGACTTCTCCATGTCTTGCCTCAGCTTATCCATGTTTTCACGTCTACGTTGCTCCTCTATTTGCTGCTTCTCTGTTCGTCTCTTCTCAAGATCGGGCCTACGTCAAAACCCACAATGAAATCTAGACATCCCGTCTCTTGAAGACATGATGATATGAATTGAATTCAATATAAAAACTTACTTGTAAGTCTGCATGTATTCTTCAGCACTTGCTTCAATGGCCTTGAAGAATTCGTTCATTCCAGCACCAGAAATCGCAGAGACGCCAACAGATCTTAGATTCTTGTAGAATTCTTCGGTGCCAGGAGAGGCTTGGGTGAGTGTCGAGGTGTAGGAGTGGTGCGAATCCGATCTTCGCATGGAATACCTCAAAATCTTCCATCCACTGCCTCATCATGCCAGTTAACATATCAGACACTTTGTCCATTCTCAAAGCTTAAAATCTCAAGTAAACACAAACGGGATGTTTTTCCTATCCCCGTGCTATAACAGCCAAAGTTGATACAACAGTAAGAAATCACTGTTACCATTTACTTAAAGTAGATATACCGACCGAGAGATGGCAAATATAACACGTTGCAAAAAGGAAGTAAATATGATGAGTTGCAAGTGACATAGCAGCAGAAAATCGAAAAAAAATGTCTGAGGATTAACGGTCTAATGACACTTTTCCTTCAAAGTATCAAGCGAAATATAAAACTAAAGAGGCAGAACCTAATTACATATAACAGTGTGAATAGAAAATAGTACTGTCTCCTAAAAAAATAGTACTGTTTGTTTACCTTTCAGAAAGAAAAAAAAAGACAGATGAAAAGATGGAAGGACACAAACTCATGATCAGCAAACAACAAAAAATTGGGCATGAAACCATGATATAAGGAATTGCCAATGTTTATGTTTACCCTTTTTGCTGGGATGTTAGTCTGGGGTAAAACTTGGAAGAAAAGAATGAGAAATGAAAATAAAAACTTAAATTATAGAAGACAGCATACTTTGTATGGGAGAAAATATGCACGAAGGTTGATATACCTACTTTACCTACAATATGCCTCGCATGTAATTAATATTAAAGAAGCCTTGTAACCGTATTGCCTTCTTGTACAATCCTCGTTCAAATAAATTGTTCAAGAAGAAAGCATGGAGAAAAGGAGGAGGGAAAGGGAGGAGGGGACTATCTCTGGGCGACATTGCAGATTTCACAATTAGAGTGCAGGAGAATTCACTAAATATGCTTTTTAGTGAAGTTGTACAAAACCTTTTTTCCTTAACGATTTCCTAAATTTGATAATTCAAATGATCATCACTTAAAAGCGGTCAAAAACACTTGCACGTAAATCCTCGACTTTCGGGAACACTCGATTTCAAACACTAAACCAAGACAAAATGTACCAAAACATTATTGATAGTTAGAAGAACACTTTCAATGTCGGTTAAAATGAAAGCGAAATAATTCTTTGGAAAAATAATAATGAAAACCATAATCTGACATTTCAATTACAAGTTCGGGAGGAAAGCTTTACCTCCAATGCAAACTGATGCTGAGCCACATCTGTCTTGTTAAAAGCTAACACCAATGGAAGTCGTGTTTTATAAAGGATGCTACAAGCATACAACATATTGCTCATAAATGTAGCAGGGCTTGCTGAACGAGGAGTATCAACCACGTAAGTGATAACCGTGGGAAAAGTTGATGCAAAAGCTTCTGTAATAATAGCCCCAGAGGCAGACCAGGTAAAAATCTCAATTTGGCCAGGTGTGTCAACCAAAACATAGTCCAACTGATCTGCTCGCCTCTCAATTACAGATATGACCTGTAGTTCCACACTATTATATTTGAATCTCAAGAGGGATGGGAATAAAAAATCTACTCGTTCTCGGACCCAAATACAACATAAGGGCAAAAAAACAAGACAGTCACAAGGAAAATCTGGCAAATTCAAAACAAATACAGAATCAAATAGGCTCCTGAAGGCAATGGGCACACATATTCAAATTAAATTCTTAACAAGCAGATTGGTACAAAATCCAACAAATCAAGATCCGAATCAGTAAGAGAAACCATTGATTGTGATCACCATAACTTCTCTAAAGGAATAAAGGAAAATCAAGACAAACAACAATATTGTGCAAGAAGAACACGTTTACATCTCCACCGTCCAACTGAATGGCAGAAAAATCAGACGCCATGTCTTGCAAGAATAGCGTTCAAAAAGAGATCACAGGGAACAAGCAAGAAGCATAACAACAATAAAAAATAAAAATAAAGAACAATCGATTGATTTTCGGAACAGCTCCAACGCTTCAATAATAACATTTACCTCATCAAACTTTGTAGCGAACAAATTTAAGGATGTTAGAATTCCTCCATTAGGTCCAAGATTGAACTCCTTCATGACTTCTAGCATACCCGTCTGAGTGTCTCTTATGTCAATATTAGCACAAAAAAGGAAGAGTCATGACAATTTGGATCAAGATTCACGACATAGCCACGGATATTGGACAACATTGTGTGAGTGACCACGGTGATGCATAAAGGTTGTCTTTCCACTGCCTATGCATATTCAAGAAATTTATTCCCACCATTACATACAGAAAGTTCATAAGCAAAAAGAGATCTACAAAACTCACAAATGAACATCACTGCCATTCCAACTACAAGGATGATAACAGCTTTCTCTTGAACGAAGGCGAAGGTTACGCAATCATCAACTTCTCCATCGACCGAAGTACCTCGGTCTTCTCATTGTCCTAAGTCCAAGAAGAAGTTACAAAATAAATCAATTAACCAACATAATACTTGAATACATTTATCATGCACAAACACCTACTAATGAGATGTTTAAACAATCCTCGTAAAACTGACCCATATGATTACATAAAAGCAGACACCAAAACACACCCTCATTGAGACAGCAAATTGTGGATAGTTACTGCAGCGGTGAAGCAACTACAAAAAAAAGCAGAGAGCCACCACGATTATGCATTTATATTGACTACAAATTTTTGTAAGCTATAATCATATGCTAGTATTGTCATCGACAAAGAATTAGGTATAAGGAGATGCTTTACACTTAACAATTGAATCCGCAAAAGAAAAGGCACATGAAAAAGAAATTTAGAAACTAGCACACAAATTAACGAAACCGCGATAAAAAAAAAATGCTAACTTTAGAATCCGTTTCCATAGAAGTGGCACCATCCTCGGGAACTTTTGAGTCAATCTCCATTCTAACAAAACAAAACAAAAACAAAAACAAAAATGTTAGGTCATTCAACCTGACTAGAAAACACATCAATCAAGGAAGCGAGTACTTATCCGTGCAATCAATACTATCAAAAAGTGAAACCTTTTCACACCACCAGCAACAAAAACAACAAAATATCACACCATCCGTAACCAAAAACCAAAAAACAAAAAAAATATATATTAAATACGAAGCGATATTAGTTTTCAGGAGCGTGAAGTTGAAATTTTTACCAGTTAAACTAACAGAAAGAAAAAGCGTTTGGGATAGTAAGGAAATGCTGAATGGAAGAGAAATTTACCAAAGAAGAAAGTGCGCGAATTGCAGGATACTCGGAGGGAGGGAGGAATGAGGAAGGAGGGAGGGAGGCCGAGGGTGTATGTTATGATTTACGAAAAGGGTATTTTAGCTTAAATAGTGTACATTTATTCGCCAGGGCAGCCCTCCTGGATATTTGAGGTCAAGAAATATATAGGGAAAATTGTGTAAAAAGACAAAAACATTTATGAAATTAGTAAAAAAACAAGCACATAATTTTGTTAGTAAAAAGGATAAATCATATTGCGTTAAGACAATTCTACCCCTCTATTCACCCTTTAAAAAATCTACCACATTTTTATTTTCTTAAAATGTTATAATAAAAGAAAAACAAAAACATAACAAAACAAAAAAACGTATTCTTTTGGGAAAAAAAAGCAACAATGCAAAAAATAATCTCACGTTAAATTCTAAAAAAATAGTAGCGGTACGTGTATCACAATGTCAAGTGGTGGTGTCGAATAAATAAGATCGCATGGTCTTATTCTTTTGTTGTTATAGTGTCAATCTATAAGTATCACAACGTCGAATGGTCAGATTGTCGTATAGTAATGTCGCACAGGTATCGCGATTGTACAATGGTAGTGTCGTATAATAATGTCACATGGTATCACAAAAAATGAATTACAAAATTATATCGGAAAGATATCAATATTGATATCAAAATAAAGATCACGAAAAATTTTAAATTATGGTAAAAAAATTATGATGATTGGAAATATAAATTAAAAGATAAACTGATTAAAAAATCGATACAAGTGATATATATATATATATATATATATATATATATATATATATATAAACGTGGCCATTATGATTTGAACGTGCAGGGTCATAGTTTCCCTTTGGCAGTTTTTTTATTAAAAAAAAGTGATTTGAGGGGTAATTTTGTCATTTTGACCGTCAGTTTGTCCTTTTTACTATAAAAAAAAAATGTTCATGTGAAAAATAATCTTTGTGCTCAAACGTGAAAAATAAAAACAGAAATACGTTCATAAACTATACTATATCATTCCATGAAATTATTCCCTTTACTCAAAATAAAAAGGAAATTATTCCTTTGTGGTTAAGTGTGAGTATGCAATTTTTATTTTCAACAAAACGGAATACCATATATTAATGTAGGCAGAAACTATATATTAGGAGTGGTTTTTGTGTGGTGTCTCCACACGGTGTGGAGACACACACACCACACAGTTTCATTCTATCTTTAAACTGTGTGGTTTTGATCGTTTCACCCGTCACTTCACCTCAAAATCCATCTCCACACAAGTATTTTCCCTCGATTAGGGGTTAGATTTTCCGTTATGTGGCGCAGTATACTGGAAGGGCAGGATATGATGATCGGTGGGATGAGGTGGCATGTAAGGGAGGGAGATTCGGTGTTTCTCTTTCATGATGCATGGACAGTAAGGCAATCTTCGTTTCGAACATCGCATGCAGGGAATGAGCTTCCAACAGATACTAAGGTGTGGGGCTTATTTCTTCCCAACACGAGCACCTGGGATGCTCCTCGAATTCGGGGCTTGTTTCTGCCTTGGAAAAGTGATGTGATCTTGGCTTCCACTATTGCTCCAGTTGCGGATAAAAGGATTTGGCACTATGACCGAAAGGTTGTTTACACGGTTAAACCTAGGTATTTGTAGGCTCTTTGTTTATATTGGCCTTCACTTACCGTTTCGAGACCTTCGTCGGTTGAGGCGGATAGGGTCTAGAGGGTGTGTTGGCAGTTGCCAGTGCAGCCACGCATCCAACACTTTTTGTGGCGGTGTCTCCATGACTGCCTTGCTATTGGGTAAGGGTTACTGCGACGAGGCTTGGGGATGGTGTATTTTTGGCATGTGGGGAGGCAGTTTAGACTATGAAGCATACATTGTTTGACTTTGAGTTGGCGAATAGAATCTGAAGATCACCGCCTTTCGGTGAGGCTTTGGAGCTCTTTCACTCGTCTTCCTTTGGGGGGCCTCTTTATGCGTTTTGTGGAAGAATATGAGATGGCAAAAGTAGTGCAGTTTGTCTAGCTATTGTGGGTATTTGGAAGGCGCGATGTTATGCGGTCTTCGAGGGTCAAGCAGTACGTGTTTAAGGTGTTTGTGCACACTCTTTGGCAGTATCGTGTGAGTATGTTGAGGCTATGTAGGTTTTCGGTGCTCCCTAAGGCAGCATTTAGCGGATAAGTGGGAGAAGCCAGAGGAGAGGGTGGTGAAATGTAATGTGTTGGGATCCCTTTTAAGGATTGTCAAGGTGCGTTACTTGCTTCGTTTGCTTATCATTATGACCCGGGTGATGTGGATGAGTTTATGGAGCTTTGAGCTATCTTCTGGGCCCTTGTAGAAGCTGAGGGACTAGGTGTTCACTCTTTGGTAGTAAAGAGCGACTGTTTAGCTTGTGTCGAACGTCTATCTCGACCTTCAGATGATGTTACCGCATTGGGTTGTTTGGCCCAGGATTGTTCAGCTCGGCTTAGTAGTTTTTCTTATGTTACTTTTTTCCTTTGTTAGGCATGAGGAAAATGTTGTGGCGCATCTTTTAGCATGACATGTTTTGTTGGTACATGATGTGACCTCTTGGGATACTTCGTCCCCTCGAAACAAAATGTTCTCCACGCGTGTTGGCGGACTTGATTTGATACAATGCTTTGTATCCTAAAAAAAATAAAAAATTAAAGGTGTTCATCACACCTAAAATAGCACAAGATAACTCAAGATAACTGAAACCTCCTTGTGTTACACCCCGCTCTTGATACTGTGTCTTAACTTAGAAATAGTGTGTTCGACATGTGAATTTTAGAATAAAAAGTAAAAGTTACATAAGTTTGATGTTATATCATATAATTAAACGCAAAACACCTAATCAACAAAAACCGTTGAGACTTGGAAAACAGACCTTTAAGGTCCTAAAGCATTTTGCGGCCACGACAATTGTCTTAGTAGCCACTAGCCACGAACTAACTGAACATCGCTGGTGCATGAACCCATCCGAATGAACCATTGTAGCAGCTAATATCATAAATATCGGAAACATAACTACAAAATCCTTCAAACCATCACGTCATCTGAAAAGAAAAACCAAACATAGATGTATGGCCAGGAGTAAATCCGTCCTCGTGTGATACATCCTACCTATATAATTAATGAGCATCAGTTAAGTTGTTCACAAAAGGCATTCACTGTTATTCGTGAACAAAAAAGGATCCTCGGATGAAGGGTTATGTGAGGTTAGGCTACGTTTTGATGTACATCCACCTCCCATAACCGGGAAGGATGCATGGGAGTATACCCATGAATACATATGTCTTTCAAAACCCGCGCATGTGACAGGGTATCACCAGATACACGAGTGAAGACCCATGAGGAATGGGTTATGTTTTGGAGCACACTAGTCTCTCAAAAGTCGATGGTTTTGGGGGGTATATTCAGGAGTTTATTTGTCTCTTGGACCACCCATATGCGTATGAAAAGAACAAGGAACATGCGATGTTTTCAACTAATCTTTAACATGGGTTAAATGAGGAGAGTGATATTTTTCGTAGATGTATAACATTTGTTGATGTTAGTGTTAAGCTAGAAAATATGTCTGCTACAAAAGTTTTATAGGAGCAAAGTGATGTTTTTAGATAGTTTTTCGATTAAAGCTTGTTATCTTTTGGTTCTTTTGTTATATTTCCTTAGCCCCTATTTTTTAACTGTCGGATCTGAAGTTAAGAATCAACTTTTAAAATGTGATTAAATATGGTGTATAATAAATGTAGTGTAACGATAAATTTAATTTGGAGTAAATAAATACTCTCATTTATATTCATCTCGTTTTAACATTTCTAATGTTATTGAAGGCTGTTTTATAGTGTAATTAGGAAAACGATTGAGTTATTCCGAAATTCTATATAAACTATACATCCAACACTAGAACACAATTTTTCAACACACTATTCCTACTGAAATATAAAGTATACTTTCTGACTTATGTTTCATTAACAAAATTTATAACATTGTGCCAAACATTGGCTCAGAATCAATGAGTGATAAGCAAAAGAAAATGAATAACGGGTATACATGATAAGATTTTTCTTCGTATGAAAACATCTCATCAACTAAAAACACTTACGACTACAATGTAATATTAAATTTAAGATTTATATAAAGTTTATATAGATTGTTTTAGAAAGTATCCTATATTTTTTGTGTCTAATAAGAGCATTAGCATCATAGTCCCTACATTATCTTTTATCTACACAATAGGGTTAAAATGCAAGAAGTACAAACTGTAAATTTACTTCATCAGGCTCCTCATCCTTTCCTACAATAGGGACCAGTGAAGATGTTGTCTTTCAAATGTAGGGTGATGATCAGAATCTCACCCTACATATTTTTATTTATTATTTTTCCCTCTTTCTTGCAAAAATTAATTTTGAAAAAGTTATTTCTAGATTAAGAATGAGTATTTTAATGTTGCAATGACAGAGACGATAGCGTACTCTGAATTTACTTGTTATAAATATGGGGTGTTCAACATTTTCAAAACCGAACCAACCGAACCGTTTAGATGGTATTCAAAACTATGAAAACCGAACCGAGTAAAAACCGAACTAAACCAACTTGAATTGGTTTGATTTTGGTTTTAAAATGTAAGACCGAAAAACCGAGCCGAACCGATCCGACAAATAAGATAGTAAAATATATGTTCAGTTATATAGATATAGCAGTTCAATATAAGGATTTTATCAACATATGAACTTATGTATCTACGACGCCTGACTTAATTTTTCTATCATTATTTTGCTGGTTATTATTATTTTGATATCAATTTTAGAGTGTTTTGTCACTCTTAATTACATATATTATTCGACGGGGTGTTTTCCTTTTGAAATTAGTGCGACTTAGTACTTATTGTGTAGCAAGTAATGAAATAATGAGAAAACAACTTTTGTAATTTTTCTATCTTTGGGTAATTTTATGTTATTATATCAAGTTAGTTACTATGTTTGATTTGTGGTAGTTTTTGTAGTGTAAACCGACTAACCGAACTGAATCAAACCGATTAATTGAAAAACCGAACCGAACCAACCATCTATGAATGATATAACCAATTTTGGTTTCATATATTTCGAACCGAAATATTTGATATTGTTTTAAAACCAAATCGAACCGAACCGAACCAAACCAAACCAAACCAAACCAAACCAAACGACTCTCGAATTGATGTTCAAATAAATGTCACTCCTCTTTATGAATATTCAGAGAATATTTTCAACAAAATCTGCGAAGTTTGGTAGAAAGCAACCTGCAGTTACCGTTTAGTCCTCCTACCCTCTATCTCACCATTCACCGCCTCTTCTCCTCCCTGTCTGGCGTCTGCCCTAGTAATCAAATCAGTTCATCACAAGTACGTTGTAGCTCACAAATATTTGTCCGGACACAGAGATTCTATTTCCCTTTTTCAAGTCCTTTATTATTGACAATTTCTATCTGCACTAACCTAAGAAAATTGCATTGTTCTTCTCACCTGATATTTCCACTTTCATCCATAGCCGATACTGACAAGGTATTTTCCACCCTGAGTGAGTGACGGTTGTTGAGGCGGCTAGGGTTTTATTGCTGCCACCTGCTCTAATTTGTGTTATACGTTCAATATATTGATCATACGAATTTTGATTTCCGGCCGCTGTGTAAAAGTTCGTGTTTTGGGGAAACTTTAGCGGAAGAATTCGGAATTTAGGTTTTTTTGTTTTGTTTTGTTGTTGTTGTTGTCTCTTGCGATTTGGTGGTGCTAACTGTTATGGTCAGTTTCTTTTCATAATTGTACTCTCATTAGGCTTCAGAATATACTTAGATTTCGGTAACGTTTTGGATTTAGGCGTTCTAGAATTCCCAATTGGTGAAAAGGGAGGATCTTTTTATATTAGAAATCAGACATTTTTTGCTGAACATTAAGAGCTATAAGGGATTGCTTTTTTTAATGAAGAAAAGGGGTTCCTGTTTTTGCAATATTATCAATTAGCATTCCTTTGGTTGAAGTGGGGAAAAAAGATATGGAAGGCCCGTTTTGATTGCTTAAAAGAATCAAACTACTGCTCTTTATTTGTGTGGCATAGCAAGAAGGGTAATACTTTAATTTTGGATGTGGGAGAGGACATAAGTTTGGTTTTGGAATAGGGATTGTATCGCACGGTACATTGGTACCCTACTGGGGGACATAATTCTGCACAAGTTGTTTGTGGAGAATAAACAAGAAAAGGGTATTAGACACATTTCATGTCTAAAAATAGGTTCTGATTATGGTCAGCACAGATGGAAAGAACCGAGCCATCACTAGTCCCGGAATGGTTGAGGAGTACAGGAACTGTTAATGGTGGCGGAAATTCGGCCCAACTCGTGGCATCTTCTTTAAACCCAGGTAACCATCTTCTGCTTGTTAGCTATGTTTTGTACTTGTTTTGTTTGGTCACTTTGATCACTCATTCTGATTCTGCTCTTTAATTATTTTGACGTTGCAGATGTTTCATCGTTCTCAACACGAAATAGTTATTCTAGGAGTAATAGTGACAAGGATATTACACGTCCTCATTTTCTTGATCGGAGTTCTTCGTCCAACTCTAGGCAAATATCAGGTGGTAACAATTTGATTAAACATCCATATAGTAGTTTTGCTAGAAATCCCAGAGATAGAAATCACGAGAGGGATAGGCATAGGTCCAATTCTGGGGAACTTTGGGATCGTGATTCTTCTGATCCATTGCAAAACATATTAACATGCAGTGTAGACAATAATTCCTTGAAACGATCTCAGTCTCTGATACCTAGGAGATTTGATGGAGGTAGGATTGAGGACTCGACCAGTAATGCAAGAGGTGATTTGTATACAGGAATTGACACACTTTCTGGGGGAAGTATGTTTAGGGGAATTCAGAAGGATTCCTCTAAGAATGATGCTTTTTCTCTTGAAGCTGAAGAGAAGCAAGTGGAATCTGGTATAAGGAGAAGCTCCTCATCTTCTTGGAGCTCTGCTGTTCAAAATTCGTCAATTGGTAGCTCCGGGTTGTCTGGTGGCGAGAACTGGACCTCCGTTCTGGCTGATGTTCCTAATACAACAGGCAGTAAAACCATGGTGAATTCATCTACTCACCACATTCCTGTTGTCACTGTGTCAACTGGTGTTTCAGCTGGACTCAACATGGCCGAAGCTTTGTCAAAGGCACCGTCTCGCTTGCGTTCTAATTCGGTAATATTTTGCTCTTTAGTCAACTTTCTTACATATGCGTCATCTTGTTTCACGCCTTTTCTCGCGCATTCTATAGGTACCTGATAAAAGTCAAAGGCTCGAGGAATTGGCTGTAAAGCAATCTAGGCAGTTAATACCAATGACGCCCTCTACCCCAAAAGCCTTGGTAAGATTAATCTTTTTCTTTTTACCCTTCAGATCACTTTTGTCCATCAGGTCTTGCATTTATGAATCTTGAAGACCACCACATATTTTATAAGAGTACGCTTTTTTTCTAGTCAGCTTTCAGCTGTTTTTAAATATATTAACGAGTATTTTTATTTCAAGTGAAGGTTGTTTGTTTCCTGGCTAAGTCCTAGATTGTGGATCATATCTGTGTTGAGTTTACGAGAACTATCATTGCTGCTACTTAGAATATCATATAATTTCTAGCTTGTCAAATTCATTATCTATCCCATATTATGCTGGCTGGTGTCAACTTTTATATGAAGTGCTGGTTATGACCAGCCATATAAGTGCAGTTTGAGGGCCCTTTAACAAACTAGATATTTAGGGTTGTGTGCTTTGAAGTTTGATTCTTTAGTAGTGGAAGTTAGCGTTCTCTTGCAGGAAATGGCATTAATGTGTATTTCATTATGAAACTATTTACCATGTTAGGAGGTTAATTTAAGGTCATGCTTAGTGGAATTTTCTAACAAAAAGAAAATTTGGAGTCTCTCTTCGGACAATTTATAGAAGATCCTTTTTAGGACACAGAGGTGTTCACCGTGTTTGGTCATAGGTTTTCCCATTTGGAGTTTTCCCATTTGAGTGGCACCAATGTATGACATGAGAATTGTTAAAGCCCAAAAGGAAAAAGTTCTATCTATTATGAAAAACTATCTGACAAAGCTGCTCCCCATAAATGAAGACAATTCGGGTACATGAAATTGGACTTTTGTGGTAAATTGGTCAAGCATTTCCAAGTTACACGAATATGGATCTTGGCAAATGGGTTGTCCTTGTTGAACCCGACTTAGAGAAGACTAACAACAAGAATGCCATTGACGTTGTTCACATCATTTTACCTGACAAGGTGATGTAATGTGAAGCACATTTAATGTAAAATAATCATTGGTTGATTTGTGTAACTGATAATTTATCTGTAACATCATCTCATTTTAAGTATATCAATTAAGCAGCTGTATTTGAAAAAGGAAGCTGAGAAGAACCAGAAATATCCTTGTTCAGACATTACCTCCTATGCGGAATATCAAGAATATGTTGGTTGTACATGTATTTTGGGATCAAATTTCATCCCAAGCTGTAGGGATTAGTTGATCAAGTTTTGTTTCAACCAACTAGATTGACAAAATTTAGTACTTATCAGAGGAAATGGAGGGCTTTAGGGGGGTCGGGTTGGGGGGGTGCAAAGTTTTAAGATTTGTTTAGAATTTTTGTAGTTTATTGATGTATCTAACTGTTCAGGTTTTATTGACATTGCAATCATCATTTATACCCATTTCATTATATTATTAACCGCTGGACAGTTATGGTTTACTCCTTTATGATCTTTGACATGGATAGACATAATAATTTTTTTGTCATGCCTGTGAGAAGATTTTCTGGTTTTGGAACTTGTGTACTAGTTTGTTTGTCTTAATCGAAATAGTTGTATGAGTCTTTGAAAACCGAGTCACTATGTTGGTGGTAAAGAAGAGTGCCCCCCCAACCCTAAAAAGGGGGAGGGTGGGGAAAGAAAGAAAAAAACTTTTTTCTTAAGATTGATAAGTTGCCATTCTTTTAGGCTCCTAGTTCTTTGGAGAAGTTGAAACGGCCAAAAGTGGCAGTTAAAGCGAATGACATGACTGTTGCAAGGAGTGTTCAGCAGCAGCACGCTACTCAACCTGCCAATCAAGCTCGTGGAGGCCAAATTAAGTCTGATGTTTTAAATGCTTCACAAGGTGGAAAATTCCTTGTTCTCAAACCTGGAAGGGAGACTGGTGCGTCCTTAATCGCTAAGGATGGATCAAGTCCCTCTAACAATACCAATGGCAAGATAGCAAACGGTCAGCTTCACCCTGCTCCACCATCGCAGACGACTTTGGCCGGTAATAATAATTTGAAGGGTTCAATTATTGAGAAGAAGGCAGGTGTCTTAACTCTAAATTCTAGACCAGAGAGAGGAAAGCCTCCTCTCAAAAAGAGCCAAGTGATTTCTTCAATCTCATGAGAATGAAGACTTCTATGAACAGTTCTAGTGTCTCCGATTCGAGTGGTGCTATCATATCCCCGTCTAGTAAGGCTAATGAAAACACTGAAGAGGCTAACATTGCTCCAGTTAGTCCTCAAGTTGTTGAGAACCATACCCAGATACTTGCCAATGGTGATTCTGATTGCACGGATAGTACTCAAAAAAATTCCAGTGTCGGAGAGCTGAATGTCTGCCCCAGTGAAGCAGTCTTTCCTGATGATGAAGAAGCTGCTTTTCTTCGCTCTCTTGGTTGGGAGGAAAATGGGGATGAAGAAGGCCTTACAGAGGAAGAAATCAATGCTTTTTATGAGGTAACTTGAGTTCTCCTAATAATATTATTACCTAAGCATTGTGACTTATATTTTCAGAAATGGATTACAATTGGCTCTACGATAATGTGGTTTCTAGGAAGAGTACTGAAACAAAGAGTGGCTCTTTTATTGCTTTAGCTTCATCTCAACACATATTTGGGCATAACAAAGCATGACTTGTAATACTACACAATGGTGAAATTGGTATATAATTTGCTGAATTCGCATTGTGAGAAGGAGGCTTTAGTGTGTTATAATAGATATTTTAGTATCAGGTGCACTGCATGTACAAATTTATGGTTTTGTATGAATTGCTTTTACTTGTCATTCTTTTTCATTTTCAATTTTTGATGATAATGGAATTTCAATGACCTAAATAAAAAAAAGAAAAGAAAAAAGAAATGAAACTCTGGTGAATTTCAACATCTTTTGTTTTTTGCTATCCTTGACATGTAAATATGAAGTGTGTCGGAGAGAGTTTATATCGTTAGTTGAATGATAAGATGCTTCTTTTGGTGTGGGCTAAAATTTTATTTTGATCTGTAAACTTGCATATGGTATAGTCCAAAGCGAAAGATTTAATCTTTTCCTTGAATATTTTTTAATTGCAGAACGTGAAGGCGAAGCCAGCTCTGAATATCGGGAGAGGAATTCAACGTGACTGTTGTGTGTTGTCTGGGTCTCAGTAAAAGGTGATAGATGCTTCATCTGAATCATGATGATGTTCAAGTGGATCAGAGTCAATACTCACTCACTACTGAATTCAATTTTGTCGGTAGGTCCAAATGAACTGACCTTTTTTCTTGGACCCTGCATACGTGTGGGATGTTTTCATGCACCGAACTGTCCTTTTATGGATTGCAGCAGGCTTTGATGTTATGAGCCCGGAGTAAAGTAAAATAAATCACTCAGTGTTAGGTTGTTCCGGTTGGCCTTTGAAAAATGATAACACGTCAGGTGTCTGTTGAAAACAGCAATATTGCTTTGGAAGTATACATCGTTATCTTACTAGATCTTGCCTTCTGTTATCGTTTTTTTAACTCTTTCTTTTGACACAAAGAGATGAATTTGAAAAGGTTAACAACGTTTTGAGCAATTATAAAGGAAAAAAAGGTTGGAAAGTTTTTGTTCATACTTCTTTACCGTTTCAAAAAGTCCTCTTGATATGTATGATTCTTCTTTGCTCTGTGTGTCCAAGATTGGTTTTTGTCAAAACTGGATGGATCATCTATTTTCTTACTCATTCAATTACAAAGCGTCCCTTTTCAGCATTTATGTTTTTGTTTTTGTTTTGGTGCCTATCAAGAACTGAATGCACCTTTGCCACTGTAGAAATGGAGGTTGATATAAGAGGTAATATGTGAGTGATGACGTAAGAATATGAGGATTGTTGCCATGTTAGTCAAGTTGTTGAGCATTGTGAGTATAGAGAAAGAACCCCTGGTGAGCATATCCTTTGGCATAGATTCGAGGGACCTAAATGCCAGAAAGTTGGATGAAGCCTGTGTGTTTCGTGTGTGGTTGGGGCCTTGATGCATAGCTATACCAAAGGCCTTAGAATAAAAAAGATGATTTGAGCCACTAACCAAATGTCAGACTATTGTCTATGTTGAGGCATGATGCCCCATTTTGTAGACATTTTCTAACTTGATTTCCTAAAACCAGTTCATGGGAAAACTATATATAGGCATTCAACATAGAGGCATTACGGTTACATCGACATCTATCATGCCATGATGAGGAATGAAATGGCCAATAGTGTTGAGTTTCTCCACCAGCATGGACAATTACAAAGATCCATCGTGAAGAACAAAACCACCAGATAAAATGACTGGTGTATCCTTAGAATAATTGTTTTATCACGAATCTTTACCGAATGATTTATGCACTACTATCTTTGAACAACTGATGCAAGAAACAAACCCCGAGTTTAGTATTAAAATGATGTATTTGTAGTAAAAAAAATGTAGTTTTGTTGTTAAAAAATATATTTTTAGACTCCATGACACCGATGTCCTCATTGAAACAAATTTCTGGATTTGCCTCGGGTCCATCATTCAAAACTATTGCAAGATCACAAACTAATTCGCCCAAACAACTTTCATCCAACGGTTGTTTTTTCTTCGTTATGAATCTATATTTCTTTCATAGATAACTCCTAAATAAATGATAGTTAAAATGTGTAGTACTAGAGTGATTATACAATAAAGCCGAGTAAAAATGCAAAATTGTAAAAATGATCCTCAGAATCTCTACTTATTGTAGATTTTAATACATGCTCAGGTGATGAAAATGGTCCTCTAAGTTGTTTTTTTTTTATTTTAAATATTTTAAGAATGGTCCTACCCGCCGGGTTCGATGCCTGGGCACCCGATTCAATTAAAATTGCTTACGTGGCTGCCACTAGGATGCCACATTGGATCTACGAGTATGTGGGTCCTATTTCTCCTCCATCGACGAAAAAAACAGGCCATGTAATGACTTATCCCAATTTCCCACATTTTGCATCTCCCGTTTAATCCTCTTCCATCTTCTTCCTCGTTTGCAAAAAAATAAAAAAAATCATCTCATCTCCCTCAAAACCAGAAACCCATGAACCCTTAAAGCCATGAAACCCACAATACCCGAAACCCATTGGACCCATCATTTTTCCTCATCAACAAGCGAAAAATCTGAGAAAAGATTACAAAAAATTCTTGATGATACTCCGGATGCTCTTGAAACCCAAAAAATTCTTGATGATGGCTAAGACCTCCACCATGATTATTAGCTATTTCCATCCGAGCCCCATTATTTCCTCTACCTCTTCCTCCGCCACTACTACCACCACCACCACCACCACCACCACCACCCCTTTTCAGCTAATTTCCTTCTTCTTCATCTCCATATCTCTGAAATAGACCCATGGCACCCATCTTGCCATTTCCGTTGTGATTTCTTGGAAATTTAGGCATCTCATCTTCCTCCCTACCACTAATTCATACCTTCTCAAAGCCAAACCTCTCTTGTAAGCATAATTTCAAACATCTTACGCTCCTTTTTCAAGAACACTTGAATAGGGTACCCAAAAAAACCATAATGGCAGGAAGGGGTGCACATGGTCTGATTTTCCGGTTTTTTTTACCGTTTTTAAAACTAAATAATTTTTTACGGTTTCAAAATTTACAAACCAAAACCGAACCATAACAAGGTAAAACCATTTAATCCGATCCGGTTTGGATTGACTTGGTTCTGGTTTTTTTTTTTCCGGTTTTTGGTCTTTCTGTGTGTGTACGGTGCATATACATACAAACAACATTATATTATCATATTTCCAATTAGGATGATCATATAAAATAATGTAAATTGTTTTTTTTCTATTTTGTCATGTGGTCCTATTAATTTGAAAGATCAACCTACGTGTGTGGTGACTTGGTTGAAATGATTGATAGATAAGGGATCGAGATATGATAACTAGCGCTATTATTTACACCACACCTAATCTATTCGTCTTGACCATAAGAGAACGATTTCGTCGGTGCATTGTCGAACCGACTTTGATAAAATGGGTTCTAACAATGACCGATTTAAAAGTTGATTCATCGCGTGGTGATCGGTTTCTCATGATATCGATCGAAAGTTTCGATCTCTTGTAGTGCAAGACGATTGGATTGTATGTGGAGCATATAAAGGTCCTCTTAATTAATAGTGTAGACATTCATAGACACACACACATACTCACACATATATATCCGGTTTGGTCCGGTTTTTTTCATAGAAAACCAAAACCAAATTGTTTTTTACAGTTTGGTGGTTTATAATACAAAAACCAACCAAAAAATCATGGTTTACCTGTTTCCGGTATAGACCAGTCGGGTTCGATCGGTTGGTTTGGTTTCCGGTTATTTTGTTCACCCTAGCAGGAAGTACAGTCCAAAAAAACAGCAATAGTGGCATAAGAATAAAGCTCCAATTTTTGCATGTATCCCTCAAATTAACATAATAACAACAAAAAATTAACCACAAAGAATAAAGTCCAATCTTTGCATATTTCCCTCAAATTTCACAGTGATAACAACATAATTTAACAGCAAAAAGGCCCACATTTTATATATTTCTCCCCCAAATCAACACCGATAATGTCAGGTAAGGAGTCCCTATGTAAGAATTTGCCCCAATAAACGCCCAAAACTGAAAAGGAACCAAATGTGCAGCTAATATCAACAAAATGCTTCTTTGCATATTTTCCTGAAATTTACACCAACTAAAATCTCCAATATTTGCATATTTCTCTCAAACTAGTGATAGAAGTATTTGGCAGAAATTAAGGTTCAATTAAACAACATATTCTGCTGAAATATGCACCAACTGAATCTCCGATCTTTATATATTTCTCTTAAATTGACGGAGGTAATTAGAAGAAGGATGATGGAAATTGCGAGTATATGAAATTGGAAAGAGAGACTAAAATTAGGCCAAGTTTTTTATTTTATTTTATTTTATTTTATTTTTTATTTTGAAGATTTTTAGGCCAAGTTATATGACCCTTTTTACAATTTTGCCAGAGTAAAAAAAAAAAAAAAAATCATCCCTCGTAGCTTCTTTCCTTTCACTGTTTCACAACACACAATAAATATGAAAAAAAAAGAAAAAAAAAAAAACTTAGTGGAGTTCAAACAAAATCTCATTTAAGATTTTTTATTTCAAATGAAAAAAATTCCTCATCTGGAAATTGGCTCCAAGCTTCTTAATGCCAGTCCACCACATCTTCGCTCCCATAGATTCACCTCCGATGTCTGATTCACAGTCTTGATCACCACCGGCAACGGCGGTTCAAGATCGTCGACATCCACTCTGACAACAACATTCCCATCTGCAGCAATTAGATTATTGATCTTGGAACACCTAGTGGTACTACTCGAGAAACTACTTTTGCCACTCCCAGTTCCACCGCTACCACCACATCTACTTCCGGTAGATGATGACGCTACAACATTCCTGCCGGAAAACCACCTCCTAAGCATTTCGTAATTACCAAGACTGTGAGTTTTTGCTGTAATAATGGTTTTACTTTTAATGGGTACTGCAAAAGTGAGTACTCTGTGACTGTTCGGCGTTGAATTGGAAGAAAAGCCGATGACTTTGTTTGTCCGCCTGATTTGGCCGATGCAGCTGACTTTTGGGGATGAAGGGTCGTCGCTTGAGGTAGAAGAAGATGATGATTGATCTCTGCAATTCCTTAATTTCACATCTTTTTTTGAGGTTCGACATAGCAGGGGAAAAAAGCTTGTTTTGTTAAACAAGCTTTGTTGATGTTTGTATGCTTTTTTTGCTGCCATTTTTTTTTTTTTCTTTCTTTCTTTTGCTTCTGATTTCTCTGAATGTTGTGGCTCTGTAAATAAAGGGGGAGGGGTTTGAACTTTGAAGGTTTATTATTGGGTTTTTGGAAAAGACAGGGGACAGAATCATTCTAATCTGGCGCTTTTTTTATTTTTTGAATAATAATAAATAAATAAATAATATAGTAATTGAAGGAAACAGTTTTGAAGAAAAACTTGGTCTTATATTACAGTTCTACAATGACCCGCTATAGAATTGATATTTTTAATTTTGGGAAGAGGAGAACAAAATTGTTCGCATCTGTGTAGGGATAGTGAGAAAACAAATGACTTTTTACTCTGTCACTAAAATGTTTTACTATCTTTATTATTAGTTGATATTGAGTTTCGTGTAAGAGTATAAATATATGTTGTCTTAAAATGTAAATCTGTTTGAGTTTTCTACACAGATTAAGAAAGTTGTTAAATTAATTATGTGTCATTAATTTTGATGAAAAGACTAAAATGACCTTTGACCGTTATTAATGTAAAGTAATGAAAAATGGGTGAGTATATAATAAATGAGGGATAAAAGAAGAAAAATATAATAAATATTTTATTGATTATCTAATGAACTTATATTTTGAGACAAATCTAAAAACCTAAACGGAGTTACATTTTGAATATTGTATTCATATCATATTTTTAGAAAAAATATTTGTTCATTGACAAAATAGTAATAACTAAATGTCACAACATACTTTTATATCATTGATCATTATATGAGACCGGCAGGAATCGATGGATCCTATATCATTAACAATGATATAAAATGTTGTGCAATTTATTAATATCTTTTTGTTATGACCTATCATTGCAAAATTCCCATCTCCTCCTGGTATATGTGTTTTAGCTCATTCGAAATTTGTTTTCCTTTTTTCTTTTCTTTTATGTTTCCTTTTCCTTTGAGTCCGTGGAAATTCCCATCTCCTAGTATATGTATCTCAATCGAAATTTGTTTTCCTTTTTTCTTTTCTTTTATGTTTTCTTTTCCTTCGAGTTCGTGGAAACCGACCTAGCTGTGAATTAAGTCTATAAATACCTCTAGGTAGTCATAGACTTCATAGAATTCGCATTTTCGAAGTTCGGAGTAAAAGGTTGGGTTGCTGTCCGTAGCCATCGCATGGGAAAGCGCACCAATACTTGGTTTCTAACGAAGTTCGATTGATTTCTAGTTTGTTCTGCAGATCATAGTGTTTTTTTCGAAGTAATTTTTGGTTCAAGAGCAGTTTCAAGTTTGGTTTCTTCTCGTAAAGTTATTTATCATAATTCCTCGCTTGTTTTATAGTTTAGTTCTTGTTTAAGTTAGAGTTCGTAGTCTTGATGTTAGAGTTTTTCTGTTTATTCATACATTTACAAGAGCTTGAAGGTTGATCGTAGTTCGTTTGTTGTTTGGCTTGGTCTTCGTTACGTTTACGAGGTAAGGAATTCTTATTGTTATAACGTTTTGTATATATTTCAAGATTGTGTTTTTAAGAGGTTTTCAGTAATGTTTTTATGTTGACTTGCATGAAATCGGATATAATTATGTGTTAGAATAAGTTGCAGGATATATGTTAGTGTAGAAACTTAGTTTGAGGTCAAGCGTGGGCCGCTTTCCGGCCCTTCACTCGGGAAATTGCATGAGTTGCCTTCTAGACTCAGTTTTTGGGCTGTTATGTGATGTAACGGTGTTTTTAGCAAGTTGTTATACATTCTGGTTACATTTTTTTGATTCCGTTTTCATACAAATAATGGAGATAATATGGTAGTTTAGTGTTGATATGGCCTTTGTACGCTCACGTGGGATAGATATGGGTTTTAACATGAACGTATGTGCTATACATGCTCCTACTTGCTTTATATGTTTGCCCGAATCTACTTAGCAGGGCATTCATTATTAGCAACAAATCGTATGGGGCACCATGGGCAGAGTGAAGTCCCGTGTCAAAGGTGTGACTAGCTGTATTAGCAATACCGGTCTTAAGGCGGTGTATTATAAGAGTACCTTGGGCATAGTCAAGTCCCAAGTTGATGGTATAGTTAGTCATACTAGCCGAGTTGTAAATACGAACCAGTAACAAGAAATAGTAGAATATGACTAAATCATTAATATGCTAAGTAAGTAAGAAATAAGGACATGATAGACAAGACATGAACTTGCGAGTGGAGTACATCATGGTAAATAGCTTACGTAAGTTTGATCAGTGGAACACAAACATGTAAGGTAAATAATTAAAATAACGAACGAGTACATGCAAGATGAACCGAATATAGCTAATAGGCATGTTTCCATTGCTTTGCTCAACGTGACTTATAAGTGGCTTTCCTTTATGTTTCATGTTTAAAAGTAGTTTTCTTAATATGAAATCTTTTGGCTTTAAACTGTTTTGCGATTTGGATGAAGTAGTTAATGTCATGTTTCCCATCATCCAACAAAACATGAATCTCCCTTATCATCTTTTTTCTCCTTACCGATCATCTAGCCAGTGCTCACTCCTTTCTTTGGAATAAGAAGATAAGGTACTTGAAGATCTTGATGACGAATTTAGAGTGCTAGTTTAAGAGTGGAGCTATGGAGTTGTTTATGTTTTGTTTCCTTTCATAGTAGTTTTCTTTTGAAAAAGGAATTGTTTTTGTTCTTTTCTTTCAGACATGTTTGTTATGTCGGATATCAGTAGTTACTATCCACTTATTTATAATTTAGTTGACAAAAGTTGTATTCACTTGAGCTATTGTTTTGAAAGACCCTTGTTTTCTTCTACGTGAATCTTTAGATACTGTGATATGGCATGAGATTTATGGTTTAGTCTAAATATCACGTGTCGAACGTTTATTTTTTGGATAAAGATTCGATTTTCATATTAAATGTATAGTATGTCTATCGTGTAATTAGATGCCAACATATTAATAAGCAATCATAATAGTATGCAACATTAGTATATTATATAACTTTGAATGCTTTTAACATTTTATTTATTTATTTTACGGAGTGGAAAAATATTATTTTATTTTATAACATCTCTATTAAGAATGAAAGAGTAATGATAGAGGCACAACCAATGTTACACAACCGGTGACACAACGTGAGCTTTCATCCTTGATTTTAATGAGTGTTAATTGATTGTGATGTAGACTTATCAAAATCAATGGTTGGAGATCACGTTGTGTCATCCATTGTGTAACTTTGATTGTGCCTCTATCATTACTCAGAATGAAATGTATTAGAATCTTTACTACATGCGACGATTCTCAAAACCTTCTTAGAGGTAATCAGGTTGAGATTCGGGTAAATGGGTTTCGTGAGGATAGCTCAACTACTAAACTAGTGGATTTTGATGATTTATAGCTGAGCCAATTATAATTGCCCTCCTACGTATACCCAGAGATTTTGTGATCAAGATATCAATGTAGACTTGAATATTGGGGGAGAACACATCTTTATAGGTCTCTCTCACGTGGAGTTGATTGTACCGCCATTGAAGATGTGGTTGATGACATGGAGCCGTTTAAGAGGAAGTATGGGAGCCACCAGGGGCTTGATGGCGAGAATCAAGGAGGAGTTACAACATTGTGGTTTAATGCTTGGTTGATGGAACGTATCAAAAGGGCGACATGCGCTGGGTTGATAATAGAAGATAGATGATGGAATGCGTCATGTCCGTATCAAAAGAGTGACAAGCGCTGTCTGGAGACAAGCTTTACTGAAGTCATCTGATACATAAACCCAATATTGAACTGACCCATATCGGCCCATTAAATCAGACGACCCTTCTCATTCTGTCCAAAGCCTAATAAGTGTCACGTACATGAAATAAGGTAATACCCACATCAACGTGTAATTTAAATGGATAATTTATATTTTTTTATGACAAGAAGTAATTAAATTATGATTTTAAAATTTTAAGGATTTAAATGGTGATTATGCTACAAATGATGCTTGTTTAATTATATTAAATTACCTTGTTTTTATCTAGTGCCAAGTGTTTTGTTTTGTTGATTGGTGGTGCAAGTGTTTTAAAGAAGTCAAACTTGGAGTTGGAGCCTTTTTTCATTGAACCTTTTTATAGTCATGTTACTCTCATACAAAATATCACAACAAGTGACAATAAATCGTAACAAAAAATAACGGGGTTTTACAAAATTATTAAAACATAACAATCAACATGGGACATAACAAAGCACATAAAAATGAGGATGATGATCCTTTATATAGCGTGCCATCATGGATGATGATTATTGCGTAGTATTGTAATTGTCAAGATCAATGTTTACCACGTATATGATTGAGGAGCCTGTCATGGAGCAGTAGCTAATTAAGTCTATAACGAAGCGCATATTTCAGAGTCATCATTGTAGCACTTATTGTCGTGGAATAATGTCTGTGTGAACAAAAATGGAGCCAAAAAAATTTCTCCTAATAGGTTGGATTAATTATTTTTTTCAATTTCATTTATACGGCATAATTTTCTGTAAACACTAAAATTTGTTTATACTCTATGATGATTCAGGTTTTTGTTTTTGTTTTTATTTGGATAAATTCTCATAATAAAAAATATAGATAAATTTAGATGAACGAAATATCATGTGTATCGATAACCAACAAGAGGAAATATGAATGATATTTTTTTAGGGAACTACTTGCACCACACAAATTACTTTTGGCACCATTTTTTTTAATTTTTTTTTTTCACTTCCGCCACCTCACTACATGTTTTTTACTCCTAAGCACCACACCACGAAGTGTCAAAGCCGTGCCACTTCAATGGCTTCGACGTTCTCTCACCAAATGACACTCGTAACTATAACGTCAATGTTGCTGAAGTTATTTTTGAATGTAACGTCAGTGTCACTGACGTAATTTTTTTAACGTTAGTACCACTGACGTTATTTTCATGAAAAATAATCATGGTGATCAAAGTAATTTATTGAGTGTTTGAACTGATCATGGTGCCAAAAACAAAATCGTGGTGCCAGTAGAACCCTTTATTGTTGTAACATAAGTGACTCGGTTTATGAGGGCTGTATGACTAATTATCTAGTGTGTTGATCGGTTGGTGGCTTGGATATACGGGCTATATAGAAGAAAAAGGGCCGGGTGGGCTTAGCCCACCTTTGCCTGTATACTACCTCCGTCCTTGTGCGTGAAGTCCGGAACGCTCGCTTTAATGGTGTGTAACCATTGTCTGAGGTCGGGTATGACCTGCATTGTATTAAGCATAAATGACCGAGGTGACGTGCATGTCGTCAACAAAAAGAGACTGCATACGTCATGCCTCATCATACCGGCTATAAGGGACATAGGGCGACCTGTGCCATTCTAGTGCGTAAGACGACTTAGGCCATGTCGGTTGATTAATATAAGAGCGTGTGAAGCTGTACTGAAGATGAACCTTTTTTATTAGAGGTCCAATATCAAGCTGAGCCCATGTCGATCAATATATTGAGATGTTCCTTATTACTCCGCACTAGAATCGACTTTTTAAAAGTTGGTTCTGGTGTTAAAAATTGACTTCTCGTTGGTTGTATTTTGAGAATCGAAATTTGAAAAGCCGATTTTTGACTCCAGAACCACATTAAAAAATTAATTCGGTTGTGTATAGTAGGTGCGCTGGATCGGTAAAATCACAGAGATGCAAATAAAAGTTCCCTTGCATAATTCAAAATTATTTTCCAAGTACTAGTTCTTATTGCAGATCCAAAAATACGCGGAGATATATAATCTATATATAAATATACACAATGTGAAACTCGAACCCATGACATCTTAGCCCCGGAAAACATCAACTTTATCACAAGAGGTTGCTACTCACTCAATTTGAAAGCAACGTGAGTACGTAGTCAAAACGAAAGACGTGGCAAAAGTCTGTCGCACAATTCTTACTTATTGAGAGCTAATTAATAATATATACATTGTTGTGCGTATTTATTTATTTATTTGAAAGTCAAGTGGTAATTAAACTACCTTGAACTGGTATATTTGATTCTTTCTTCGTCTTTACCTGGCTTCCTATGCTTTTAAATAATACTTTCTGCATGCTATATTGGACCATATACTTAATTTGCTTCAGGATTTGCTTTCATTTTTTTTCATTAATGATATTCTATCTGAGAAAAAAATAAATACTTACTAATGTGATGTGATTAATATGACAAATATGCTTCCATGCACATCTATATACATCCAATTGGGAAGGGACAGAAATTAGATCTCGGATGAGTTAGTCGATTATATTCAAAACCATCGAAGTCTTAGATAAGATGTTTTGATAACTTAATTTAAATTATATAATTTTTTTTCGTTGGGTGAACTTAGCCCCCTTAGCCCTGCTTTTAGCTCCGGATGATGAAATACTCTTATACGTAGAAGAATAAAATTAAAAACATTTCAATGATTAATAGTATCTTGCTATCACCGTCGCATCCAAGCAAGCCTGTCCGCGACAGGCCTTGTTACTTGGGATACCTCTTCCCCACCGATGTACTTGACGCTTATACATTTTAAGCTTAAAAGCAATACTTGAGTTCCGTTGGAGTTGTTAAACGCCTTCCTTAAATTACTGCTCTAAATTGTGCTAGTTTTTTTTTATATATTATATTTTAGTTAACTATTTTTATGTTTATTTTTTCCCGATATTTCCTTTTACTATGTAGTTACAAATTACTTTTTTTTTTTTTGTTTTTGTAGTTACAAATTACTACTGCATGTATTTAATTTTTTAAACACAACGAATCAATTATTTATTTTGTTATTTTTACAAATATCTTGTTATGATGAATCATGTCTGTATATCGTCCTCCTTAAGTTTTCAGCACATTCACTTCCTTTCTTTGCATGCGTTCCGGCATAATAATGTAGCAAGTACTGCATGTTTGTTTGGGTGGCATGGGTTTTAGGGACTTGAATTGTTTCAATCATATGCATGCCCTCCTCTCGAAGCAAGTGTGTCGAAACTCGAAAATGCGAATCCATCGGCAGCCCCGTTGATCCGATCCTGGGATAGAACTTTAATTGAGAATTCATTTTACTCGAATGAAACTTAATCAATAGCACGATATTATCTGGCATTTCGACAAGAGAGGTCTTCATACCATTAAATCGAGCTACTGTTTGGAATCCTTTTGGCATGAAATTCGGTTGTTTCCTTTATGTCGATCAACGTGTTAAGCACTTCTTTTGGCATTGCTTGTAGGACTGTTTGTCCATTAGACGTTCTCTACGAAAGAGGCTAGTAGTACGTGGCTACTAAGTATATTCGATTCGTCCACTTTGAGATTGCACGATATCCCTCGAAATGTCTGGATGGAGTTAAATTAAATGATGATACGTTTGAGCGGGCAAGATGCAACTGTCATGATTTTGGCTCTTTTTCTATATTCATCCCCGATGCCGGCAATGAGAATAATGCTGCTACCAATGGCAGACACAACATCTCGAGTAAATGAGGCAGTAACCTAGACAAATTAAACTAATTGGATGCCACTGATGTACCTCGATCAAGCCAAGCCGTGATATATATGCAGTGACATCAATGTCACTGAACTTCTTCAGCCAAAAATTCACTAGGCTTTGAACAGCTTCTTTTCCAGGGAATTTGGATGGGAAGTATCCAGTCAAACTCAAAGATTCCATGTCATCGGGTTCAAAGACTACATTGCTGAGATAAACAAGATTTACATGACATATCAGGTAACAATATTAATGATCTTTTATGTCAGTATAGTGACTTAAACTCTAATTTGATGGAACCAATTTGAAGACTCAGCTGTGTGATGGGCAGCTGAGAAGTGTATTCAATTATGTGCGTCAGTAGGGTGGAGTCTTCTGAGGCTTCATCAAAGAGGTGAAAGGTCACGAGATCTTCGAATAATCTGGGCAGGTCCCACATCCGCTAATTACATTATGTGATGACTATACAAATTGTCATTAAAAGGAGGACACGTGTAAGGGTATTTATGGCGATCGACAAATATTCCCGACGGCTAGGGTTTGTGGATTTGTGCCTATAAATACGATTGTTGTTACATTAATCGTGTGTGTGAAATCGAAACTCAATGCATAATAATAAATATCTCTTTCTCGCCCGTGGTTTTTTATCTCTCACTTTGAGAGGGGTTTTCCACGTTAAATCGTGTTCTTCTTGTTTTTGTTATCTCCTTTGATTATTTACGTTTGATTGCATCTGTTTCTATTTCTTGCATCCGAAGTTATCTCCATCGCTTTTATAACAAGTGGTATCGAGCAAGGTTTCGGAGAAAACAATCTATACGATCAAATTTCATCTTCACCAATACCTTGATAAGGTGCTAGGATCTGTGATAAAGTTGTGATCTTTAGCAAGAAAGGATGTCGGCGAAGAAGCGTGAAAATCGACAAATTTACAGGAAGGAGCGGTTTTGGTCGTGGCAAATCAAGATGTGTGCACTTTGTTGAAACAGCAGGTTTGTGGAGTCCTTTATCCGACAAACCAAATACAGGTGTAGCAGATTATGCGGTCTAAGAGAAAGCACATTCAACCATCATGTTGTGCTTATCGATGATGTTATCAACGAGGTTCTTTGAGGAAGACACCGACCAAGTTGTGGAAGAAGCTTGAAAGCCTCAGATATGACCAAGTCAGCGACCAACAAGTTGTTGTTGAAACAGAGGTTGTTCACCTGAAGATGCATGAAGGAGTCCACCGAGGAACATCTTGACAATTGAACACAATATTACTTGATTTAAGGAATATTGAAGTTAAAATTGAAGATGAAGATGCATTTAATCTCGTTGGTGTCATTGCCGCATCATATGAAAACTTTGTGCGATCTTTCATAGTTGGGAAGGATATAGTAGCTTTAGAGGATGTGAGGTCCGCCTTACATGCCAGGTGGAATCGAGACACAAGGTCTTTGGGACAGAGACAGTCAAAGCTGGGCTAGGCTAGTAGCTAGCAGTAATAGTGGAAAAGGATATGGATGAGAAGAAGAAAAAGAAGTCGTGGTCCAAAGGTCCTAAAGTCTATCGATGTCTGTAATATCAGAAGGAGGCGGGGACATTGGAAGTCCAATTGTCCAAGAAAGAAGAAACAACGAGGGAAGGCAATTCTCGCACAATAGCCTTGGCTAATGTGCAATCTGATGAGGATCTGGTTCTAGTTGCAGGGGATTCTACACACCACAATGATGTGTGGATACTTGATTCTGGAGCATCCTACCATATTTGTCCAAACAGGGAGTGGTTTTCACTTATAAGCGAGATGGATGGTGGTCGATCTTTATGGCCAACAGCAAGGTTTGCAAAGTTGTGGGAATTGGCTCAAGAAAGTTAAGGATGAGAGGATGGTAAATTTCAGCCTACTTTGAAAGATGTAAGACATGTTCCACAGATGACCAAGAATTTGGTATCTCTTAGTCTACCTGGACAAAGAATGGGTTCAATTTCAAGGGTGAAGGTGGACAGTTGACTGTCTTCAAAGATTCAGTTGTAGTCCTCAAAGGGATCAAGAGGGAACCTTGTATATATTACAAGGATCTCACTGTATCTGCACCTTCTTGTTGTTGCATCCTCAACAGATCACTGGCCTCAAGCAGACTTCACGGTGTGGCACATGAGACTAGTCACATGTGTGAAAAGGGTATATGTGTTCTTTCTTCAAAGAGTTTTCTTGGGGATATAAGGTTAAGAATCTGGACTTTTGTGAACATTGTGTGTTTGGGAAATTGCATAAAAGTAAGTTCTCAAAGATGGTTGCACAATACAAAGGCATCACTTGATTATATCCATTCAGATTGTTGGGGTCCATCAAAAGTTAAGTCATTGGGTGGTCACAGATATTTTGAGTCATTCATAGATGACTATTCAAGGATGACTTGGGTGGTGATGATGAAGAACAAAAGTGATGCATTCAGAACTTCAAGCAATGGAAGGCCCTAGTGGAGAATCAGTTAGGCAAGAAAATCAAGAAGCTCCGCATGAGATAATGGCCTGGAATTCTCTTTGGATGGATTTTGATTCATTTTGTGCGGTGAGGTATTGCCGGACATCATATCGTAAGGAATACACCTCGTGAGAATGGGTGTAGTGAAAGGATGAATCAAACTCTACTGGAGAGGGCAAGATGTATGCTTTCTCAATCTGGTTTATCAAGGAGATTTTGGGCAGAGGCTGTAAAAACAGATTGCTACTTAATCAACAGGAGTCCTCACACAGGGATCAATCTCAAGACACCATTTGAGATGTGGTCAGGCAAGCCTGCCGACTACTCGATTCTAAGGGATTTTGGAAGTATGACTTACTATCATGTTAGTGAAGGAAGTTGGAGCCAAGAGCTAAGAAGGAGTGTTTGTAGGTATGGTGATGGAGTGAAGGATATAGAATTTGGTCATCAGCAGAGTCCAGAGTAATCCTCAACAGGGATGTTGTGTTTGATGAAAATTCTATGTTAAACTCATCAGCAGAGAGGTTCATCTGAATCTGAAGCCGATCTTGAATCGATAGTGTTGAGAAACAAGTGGAGCTTCAAGTGGAGTCTCTTGATATGCAACAATCGGTGGATCCAAACCAACACTATCTTGATCCGGATAATGAACCGAGAATATGATCCATGCCGACTCACCGAGACCTCGGTAGGGCGTCATACAAACATTAATCAGCAGAGTCACCGCCAAAGAAGCCTAGAAGATCTAATGTTGGGATACCTCCAGGAGATATGGGTATGATGATTTGGTGGATATGCACTCCAAGTTCTTTGAAGAAGTAGAGGTTCTTGAACCTACTACTTACTTAGGAAGCGAGTGACATGTATTGAAGCATCCCAGGTGGCATCTTTGCCATAGGAGATGAAATGGAGTCATTGTTGAAAAATCGAGACTTGGGAATTGGTCAAAGCGACTCTCTTGACAAGGGAGTTGTGACTTGTAAATGGATTTTCAAGAAAAAAAGGAAGGAATAACTAAGCGTAAGGGTCGTCGGGTATAAGGCACGTTTGGTTGCAAGAGGATTGATCAAAAGGAAGGGTTGACTTTGATGAAATATTTTCACGGTGGTCGACACACACACTTCAATGAGTGTTACTAGCAATGGTGGCACAAAGCGGGATCTGGAACTTGAGCAATTAGATGTGAGAACTTCTTTTCTACATGGTGAGGTGGATAAGGAGATATACATGACACATGACTGAGGGTTTTCAAGTTCCTGGCAAGGAAAATTATGTTTGCAAGTTGAAGAAATCGTTGTATGGTTTGAAGCAAGCTCCAGGCGAGTGGTATAAAAGGTTTGATGAGTTTTATGCTTGAATAGGTTACAACAGAAGTCCTTATGGATCTATTGTGTATACCACGATCCATTTGAAAGATGGATCACATATCTATCTTGTTTTGTATGTGGATGACATGTTGATTCTTCTTTGCAAGGAAGTCGATATTCAAAATCAAGAACCTTCTCGAAGATTGAGTTTGAAATGAAGGATTTGGGTGCAAACCAAGAAAATCTTGGGGATGGAGATCTGGAGAGAGAAGTCGGAAGAAATTGTTCTTGTCTCGGTAGGGTTATGTGCGAGAAGATATTGGCCAAGTTTGGGATGTCTGTTGCCAAAACCAATAGATACTCTCTATGGCATCAAATGTTCATTTGTCTGTTTATGCTTCACGATCAATTTGAAGAGAAGGAGTATATGTCAAGAGTTCCCTATGCTAAAGGGTTGGCGTCTAATGTATGCCATGGTTTGCACTAGGCCTGATCTGGCTCAGACAGTCAGTGTTATCAGCAGGTTTATGGCTCAACCTGGAAAAGAACACTGGAAAGCTGTTAAAAGGATGTTCAGGTACCTGAGAGGTACAGCTGATGTTGGTCTCATTTATGGAGGTGATACTGGTCCAGTCACGAGTTCTTGTGATCTTGATTATGCTGGTGATGTTGATGAGAGAAAATCAATGACTTGGTATGTGTTTACATTGGGAAATGCAGTGGTCAGCTTGAAAGCTACTCTTCAGGCTACAGTAGCCTTATCAACTATTGAAGCGAGAATATATGGCTCTTCTTCAAGCGACTAAGAAGAGTATCTGGTTGAAGGGATAGTCGGTGATTTTGGGGTTGCATCGAGATTATTTGAGATATATACAGATGATCTAAGTGCAATATGTTTAGCAAGGATCAGTTCATCATGAGAGAACCAAGCATATTGATGTCGAGTATCATTTTTCGAGGAATGAGAAGAGGGTTGTAGTGAAGAAGATCAGCACCAAAGTTAATCCTACTGATATGTTCACTAAACCAGTTCAGCAGAGTAAGTTTTAGCTTTGTCTGGACTTACTGAATATTCAGAGCTTATAATCTTTTTCTGGAAACTCTACTGAGGGCAGATCAGTGGAGTGGATGCTGTGGAGATAGTTTGGTACAAGTACATCTGGCATTAACGAATGCATCAAACTCTAATTTGGTGGAACCAATCTGAAGACTCAGCTGTGTGATGGGCAGCTGAGAAGTGTATTCAATTACAATGCGCCGGTAGGGTGGAGTCATCGAGGCTTACGTCGGCCAGGTGAAAGGCTGCTTTGAGTCTTGGAATACAAAGCGAGGTCCCACATCTGCTAATTACATTATGTGATGACTATACAAAGTGTCATTAAAAGGAGGACACGTGTAAGGGTATTTATGGCAGATCAGACAAATATTCCTGACGGCTAGGGTTTAGGGATTTGTGCCTATAAATACAGTTGTTGTTACATTGTCTGTGTGTGTGAAATCTGAAACTCAGTGCATAATAATAAATATCTCTTTTCTGCCCGTGGTTTTTTATCTCTCTCACTTTGAGAGGGGTTTTCCACGTTAAATCTGTGTTCTTCTTGTTTTTTGTTATCTTCTTTGATTATTTACGTTTGATTGCATCTGCATTTATTTCTTGCATCTGAAGTTATCTCCATCGCTTTATAACATTTTACAATTCAACAAACAATAAACTTTGTATTACCATAGCTAGTAAATCCAAATCAAATATAATATATACAATGAACATATAGGAATGTAGCTTACAATTGTCTTCGCCTGGTCTTCATATTTTGAAATCTTTGATAAATTGATTCATCTTCCACTACAAAAACTTGTTATTTAGCAAATGGATTTTAACGGTTGATTTTACATTCCACCGCTAGTGATGTGGTTTAGCGGTGATTTTTGTACATCCGCCGACAAAAACAAGTAGAAGTTCCTTATGCCATTCATCTAGCGGCGGCTTTTGTATTTTAACCTCTAGTAATTTAGTTTAGCGGTGGATTTTTTTTATTCCGCCGGGAAAACGTTTATATTTTTTTTTGTCGAATTTAGTGTACATAAGCACAAATTTTAGCCAATGGAAAGGGAAAAGTGGGTCTTCCGAGAAACACAAATAGTCCAGGTGATTCATTTTTTTAATTCAACAACAAAAATGTTAACATAAAAAATAAAACCCTTCAAAGATCCTAATCGATAAACTTCTCATCGCCCTATTACGGCGGGTCACTATCTTAGTTTTGTTCTTTTACGTTTATCGCCTTACTGTGTGGTTTTTTTAGTGAAATTGCAAGTTAGAATAATCTCTAGACATGCATTACCAAAGTAATCTAAGTGTGAGATCATAGATAGAATATGGCAGAAGTTATTGTCAAGTTTTTGGGTGTTCTGTTTCCAGTTTCCAGTTTAATTTTTGAATTCTTAGCCCGCTATAGATTGGCTACCTTCAATGGCTTCTTTTCTATGTTGCTATAGTTGTGGATTTTCATTGATGTTCTTAAAATGCTTTTTATTACGCATGATTTTTCAGTTTTGTGTAGTCCGTCAAAAGATGCAAACATGAATGCTTTGGTCATATACTCTGTATTTCAGCTTTCTATATATAGTTACTTGCTTAATAGCATTTGAGCTACAATTTGTGTATCTTTTGAAATGCAACAGAGCTAATATTTAGCCCTGAACAAGTTTTGGGAGTGATACGAATGCCCTAACATACTTGCAGAATGAGTTTTGAAGTGGCTGAAGTTGGAATGATTCGTTTCTTATAATTTCAAGTTCTTTTTTTTTTTTTGACAGGATAATTTCAAGTTCTGGACCAGCCTTTTTGGTCTGTTGAGATTTGAAATCCATGACACGATCTTTGTTATATGCTCTATATGTGATCCTATAGTTGTCATCTGTCATATCCCTAGTACTATATGTGTTCAGAGTCTGGTCATGCATCTGTTGTCCATGCCTTGTTATTTATTATTTTTGTTGAATTGAACCTGTTTTTTTTATTATATATTATATTATATTTATTATTTCTCAGTTTTGTGAATTAAACCTGTAATAATTATTTATTATTTATTATGTTATTTTATATGGCGGAGTGAAAATCCGCCGCTAAAAACCTTTTACCTGCATTATGTTTATTATTGGAAAAATGTTTTCCTGGCGGTTTTAGACAATTAACAGCAGATAAAAAACCAATGCTAAATTCTCTTAGCGGTGGATGCAGAAATCCGCCAGCAAAGGTCTTAAAACTTTTAGCGGCGAAGGCAAATACGGCGGATTTTCGTCCGCCGTGAATAAGTTTTAGTGGCGGAATCCCATATTTCGCGGTGGAAAATTTCCGCCGCTAAAGATCATGTTTTTTGTAGTGTTCTACTTTATTAAATACATCCTTCTCGATATATGTCAGAAGATAATTACTCATATATCCAATCATCTGTCATTCGATTCCGTAAGAAGCTTTTCACATATTCATAACAGGAAAAACTCTTTCTACAGTAGTTGCGGCCACAAATAAAAGTAGTATCAATGTCAAAAGTCGATAAACCGATGGATAGACAAGATTTCTTCGAGTTGCTACAAGTTTTTGATCAAGACGTACTACAGGCTCCTCTCAAGTCCAAGAAATTTGTTTTTTCGTGTAACATCATGTATGAAATTCTCAAGTTGGTGCTCAAGTTCCAAATCATCAAGTTCTGTAAAATCATATGGATATAATTGAACAAGTCGAGTTATTATTAATTTTTTTTAAATCTATCAAATGCAATTCTTTTCAGCAAGAATAAAGCATTCCAAGCAAATGAACAATTCACTGGTTGTTTTTGTGAATCAATCAATCAATTCGTGTAGCTGCATGTCTACGACATTGTTCAACAACTTAATTCACTCGAAAGTAGCTGACATATCCTTAGCTTTTAAATGCGCAATCTCCCTCTCACATATGGCTCGTTCATATCGAGAAGTTGAATGCCATGAGTTATTACAAAAAAAGAGCAAACAGCTTCAAATAAAGAATTCCACCCATTCTCTCTTATATCCTGTAATCGTTGTTTTGAGCTAACAAGAAACCCTATATCATTAGATATATCTTGATCTTACTTTTGTAATGCATTTGATAGATCATTCGTAATCTGATACTTTTCTCATCAAATGCAAAATAAATACAAATTCAAATGAATATATAGGTCAAATTAATCATAAAGACCCTTAGCTTCACCTTTTTGCTCCGAGTATGGAAAATGATACCCTCACCGACAATTTGCACATCACATCCCCCGAATGTGATGGTTTGTGGTGCAGATTTGTTTATTTATTTATTTTTTTTTTGTCTTTTCTTTTTTAGAAATGTATGGCTCCAAAACTTTCAGTGGATAAAATCGGGGGATGTTGCCGACTTGCCGGTGCATGCATCATCCTTCTAATAGTATATCTATGTTTTTGGTTGTAGAATCAAAATGGGTTGCTTAGATCTATGATATCTTCGAGATTCAAGTGGTGTTTTGGGAGTTTTTGAAGATTTGTTTTGAATCTCATCATTTCCTTCAAGAAATTGAGGTAAATGAGTGTTCAACCGAATTTTTAGTTGTTTAATTGTTTTAAATCCTACCCATGAACCGTAGAAATGTGAGATTTGATTGTTGTTAGTGTTAGAAATGGTTAGAAATCGGAAATGCAGTAGATTGAACATCGATTCTGCAGATTCTCGCTGTTTGGTGCACGTCAGACAACAACAGAGACTTCTAGAATGCTGTTTAAGCTTTTAGCGGCGCCAAAGTGATACATAGTTGAACACGATGCTCCTGTTAAGTTTAGCACGCGCCAAAGTTGATAGGCCCGAGCATGATGCTTCTTTGGAACTTTTTAGCGAGCACAAAAGCGTTTCAACGCACGCCAAAACGCGCCTTGTAGTGAAAAATCTTGTTTTATTCCTCTTTTTGAGAATGCTTTAGTGTAGAGCCTTATGTGGAATGTTGTAAAGTATATGTATGTGTTCTAGTGGCTTTGGCTCTGCATCGTGTCTCACGGGAGCATTGGAACACATTTCATTTGGCCCTACGTGATGTTGAGTTGATGATCAATGTCTTACTTGTTATGTGACAAAGTTAAGGGTTTGGTTTCTGGTGGATTTGACCCAGTACCTTGTGGAGACCATCTGCGGGGAGAAACTCGAGATCATCGGAAGCCTTATTCCTTAGCCTTGTAGATGTTGGATTAGATGACAATGTGCTAGGTAGTGTAATGTAGAGTTGGTCGAGCGTCTATAAGTCACTAAGAAGCCTTTTATGTGATACTAGTAAGTGGTTAGTTAACAACATAAATACATCTTGATGAGTCTAAATGTTAAAACATGTTAGTCATTCGTGATGCACGACTCTGTTTCACAACATGGAACTATTACACCTCCACATGGTTATATACCAATCGGACTCGTGTAATATTACACACGGTTAAATACCATGCCATATGCGGTGATGAATGTGTAATGGAGCAGTTTTCACCATTCAAAATGTCCTTGGATCAATGTGTAACAAATGTCTTCCTTGGTTGTGTCTACTAGTGAGACTAGTAGAGTGGCGTGAGCTACATGAACATATGCAATATTATTATTGTTTGATATTACTTGTGTTATAGTATGTGTAGATTCGGTGCTTCTATTATTTACTAAGTACTTTTGTACTTATCCCGTTATTATTGTTCACCATCCCGAGAAGGTGGTTTTGGTGTAGGTTAAATTCGAGTTCGCTAAAGAGTGATTCCCGAAGTTGCAGTTGTTGAAACTTATCTATATTTTAACTTATTGTATTAATGGCATAAATATTCCATTCTCTTTTGTAAAGATTGAGATAGCTGTACCATCTAGTCGTAAAACAAGAATTGTAATAGTTGAATGGATCTTTGATCATTGTGTAATAGTTTTGGGATGTTGTTTTAATTACAGCCTGTGTCGCTTTTCGATCGTTTGTAGAATCTTTTAGCTTTCCGAGTCTATCCTTTCGTTTTCTGCTTTGTTCTCCGATGATGTCAAACATACGTATATAATCGACTAATTTTAATTATATACATACCGGACGTCCTTTTCCTGTTAAGGGCTCGATATCGGAACAAGGGCATCTGAATCACGATTTGAAAGATAACATTGATGCTTTTATGTCCATTATCCTTCATGTTTACGCTATTGTGTGGTTATCTTTTGGATTCCCGACTTAAGGCTCTTTTAAGATCAATGTGGATGCATCGTGCCTTGAGAATTTGCGATCCATTGATGCCATCTTTAGAGATCATAATGGCTATGTTCTTTTGCTTTTTCCGAGAACATCAAAGAACCCATGGCGTGGATGGAGTCCCTTGAGTTGATTTCCATTTAGGAGCATTATTGTAGCTTTCATCAAGAAGTTGTCAAATTGTGTGAGAGTCAAACTCTCTTGTCTTGCATTCAATGTCTATCTTCATAAAAATAGGATCTATCTTCTCTAGGTTGCTTAGTTCGTGGATCGCTTAGAGTTAACTAATGTTTTCCTCTCATTCTGTTAGGACTCGATCTAACTAGGGTTTCCTTGGGAATTCAAATAAGAAAAAGAGGGGAATGGGGAGAAGAGATAAAAGCAGACCGGAAAGAAACACAGACTTTATTAATGATCCAAAAACTAACTATTACAAGCTATGAGCTCGGCCTTTATAGGAGCCGACTCATTTTAACTAACTAATAGAATTGATGTCGAATGACATCATCAACTAACTACTATCCGTCACTCTAGGTTCATGACATCATCCTCCCTTTTAAAGCATCATTGTCCTCAAGGATATAAAGTGAAAAGGCACACCAATCCAAGTAGGAATGAATCTACAATAACAAAGAGTAAACTTCTACGGTAACAAATGGCCCCAGCTCTTTATGATTCCATATCACCAAAGCATCCCATTATCACCAATACCTTCCTCTATGCATATCATATATCCTCATCCTCTTATGGTATTTTGGCAAAACCCCTGAATGATATGCTTAGGAAGGAGGGGTTTATTTGGACCCCTGCCTCTCAGGAGGCTTTTGAAATGTTAAAAAGGGCAATGACTCAGTCACCTATCCTTACACTACTAGATTTTGAGATGCCATTTTGCATAGAGACTGATGCTTGTGCTAAAGGCCTAGGGGCAATCTTACATCAGCATAAGAAACCGGTGGCATACCTCAAGAAGGTGCATTTAACTCCAAGAGTTAGGTCTCTCCATCTATGAAAAGGCTCCTTGCTGTTTTGATGGCGGTAACAAAGTGAAAAAACAAGATATTCGAGGCGAGACCATTTGTGATCAAAGCGATCAACAAAGCTTGAAATTCTTCTTTTGGATCAAAGGGCTACAACTACTCTACAACAAAAAGGGTGACTAAGCTAATGGGAATTTGGACTTTTCCATCGAATATAAAAAAGGGAAGTGAGAATATAGTTCTTTGATTCACTTTCCGTGCGAGAATCATGAGCGAGGGACGAGTTGGATTTGATTAGTGTGGCAGTTCCTTCTTGGTTGCAAGAAATTTAAAACAAGTTATAAAGATGATCCAGAGGTTGAAGCGAAAATTGAGGAAATGATGGTGACACCAACTCAGGTTCGCTACACTTTACATCGAGGGATCTTTAAATACAAGGAGGATTTATGTGGGATCTACTGGAGAACTAAGGCAGAAGTTGATTGAGCAGCTGCATTTCAGCCCCATGGGAGGTCATTCTAGGATAAGGGCATGTTACAGTAGGATCAAGAGGTTGTTCTCGCGGTGATATGAAGCAACAAGTTATGGGGTGATTCGAGAAATGTCTAACTTGCCAACCAATGCAAAACCCTACATGATAAACCTCGAGGTCTCAGTCTACTACACTTTTATACACGAAAGGGCATGGTCTGATTGAGCATGGATTTTTATAGAAGGGCTTCTAAGTCGAAAGGAAAAATGTCATAATGGTAGTAGAGCAGATTCACTTAAATTTGCTCATTTCATGGCCTTGGAGAAGGGTATCTGCTTTGAATATGTTGCAACAATGTTCTTCCAAGAGGTTTACAGTTGCATGGTA
Source organism: Gentiana macrophylla (assembly GCA_026214975.1). Classification (NCBI taxonomy): domain Eukaryota; kingdom Viridiplantae; phylum Streptophyta; class Magnoliopsida; order Gentianales; family Gentianaceae; genus Gentiana; species Gentiana macrophylla. The sequence goes on from CM047811.1 coordinate 96,985,393, forward strand.
TGCTGATAGCACGATAAGTGATAGAGACAAAGTATTCACCTACGATTTTGGGGTAGCCTGATGAAATTAGCGAGGGTTAAAGCTCAATTACAAAGACATCATACCATCCTCAATCGGATGGCCAAACAGAGAGTAAATCGGTGCATTGAGATGTACCTCGGATGCATGACTTTTCAAAGGCCTAAGAAATGGAAGAAGTGGTTAACAATGGCGAGTATTGGTACAATACCAACTACCACACAGCCTATCAATGTTTCTTTTGAGGCCCTATACTGGTACATACCTACACC